>OY882865.1:77904442-77999442 GCA_963693515.1 Pipistrellus nathusii | reverse complement strand
AGCCGCCCCACTCCCTGCCAGTTACTAACTGTGCCTGCCTCCCCCTTCCAGGCCTCCCTTGCCCAGACACCTGTCACTGCCCTTGGCGACTCACCCCAGAGACCGACACTGTCGCCTCTTCCCCAGCCTTTCGGCTTGGTCAGCGCTGCCTCTCCTGTGTTCTCAGCGCCGCCTGCTCTCCCTCCCGACCCCCGGCCGGCCGGTGCCTTCTGCGTGTGCGATGGTTTGGGTGATGCAGCCCTGCACGTGGCTGTGAGCCCTGCGTTGCTCACCGCCGTCTCCTCATGGTGAAGTGAGGGCCCCGGAGGCGGACCCTCAGAGTGGGAATGGCGGCCTGGCCCTGAGGGCAGCCACGCTGTGAGTTACCCCTTCACTAGAGGTCACGTGGAGCCTATCGTATAAGGGCCGTGAGGGTGTCAGGCTCAAACAACGCAAACGCAGCTCAGAGCAGACACCACGCGTGGCAGATAGAATCCTCGGCCGCCCTCCCTCACCTCGCCCAGCACCCGCCCTGGCCTCGGCCTCGCTGTGGGCGAAGGGCACTTCCTTGTCCTTTGACTCTGGGTCTGGCCCCGTGACTTGTTCAATGGGATGAAAGGGACCTTATGCCAATGCGGAGTCTAGGCCTTCGGAGATCCTGCAAATTCCCGTCCGCCCTCTTGGCTTCTCCGTTGCCTCAGAAGAGTCTTCCCTGGGTGACTGCTGGCCCTCCTGCCTGGGCCACCCCCTTGGGGCCACACCTGGCACAGACCAGCCTGCCCGCACCGGTGAGGATAAATGACCGTTGTTCTTAGCTCGTGACTTTGGGATGGCTTGCTCCCAGCCTTCTGTGGCACTAGGTCTCCTGCTCCACCCAATGCCATGTGCTCGGCGCAGAAAGCACCGTCATGTTAGTTCTCCGGCCCCAGCGGCTGCGGCACGTCCCTGCCTGGCCCGGGAAGGAGGGCCGGAACTTCAGAGCTGTCTGCTTTTCACGAGTTGTGTCTCAACCAGGCTTGACCTGTGATGTAGAACCTGGGATCGGTAGATGACAGACAGACATATAGATGTAGGTATATGGATATATGGAGAGGTGGAGGCAAATAGATGGATAGGTAATGATAGATATTGATAAGTAGATATAATTATAGAGAGCTAGAGAGAGCTAGAGAGCTTGATGATGCTGATATAGGCTGATGATAGATGCGAAACAGACATACAGACAGGGATATAAATGGATCTGTCCCCAAGCTACGGCCTTACCCAGGTGTGGGGCAGGCCAGGCAAGCTGGGTCAGGACCAGAGGCCCCAGGGCAGGAGGTGAGGAAGGGGAGACGGGTGTAGAGAGGGGTCAGCAAGGACGAGCTAGAGCCCACGAGGACGAAGGCTGTGTGGTTCTTGAGGCGGCTACCCCGGTGGTGTGAGTGCTTTTCAGAAGCCGAGTCCCTGGTCAGGGACTGCAGAGACCCGCCTGGCCCAGGAGCGGGGAGCCCCGAGGGTCCGGGGAGCCCGGAGGGTCCGGGGAGGTGAGCAGCAGCCGCGCAGCCCTCTGCCCGGGGCACCTGGGTGGCTGGCAGGTGGCAGGTCAGGGAGCAGGGCCAGGGAAAGCGATGCCTCCCTCTCCCACCCACAGGTGAGAGTGAGCAGCCGGCTCTGGAGCGCCTCGGAGCACGGGATGCCCGTGGCTCCCGCTGGACCCGGATGGGCGGCGGTGCTGTTTGTCATGATCACTGTCTGTGCTGCATAGTTTTGGGGACATGAATTTAAATACTTGTGTAATCACCACCATAATCAAAACATCCCCCTCCTTCAAAAAAACACCTTGGCACCACATCTTTGTAAGGAACCATTCCCATCCCAACCCTGACTGCCGCCATCATGGGGGTTTGCTCTTTCAAGAAGGTCTTATAACAGGAACTGCCGAATACGTAACCTTCTGTGATGCAGCACCACGCCCTCGGACCCACTCAGGTGTTTCCGTAATTTCTACCCTTTTACCTTTGAGCAGTCCGTGCACGAAAGGCCGTGGTTGTCGTCCATTCATTCATCTGCCGTGGACGCTGAGTTGATCCAGCTTTTGATGACTGTGCGTAGAGCTGAGGGCAACGCCGTGGCTAGGGTTTGGGTGAGCATGATTCTCATTTCTCTCAGGGAACACCTAAGGGTGGGACTGCTGAGCCACATGAGAACTCCGTGCTTAACTTTATAAGAAACGGCAAAGCAGCTGCTTGGGGGCCGTGCCGCTCTGCACTGGGCCAGCAGCGCGGGCTCCAGTCACTCGAAGCTGTGCCAGCACCGGGCAGTTTGTGTGCAGCCATTCTGGCAGCTGTGTAACGGCGTCCAGGGAAAAACTGCACCTGTTTACACTGGCCCTGCCCTAATGGTTATGATGCTACTTACATCTATACTTCCTATCACCTGTCTTCTGCTCGTTGTTCGAATGGATCATTTGTTTTCTGACTATTGAGTTGTGCTGTATTTATTCTGGATACAAGTCCTTTGTTAGATATGAAATGAGAACATAATTTCTCAAATCTGTGCCTTGCCTTTTCATTCTCTTAATAGCGCCTTTTGCAGAAAACACATTTTTCATTGTGATAAAGTCCCATTTCTCACTTTTTTCTTTTATGGGTTAGGTTTTTGATGTCATAAATAAGAACTCTGCTTAAACTCAGGTCACAAAAATTTTCTCCTGTGTTTTCTTCAAAAGTTTTGTGGTTTTATGGTTTATATTAGATCTATAGTGTGTTTTGAGGTAGGTAATCTTTTTTTTTTTTAAATGCATATATATTTTACTGACTTCAGAGAGGGAGAGGGAGAGAGATAGAAACATCAATGATGACAATCATCCACTGGTGGCCTCCTGCACACCCTCTACTAGGTATTGCGACACAGGCATGTGCCCTTGACCAAAAGCAAACCTGGCACCCTTCCGTCTACAGGCTGATGCTCTATCCACTGAACCACACAGGCTAGGGCAAGGTAGGTAATCTTTTGTATGAGGCCTGAGCTTTAGATGAAGGTTCTTTTGTTCTCTTCCAATGGTTCCCCAGATATTCCAGCAGCACTGGCGGAACAGACGATCCGTTCTCCATTGAGTTGCCTCTGCACCTGTCAAACATCACCTTGTCCTGTTGTGCCGGCCTTTTCCTGGGCTATTTCAGAAGTTGGCAAGTCTTTTCTGTGGCAGGCAAAGCAGTACATATTTTAGGACCATGGGCCATATATAGTCTCTGACTCATATTCTTTTTTAAAAAAGTGCTTTTAAAATGTAAAAACTGTTCAGAGCTCAGCATTATATGAAGATAGAGCATAGCCTTGGCTGGACGGCCCGCTCGCTCTGTGCACTGGCCGGTCTGTCACCGGCGCCACCTGTCCCGCCTGCAGCTTTGCAGGAAGTGGTCAGGCCCGGTGGGTGCTCCGCCCATGCTCCTCCTGCACCGGTGCTCTCAAACCGTTTTCTCTCAGAGCTGTGGCCATGCTTGCGTTTATGTCCACCATCTCACTCTCTGTGTTGCCCCTGGGTGCTCGTTTGTTCCCGTCCCCCTTTCCTGCCTTCCTTCGGCTCACCTGAACTTTGTGTTAGGATTCCATTCCCACGTGTCTGCTCTGTGTTTGCCGCCCCTGCGAACAGTGCTGGGTCCTGACAGCCTCCGCTGACAATGACCGCGCTGAGCGCTCCTCACTCCCTGCCCCTCTCCCCGCAGAGAACGCCAGGCCGCCCCCAGGGCCTTCACCCTCTCCCTCGGTCACCCGTGTCTACGGCATCTACCTGCATCAGGAGCACCCTGAGATTTTAAAGAACTCAGGAAGGAAGTCTTCTCTGTTCACCCAGCTAGGCGCCCTTCCTGCTGCTCTCCCTCCTTCCCGGCACCCCGAGCGTCCTGGGCGATCTCCTCTCCGCCTGCAGAAGGACTCGCTGCCAGGCTTCCTCGTCCTCCTGCATCTGGGAGGTGCCTGTGAGTGACCACTCTACCTTCCTCCCCGAGGGACGTGCTCCTGGCACACACTTCCGGGCGGACAGTCCTTTCCTTTTCACATTTAAAAATATTCCACTTCCTCTGGACTCCAAGGTTTCTCATGAGACATCTCCCATCCCTTCAGGTGATCTCCCACTTATCTTCAAACCTCGGCCAGGACTCCCATCACAACTCTGCCAATTGGGCATGCCCCTTCCTGCCACCCTCCCGCCCACCACTCCTTTCTGTGCATGACATCACACACATCACTCCACGCTGTCGTGATTCAGTCTCATGCTGGGCTCGCCCACTTGTTCTGTCATGTGCACCAGCTCCACTTTTAAATGTTGCCTTGACCTTGCAGAGCCAATTCCACTCGAACAAGCAAAGGCGTGACTGTTACAATCAGGTCTAGATGACCACGGTAGTTGTGCCCATGACACCCCGACTCACAGGGTCTCCACAGAATGGGCCGTGTGGACATATAAACTTGGAAAAGACCTCTAGGCGTATGAGGTTACTGGCAACGCGCAGCGTTCGAGTGGGTGGTAGGCACACTGCAAAGGACTAACAGCAGGCTCTGGGCAGGTGAAGAGCGGGACGCCCTGGTTTGTAGTGTTCGCCGATTCCTGTGGTGAAAACTCTCCCATTGGGCCGGCCAAGGCCGAGTAATGAAAGTGAAGTCTCTGACGCGGAGTTCGGGAAGAGGCTCAGGAACTGGCTTTGGCACATCACTGCTGACAGCACCAAATGAATGGCCCCGTCTTCCCACTTTGGGTGTAGAACCAACTAAGATACAGAACCAGGAGGCAGATGGCGCCTACAAGGTCAGGCTTACCAAAGCTGGAATTAGATCGGGCTGCTAGATCGGATTCTTGTTCAGATACCTGTCTCTCTAATTCCAGAAGCCTGTGCTCCCCTCGCCGACGTGGGGCCCAGGCGTGTGACTTGCTTTCTGTCCCAAGCCGAGGCCTCCAGAGGCTTCCTGTGCTTTGCTCGTCCTGCTGTGCGTGTGCCGTCGCCATCAGAGGGCCAAGCCCGCTCGGGGCCAGGAGAGGCGGCACTGACGAATGAGCTGCCTCAGCTCTCACAGGCAGGCCCCCTGGCAGACTGAGGTTCCTGAGCGAAACCAAGGACTTCTGGCTGCTGTGGTTTCCTTTCGGCGGCATTACTGGGCCTCAGTTAACTCATTCAGAAGATGGCCTGGAGGCTGTGTAACAGTCCCCAAACAGGTAGCACAGGTTTGCAACTGGGCAGTGAGGAGATTAAGAGAAGGTTAAAAGGGGCTGGGAAGGGGTGACCCTAAGATACCCTTATGTGGTGAAGGAACGTTTGGTAGGAACACTGCGTGGTGATCTGCGAGGAGGAAACGCTCCTGTGCATTTATGGACTTGGGCAGCGGTTCCAGGGACGGCCTTGTGACCTTGAGCTTCCTTAAGCCATAAAGGACAAGAATGCTTCAAGTAAAAGATGAGTTCAGAAAGGAACCCGCCATTTACATGTAGAATCTAGAAAAGTTACTTCTCATCTCTAGTCCTCCAGCCGCTGGAAGATCTTTGGATTAAGGCTTGGCCTGAGGTGCCCAGACCCAGTCCAGGCCGTGCAAGAGGCACGCAGCTCCGAGCAGAGAGTCAGGGATCTGCCCCTGGGCTACAAGGTTCTTTGTCTGAGGGCCCTGGAAGGAGAAAGGGCATCCTCACAGTGATTACGGGGTGCCTAGGACCCTCACGGCATGGCCCCACACAGCCCGAAGGCACCATCACCAGTGTAGAGAGGAGCTGGCCCTAGTGACGGGAACCAGCCATGCAGAAGAGCCGCAGTGTCTGAGCGGCTGATGGGCAAGTGCATTGTGAGCGTGGAGTGCAGGGGACCGAGGCTTTACAATGGAAAGGACCTCGAGGCTCCCAGCTTCCTTCAGGCAAGAAGAGGTAGAGTTTCTCCACCGAATAAGGGGACAGGCCTTCCGGTGCCCGCTTCTGGAGCGGCAAGGATGACCCCCAGTGGGGGCATCGGGCGAGCACAGGGGACTGCGGGTCACCAGGGGCACACTTTGCCAGGGTAGAGGCACGGGCACTTCCGCCCGCAGGACTTGGGTGCTGGGAACAGTGGCTGTGATGGCAGTGACCCCAACCCTTCCCACTGCATGCTGGGTGAGTGCACGGGGCAGGGTTGGCTTCTTTAGTTCCTACGTCTCTGGGTCAGGAAGAGCCATGTCCAGCACGAATGCAGAGCACAGGACTAGACCCCGACCCCGATGACTGGCTGGACAGACCGGGACCAATGCACTGCGATGGGGAGGACAACGCGTTGTCGTTGAGAAATGCTCTCTCCCTCACGCCCATGGGCGCGTGCCCTTCCTGACATCAGGGCGATGGGTCTGGCCCTATGACTTGGTTTGGCCAAAGGAAGGAGGTGAAACCGACAGTGTGCTGGTCTTCAAGGACCCACACTTTCTTGCTTCTGCCGTCGCCACAGGAAAGCAGTGCTCAAGCCGGTGTCCCGGTCCTGGGGAGGACGAGAGCCACGGGGACAGACCCAGGCAGCCCAGCCAGGCCGGCGGGAGCAGCTGCCCTGGCTGCCCGCAGAGCTGCCCGCCGGCCCAGCCAGGACCGGCGCTTCGGCTGACCAGGCTCAGGAGCTGACACACGCGTCTTGCTCCCGAGGTGGAAGGCTTCGTGGACATCGCCAGGCAGCACGATGGCGGCCGTCGTTCCCTGATGGGTGGAGGGTGCGGTCACTGAACGGCCACCTCGGGCTTCTTAAAGCGGCGGCTCACCCGCCGCAGGCAGCACCGAGCAGCTAAGGTCCTCAGCAGAGCACAGCTGCTTCCAGAAACTCACAGGAAGCAGAGGTGCCGAGCCTGAAGCTGGGCTGTGAAGAGGGCGGAGGAGAGGGCGGCCGGGTGCGCGATCCCCCTCCCGAGTGCAGGCAGCCGGGGAGCCCCGAGGAGGAGCGAGGCCAGGTCCACTCTGGCTGCGTCTTTCCACCAGGAAACGGCTGCCGGGGAAGTGGGGCTCCCCTGACACGGTGGACTGGGGACGCTCTGCAGAAAGGAAACGGGCTAGGTCCCACTTTCCTTGGTGTTTCCTACACTCCTGTACCTGCGAACTTCTTCAGCCCTCCCCTCCCCCCCCAACACACACACACACACACAGCACGGCTCCGAGTTTAAACACCCTCCACAGGCTCACGGCTTCTTCCCAGTGTGTCACCCAGCGCATTTCCTCAGGGAGAAGAGGGGCACCCAGGAGAGCCCTCCCCCCAGCCCCGCAGCCCTCTTCCCTGGCCTCATCCCAGTCAGAGGTCACCCCAGGCTCACGCCCTAGTCACTGGCCACACTGGGTGGCTGTCTCTGCCAGTGGTTGGCTGATCTCTTACTAGACCTGTGCCTCCCTTTGTGAAAGAAAAGAGCCACATGCTAGCCTGACAAGCTCAGGGAAGGCCTGCGTGGCAGTCTTGCAAACCCAGAGACCTAAAATAACCACAAAGGATGGTTTGAAAATTAAATATCTAACAGGTTATAGTGGGTAGTCATGTCCCAGATATTTCACCTGACAAAGATCAACTTAGATCTTCTTTACTGAGCCCATCTGCCTTCCAGCATCTGACATAACATATCTGTGAGATGTCTGGGTAACTTGTAACTTCCTTTTTACCCCGACCCCTCAGGGCACAACAAATGGCCTCAAGACATTCCCTCATTGTTATTGTTATCAAGTTAATTGTCAGCTGTTAATTACATTAGAGTATCCTGTATCCATTTCGAGAAGCTCATGTCCATCATTTCACCTTTTACCCTATCCCAGAGGCTTCCCCGCTTTGCTCTGTCCCACCTCCCTAATCTGTCACCAATGAATTTCATGTATCTCACCTACGTCCCTTTCCTTTGATTGCAATGTATAAATATAGAAAGGTAACCCGCCATTCTCCCGAGCATTATCTCAATCTGTTGAGGTTCTGCTTCCCGGCATATGTGGACAGTTGGGCTCAAATAAACTCACAAAGATTCTTTACAGGTTTCAATGTTTTTTTTTTTTTTTTTTTTTTTTTTATCACCTTGTACCTGCCAGGGTCAGCTCCCAGGATGGAGCCCTGCTCAGGGCTGCTCCCCACGGGCCCCTTTGCCCACAGCTGCTGCTGGTATCCTAGGCTCCAGCTTCCAGCCCTCTTTCTGCACCAGAGCACAGAGGGCCTCCCATCCCCCCGCCCCACCCAGCTCCACGCCCTCTGCCTGCCCCTCAGGGAGGAGGTGCTGGGTGAGGAGCGTGGGGCTGCCCCTGGGGCTGGGGTGAATGGCTCTCCGAAAGTCAGTGCAGACATTCAGAGCAGCCAGATACTGACTGTAACATGCTAACCCACCCCCACCCCAGAGAGGCACACACACACAGCCAGCTAATGCACAAGCATTAAATATTTCTGGGCAAATGTGAAATAGTCTATTCTGACACTGTTGAGAAAAAATACAGCCTAATTTCTGTCCACACGCACCAAATTTACTGCCCAGGGCCTCATTAACTGTGTCAAGGAGGAAGCAGATAGACAAAATAAATTATGAAAAAATTACTTTTTTAATGTACAAAAAGACTTATTTACAAGTTGAGCATGTCATCTCAATTCATAGCAGGTAGAAAAAGCTAAAAATGCTGTGGAGATATAAACTGGGCGGGTGCCTTGCCTACAGTCTGTTCAGGATGATGTCTTCTGTACAGACTCCATACAGGGCGGGAGCTGGGACAGCCCCGCAGGGAGTGAGTGACCCCCAGAGCCGGCCCCGGGCCCTCCCGGGCTGGGATTTGGACTTGGCCTTTCCTCGGAGCCAGCAAAGCCCTGGTGTTCTGGGACCAGAGGGCCAGGTAAGGTATGGCCCTCTCCTGCCTGAAGCCAGGTCACAGTCAGTCTCAAGCTCCTTGTGCTGCAGTTGGTTTGGGCAAGGATGCCACGAACTGAACATGGGGAAGGTGGGGTGTGCTGGGGAGGGTGCACCACTCATCCCACAGCATGTCAGCACGTCTGCTGACGCCAGCTCCTAATCCCTCCGAACGGAGACCAGTGATGTCCCTGAGCCCCAGCAACCGGTCCTTCCCTCCTGCCCCACCAGATGCCATGCACATCATCGGCCTCTGGAACGAATGAGGGCAGAGGAAGGGGGTCCAGAGGTGCCGGACTTGGCAGGGACCTCGGGCTGCTGGCGAGTGGGCAGCATGGCCGGAGAGGCTGCATCAGGGGCTGGCGGAGAGTGAGCGGGCAGTGCCCTGGGGAAACAGGTGGGTAAACATGTGACTCCTCCTACCCCCGGCGCCCGAGGCTGGGCCCATGCACGCTCACTTTCTAAAGGTCCGTCCACGCGTGGGCCCTCGGTCACCCCTGCTCGCAGCAGCTCCGGCGGCCCCAAGGTATTTGGAAGTGCTCTTTTCAGGGAGGGCCACGTTTTACATGCGTGAACACTGTGAACACGCCTGGAGGGGCCTGCCGCTTCTGAGCACCCCCGAGCATCACGGTGTGTTCTTTCCCTTTTCTGGCAACACCCCCGTCCTTTATCCATTCCACACACGTGGCTGTCCGCCAGGCGACACCTGGCTCTGCCGGGCAGAGGTGCTGGCACTACCACCGTGAACCAGGATGTGCCCCGAGTCGCCTGTAAACTCCCTTTCCTCCATGACCAGGGACGTCGGAGGCCTCCTGACCAGCTTGGGGAAGGGCTACAGGGGCCAGCCACTCCTTCGTGCAGGATCGGAATAGAAGCTCATCTTCCTGGCTTACAACATCCGGTACGGCTTTCCGATTGCAACCCAAACGTAGTGCCTCTGCCTTGTCCTCATGTCCTTGGGAAGCCCGGGCCAGGGACCCCTCTGACAGGGGCGAAGAAGCCGAGCAGGAGCGCTGTGTAAACGAGCCTTCCACTGAGGTTTCCCAGTGTTCCAAAGGAACCCCAGAGAAGACCAGCCAGGATGCACGTGAACTCGCCTTAAAGCGCTGTGGCCTGACCAGCCACTGCCCCCTCCCCGCCACAGGCCTAGGAATACTCATTCGGGAGAGACAAAATGGACGACACCCACTCTGGAAACCATGCTCCTCGGCGTCCGCTCCGCACCGGGGCCGGCCTTAGGTCATCATGTTGAGGAACTTGCTTTCCTCGGCCAGGCTGGTGAGCATGGAGCTCATGTCCCCGACGGCCATGTTGCTGATGCCCACGGGGACGGAGGGCAGGGTCAGGGAGCTCCGGGGGGTGGTGAGGCGGGAGGAGCTCTGCGAGAGGCTGTGGAGGAGGCTGGGGCTCAGGGCGCCCGAGAGCAAGCTCGAGTGATCGCCGTCATCCATGATGGCGTCGAAATCGATCTGGGAGGCCTCCAGCAGCTGGGAGTCCACGGTGCTGGACACCTGGTTGACCCCTGGCGAGGACAAGGGCTGGGGCTGGAGACCCTCCGGGCAGGCCTGCGGCTGCGGCAGCTGGGGCCTCATGACCTGGCAGCCTCCGTGGTTCTCCAGGCCTCCGTTCTGTTCATACATGTGGATTTGGCCATAATAGTAGAGCATGTTGTGGTCCTGGGCTCCACCCGTGTCCTGTGGGGGCAGCTGAGGAGGCAAGGATGACATAGTGTCCATCGCTCCCTTGGGCACCGACTCTGCCATCTCCTGGTTGGCTGACACAGCAGCCATGGCATGGCCGGCGGCCCGGGCGTAGGCCAGCTGCTGCCCTGCACGTACCCCCCGGTGGCGGCCAGCAGGGCCAGGCTCAGGAGGTGGCCGGGGTTGCACTGGGCCGAAGCCGGGCCCAGCCAGCCCCCCTGCGGCCTGCTGCAGCTCCAGGAAGCCGGGCTGGTGGGAAGGCAGAAGGCTGGGACCCTGGTGGTAGCCCTCCTGGCTCATGGGGGCTGCCAGGTGATGGCTCTGTGGGTAGCTCTGGGCTGCATGAAGTGGTGCCATCCCGGCCAGGGTGGCATTAGGGGCCCCGAGTTCCCTGCGTCTACTACCCATCATGGAGGGGTCAGGAACAACTTCCATCTGCTGGGGGAGCCCCAGGTGACCGGGCTTGGCTACCAGGTTGCTGCAGGATGTGGGGAATGGATTCAGGGCTCCGCCCACGGTGCTGGAGCTCAGCTGGGGGTGGCCTTGGTCGTAGCTGGCATGGGGGCTCGCGGTGGTGGTCATGCTGGCACACTGGCCCCCGGCCCCTGCCTGCCGAAGCCGCTGCATGTGATTTGCCCTGGGCCCGGAGGGGGCTCCGCCGCAGGCCTGAAGGAGTGGCTGTGCGCTGCCCAGACCCCGCGGGCTCGGTGGCAGGCCCTGTGCGCCGTAGCCCGGGTACTGGCCGAAGGCCGGCTTCTGCTGTGCCACCGCCAGGTTGCCCTGCAGAACGGGTGGAGGCTTCCCCGGGCTGCTCAGGGCATCCATGGTGCCAGAGCTCACCTCATTCCACTGCACGGGCATGCTGCTTTTGCTCGGGCCGGAGGGGGCACCGTAGCCCTGCTGGCAGCCTCCCAGCCCAGGGGCGGAGGGGCCCATGTTGGAGTCCGCAGCCACCATCCTGCGCTGGCCGTGCAGCTCCGGGCCGGGCAGTTTGGGGAGTTCGGGGAAGCAGGAGCTCTCGGGGGGGTATGCCTGCGGGGTGCTGTCACCCAGGGTGCCCGCGTGGGCCTTGATGTACTGCACCACGTCGTCGGGCAGCACCAGGTCATCCTCGGGCAGCAGGAGGGAGTCCTCAGGCCCTGCCCCGTCCGTCCCCACCGCCATGGCCTCCATCACCACGTTCTCGCTGATGCTGGGTGGCCGGGGGGAGTAGGTGCCGTGGGCGCGGCCGCCCTCGGCGCCGGCGGGACCCTGCAGGTGGAGGCCGCGCCTGTCGGCGGCGCAGGGCGGCAGCGGGCCCGGGTTCACGTTGTGGGCGCTGAGGAAGCGCTGCACGCGGGGCGGAGCGAGGGCATCCGGCCGCCGCACCGGGTCGCTGGCCCGCCGCGCCCCGCCGCCGCACGCCTCGTGGGGGAAGGCGGGGGCAGGCCCCGCGTGGCCGTAGGCCGGCCCGCCGCTGCCTCGCCGCGGCCCCAGCACGCGCTCCGACGCGTCCAGCAGAGCCAGCCGGGCCCGCAGGCCCCCGCGCTCCAGGCCGGGCAGCGGCGTGGGGGGCGGGCCGCCCGTGGCCGCCGCGTACCGGGCCCGCAGGCTGTACTGCTGCGCGGGCGTCAGGCTGAGCGGCCCGGCGCCCGCCCCGCCCTGGCTGGCCTCGCTGGAGCGCCGGGAGGCGTCCGTGGAGATGGGGTCGTAGGAGTCCGCGGAGCTGGCCTGGGGCGGGCGGCCGGCGCCCAGGCCCGAGGCCTCGCTGGAGCGGCGGCTGGAGAAGTAGGGGGAGATGCCGGAGGAGCGGCGGCTCACGGTGTAGGCCGAGCTGACGGTGCTGGCCGAGCTGCCGCGGCGCTCCTGCAGGTGGCTCAGCACCGTCGCCTCGCCAGCGGACAGCTCCGACGGCCGCGGGTTGGGCAGCAGCCCCAGTGGCCTGCCGCCCCCGCCGCAGCCGAAGTTTTCCAGGATGGAGCCTGTGGGGAAGGAGACAGGTCGGCACGGGGTCCGCAAGGGGCGGGGAGTCCAGGCAGAGGTTGCAGCCCGGAGCCTAGGACAGGCACTAAGCCCGTGATTTCTGATGGAAGCCATAAGGAGCAGTAGGTGGGTGACCGTGGCCTCATTGTGGAGGGGGGCAGCAGAGTCAGGGCTGGATGCCACGTGGCTCTCCCAGCGCCTGGCCGGCCCTGAGCCCCATCCAGCTGGTGCTCTGCATTCCCAGCTGTGGACGGTGACCTCGCGTGGACTGAGCGATGGAGAAGATCCCAGGAGGCCTGGCCCTCACTCTCGGGTGGGGGCGGTGGAGGAGCTGCCAGTCAGCTCCTGGGACAGGCTTACTGAGCAGGGTGCCTGGGAGGGCCGAGACCCAGGCCCACGGGAGGAGGAGAGGCAGCGAGGTGGCAGGGAGAAGTGAGCGGGGAGCTCTGGGCCTCACACAGCCCTCACACTCTGGCAATGTCAGTCCCTGGGTGGAGGCATCTGGGAAGGGTGACCTTGGTAAGTCAGCTGTCAGTGACCAGGCGATCTCTTAGGAAGCGGAGAGGTGAAGCTGTCTGCTAGCAGTTCCCTCAGCAGCCGAGTCAACAAGTCCCCCCTTAGGGAAGAGCTGGTGGTGGCCCCCCTCCTCCCCCCAGTTCACATCCCCTAGCCCAGTTCTGGGTCCACTGGCCGTCAGTCCCCGAGGGAGCTGGAGGGTAAGTGCCTGTGGCTGGAGCCCTGCCTGGCACAGGGGCAGCACCCGAGAAGTGCTTGGTGAAACTGCCTTCCTTCTCAAAACTTGGCCAACACCTTCTGAGGCTGAACACAGGGCTCCTCCTACAGGAAGTCCTCCCTGTCAGTCCCTGGGACAGGCTTTCTCTCTCCTCACACAGCTCTGCCTCCGTGCTGCTGGGCCATTCTCTGGGTGACGGTGCACCTCATGGCCTGGCCTTCAACTGAACGCTCCTTCTGACCACAGGGAGGGAGACCAGCGCTCCGCTCAGGGCCTCTGCCACGGTGCCCACAGCAGAGGCCTGATAAGTGGCCGAATGAGTCATCAGGACGAGGAGGATGTGAGCGGGGTGTGCCTGTTTTTAGGGGTTGTCGGGTGCAACATGGTGTAGGTGAGAGCCTGGGCTTGGCAGCCACTCAGCCTGGGCTAAGTCTCAGCTCTGCCATTGGTTTAAGTGAGGCCCTTTCATCTCTCTGAGCCTCAGTTTCCTGGTCTGTGCAATGGGCTGGTAAGAGCCATCCTACTGCGGCCAGTGAGAGGGCACATAGCGCTTGATGGGCATGAACCTGGCGGGTGCTCTATCCCCCATTCCCTCCCCACAAACCCACACCCGGACCTCCACTCACCGCTTCCCGGGAGGGGAGGCAGCTTGGGGTTCCGGGGGTGTGGAGCTGGCCCGGCCCACGAGCAGGAATCTTTAAGCGACTTGAGCTTCTCCTTCTTGAGCTGCTCTAGCCGGTGCATGGCGGTCATGTGCTGGCGCAGCTGCAGGCCGCCGGCGGACGGGGCGGCCAGGGCCGAGGTGTCGGGCCCCGGGGGCGTGTCATCCAGCGCCGTCAGGTCTCCCAGGCTTCCGGGCCCTGTGCCCGGCATGTCCACACCGCTGTCATTGTTGGGGGCACTGCCCAAGGGAGAGGGCTCACTGCTGCAGGATGACTGGGCCCCTGGGCTGGCCTGACACAGCTGCGGAGGACATGGAGGTCAGACTCAGAGGTGTGAGAACTGCCCGGCCCCGCACCCACGGCCGCACCCACAATGCACCCTGCACACCCTGGGGCGGGAGGAAAACTGCCCTGAGAGGACCGTTTGAATAATCTCTTCTCTCGGTCTTGGCTCCCCAATGACAGGATGGACCTGAACGGCCTTCAGGACGAGCCGGTGGGTGGAAGGGACTCATAGGCGTGGAGAGGACACCAGTAACTGTCGGCCCGGCTCCTCTCCCCCCCCTCCCTGTGCTCAGCCCACCCTCACTCATGCCAGCTGGCCCACCCCTTTTGGGGCTGGTGAGTTGGTAACAGGTGGACACCTGGAAGCTGTGGCCACAGAAGCTGCCGCAGCTGCATGAGGTGGACATGAAAGGTTCTGAGCATCCACAACAACCGCGATGTGCACCATGAGGCAAGGGACAAGGGAAGCTGCTGACGCCCTCTCAGCAGCCCCGGGTGTGTGTTAGGCAGGGAAAGGGCAGGCGGGAGGGGAATGTCAAAGTGCCACCACACCGGCCCTGGCTCTGGGTCGGGGCAGAGGGGGGAGCTCGTGGCCCATGACAATGCAGAAGCCACGGACCCAGACCCGCGCCCAGGGAGTCTGAGCGTGAGGCGCTCCTCTGGGCTTGTTTCTAGGCTGACTGCTCCCAAATGCCACTCTTCTCTGGGAGCTGCAAAGCTCCATCCTGTCCGGGCAGCGCGTCCCTCACCTCACTCAGCACCTCCTGAGGTCAGTGCTGTCCGCTGCAGCCCTAACCCACACCTCTGCCCTGCCCGTCCCTCCTGCGGGAGAGGTCTGCGCTGCTTGCTCCTGGGCCTGGCAGCTTGCCTCCTGCTGCCAGCCTTGCCTGTCCCAATGGTCCTACCTGCCGCCAACCTATCCAAACCCACCTTCCCCTGGACGGGACCCCAGCCACCCTCACTCATGCCAGCCCGCCCCCCCTCCACTTCTCGCTCACCTCAGTAACGTCTATCCTTGGGGGAGGTACAGTCGGGGAAAAGAGGTGGAGACAAAGAACAGGTGGTTAGAACAAAAGGAGCGGAGGCCAGAGGGGTGAGGATGCAGACAGGACAGAGGGCAGGAGCCCGAGGCGGCTCTGGTGCTGGTGAGAAGGCAGACACCGGGGCCGCACTGCCCCTGCAAACTGGCCGCGTGGGGCAGGCGTCCCGTCGCCCACAGCCTGCCAGCACCACAGGACCTGCCACAGAGCTTCTGTGAGGCCCACGGTGGTGAAGGGAGGACAGTCGAGCAGGAGAGAGGAGGCACAACGTGGGGTGCTCAGAGAGGGGGCCGGGGAGGGCCCACAGCCGCAGGGGCCTTGGACCCCGGGCGGTGCTCTGGATGGGTCTGGCCTGCGGGGCGTGGCTCCTGGGGGACGGGGCCTCCACTGCCCCGCTCTGCTTACCCCGGAGCTCTCGGTCTTGATGGCCTTGACGTGCAGGCAGTCCTCCACGGACTGGCCGGTGCTGCTGGCCTCGGTGCTCTCCTCTGCATGCTGGCCGCCAGGCTCGGGGCCGGCCGCGGGGTCCCCGTTCTCCTTGAGCAGCAGGGCGCGAAGGTGCACGTCGTTGCGCTGCTTCTTGGTCACGTGGGCGTCGGGGCCGTGCACGGTCTTCACGTGCTTCCGCAGAGAGCTGGGGTCCGTGTAGCGCTTGGTGCAGCCCGGGATCTTGCAGATATAGGGTTTCTGGGAGAGAAACGGGCAGCGTGACGGATGGGCACTTGGAATGGGCACTCCCCTCCAGAAGCCATGCCACCTCTTTCGGCAGGGCCTGGCTGCCAGCCCGGGAGGCGTGCCACCTGTGAGCAGCCAGGCCACTGGGATGGGAGGGCCTGCCCTGCCCCTGTGCACACCATTTCCAGCAGGTGAGCCTGTGGCCCAGGGAGCCCGCCACCAGCTGGGGGCAGAGATCAGAGGCTGAAGGGAGGGGACAGGGCCTAGTGACCATTGCACCGCCCCGGCCAGGGCTTGGGGGCTTCTGACATCATCAGGGAGGGTGACCCTTTCCTGTGCCCGTGAGGCAGCACCAGACCCAGGCTCTCTGAGGGAGTCAGCTCAGAGAGGCAGAGGAGCTGGCCCAGGAATGGGATGAAAACCCAGGGTTTCTGAACCTCAGTTCTGAGCTCATATATATGCATGCTCTACACCCACATACATACATGCACATTTATATGCACACACATGTCTACATGCAGGCACACACATATTCATGCGTGAGTACACATGCTTACAAACACATCTACATGCACATCTACATATAAAGCATACCCACATGTGTACATGCTTACAAATTCACAACAACCGCATGTAATGCATACACATGTACAACCACACCTAATACATACCAATATTAACACACACATACACACAGGCACACAGTCACACACAGGCACACACCCCTCTTCCAGGCCAGCTCATCTGTAGAGACTGAGGGGTTCAGATACTCCTGGGAGGACTTCTAACTTCTTACAAGCATTGGAGCAAGTCCCTTTGGGTTCAAAATGTATCTAAGCCCTAGCTAGTTTGGCTCAGTGGATAGAGCATTGGCCCTTAGATTGAAGAGTCCCAAATTCAATTCCCGGTCAGGGCACATGCTCGGGTTGTGGGCTCCATCCCCAGTAGAGGTTGTGCAAGAAGCAACCAATCAATAATTCTCTGTTTCTATCTCTTTCCCTCTCCCTTCCTCTCTAAAATCAATAAAAGTATATATTTTTAAAATGTATCTAAGCCTTTAGAAATGTTCTTTCTGGAGTCTCCCTGAGTGACAGCACTGATCGGCAGGGCAGGGCCTGGGAGGTAGGTAGAGCGGACCCCATGGGCTCCCGCCCACTTCCCTCCCCAGGCTCTCGGGAGAGACCAAGGCTGCCCTATGCCCCTCCCAGGCCCAGCGGGACTGGCAGCTCTAGCGGGCAGACCTGTCCTCACCAGCTGCGCGGGCCTGTGTGCTGAGCTGACAGGTCAGTGGGGAGAGGGCCCTGACGAGTGCCGTGGGGCCTGGCGGCGGGCGTACCTCATTGGAGTGGGTGCGGTTCTGGTGCTTGGCGCGGTCCGAGGCGTTGGAGAAGGCCTTGTTGCAGCCCTCGTGCTCGCACACGTACGGCTTCTCCCCGGTGTGGGAGCGCAGGTGCGTCTTCAGGTTCTCCAGGCGCGAGTAGGCCTTCGAGCAGCCCTCGAACTGGGAAGAGGTGGGTTGGTCAGCGAGGGCGCCCCGGACCCAGCAGGGAGCCTGGTTGGGCCAGACACGCCCCTGCCCAGCCCTGTCTGCTCCGCCCGCAGTGCAGCCAGGAGCTGAACTTAGCAGCAACACTTCCCTTCCTGATTAGAACATGGACAACTGGCATTTCTGGAAAACTTAACCGGAACTGAAAAGTACAGAGGGATGACAGGCGCTGCCCGCCAGGGACCACCCGCTAACCCCCAACGCCTCATTCTGCTGGTGATGTAGTTCATCTCCATACATTCTTTTTAAAACCAAAATTGGGAATGTAGCATTATTTAGTTATGTTTTCTGCTTGTTAAAATCAACAGCACATTGTGAGCCCATCAGTAAAAACTCTTTCAAATGTTATTTTTAACTATTTCCCAATGCCCTCCCTGATTGGAACGGTTCTGGGCATCAAATGTGCTGAGAATAAAATCCAGAGTCCTCGTGGCCTCGCCCTCGCTCTGGCCTCCACTATCTCCTCAGGTCCTTGAGCCACGGGCTTCTTCCGGGCTGGGCCCTGCCACACAGTGCCCTTTGACTAGACCCTCTCCCTGGACAGGCTCACTGCCTCTCAGTCTTGTAGGTCCTCCCCTCCAAGAGCACATCTCTGATATTCTTCATCGTGATGACGGCCCTCCCCCTCTAAGCTCTTGGACACAATTTAACATGATCCCAATCGCCCTATGACCGGCCTTTCCACTAGGGTACAAGCTCGATGGGGGCAGTTTCCTTTCAGGTCCTGTTCGTTTCTGTGTCCCTAGTACATAATGCCAGGCGAAAGGAACACCCTCGGGATGGAAGGAAGGAAGGAAGGAAGGAAGGAAGGAAGGAAAGAAGGAAGGAAGGAAGGAAGGAAGGAAGGAAGGAAGGAAGGAAGGAAAAAAGGAAGGATGAAAGGAGGGAGGGAACGAGGCGGTAGGGAGGGTGGGGGACCAGGAGTGTATACTTAGGATCCTGCAGCTGCATCCAATGCACCTGTGAAAACTGACCTCAGAATGACAGGGAAACCGGCACTGTCTCATCCCCCATGTCCCCCAACCTCCCTCCTGCACCCCTTTATCTCTGACTGCCTGAGCACACGTGGGTCCAAAGGCCTCTGATCTGTTTCCGCCACTCATGGCTCGTGTCGGAGGACTATGGCTGAGAAAATAACTTCCCACAAAGGACCCAGAAG
The DNA here is from genome assembly GCA_963693515.1 of Pipistrellus nathusii. Taxonomy (NCBI): domain Eukaryota; kingdom Metazoa; phylum Chordata; class Mammalia; order Chiroptera; family Vespertilionidae; genus Pipistrellus; species Pipistrellus nathusii. The sequence goes on along the minus strand of OY882865.1, from coordinate 77,980,875 downwards.
AGCCAAGACAGCCTTACAAAAGGAGGGCTCATGTGGAGGACTGACACTTCCAATTTCAAAACTTGCCGTAAAACTACGAGGATCCGACTGAGTGGTACTGGCCTAGGACGCAGAGGTCAATGGAATGGAAGTTCGAGTTCAGAAATGGGCTCCCATGTGCAGGGCCATCCGACTGTCAGCAAGGGCGCCCAGGCCGGCTGAGGGGGAAGAACAGCCTCTTCAGCAAATGGGTTTGGGACAACTGCAGAGGGAATGGAGTTGGACTGTCCCTCACACTACAAAAGGGAACTCAAAATGGAAGAGCTGCCCCATAAAACCTCACACAGGGCGGGGCAAAGGAAGTCGTTGAAACTGAAAGCTTTGTGCCTCAAAGGAAACTATCAAGAAAATGAAAAAAACCCCGCAGGATGGAAAAAAATACTTGCTAACCAATAAGGTCTAGGAGAACTACTTCAATCCACCAATAAAAAGACAAATAATTTACAAATGGGCAAAATATTTGAGTAGACATTTCTTCAAAAAAAAGATATATTAAGAGGCCAGTAAGCACACGAACAGACATTCAACTTCATCAGTCATTAGGGAAACACGAATCAAAACCACAATGGCATGCTACCGCAGTCCACTGTGATGGCGGGATCGGCAGACGGGTAACGTACGCTGGCAAGGACGCTGCTGGTGGGAAGGTAAGTAGTGCAGCCACCTCTCTGGAAACCAGACTGGCTGGTCGGAAAAAAGTGAGACATAAGAGCTTCCATCTGACCCAGCAATTCAGCTCTAGCAGGTACACCAGAGAACTGAAAACAGGCACACAGAAACCTGTACAGATTAGCTCACTGCAGCATGTTCCTAATAGCCACAGAGTGAAAATATCCATCAACTGAGGAGTGGATTAGAAAACTAGGACCTGTCCGTACAATGAAATGCCGTTTAGCCTCGACGTGAAGAAATGATGTATGGATACACACTGCACCACGGAGGAGCCTTAAGAACAGGCGAAGTCAGTGGTCGGCAAACTCATTAGTCAACAGAACCAAATATCGACAGTACAACGACTGAAATTTCTTTTGAGAGCCAAAATTTTTAAACTTAAACTTCCTCTAACGCCACTTCTTCAAAACAGACTTGCCCAGGCCATGGTATCTTGTGGAAGAGCCACACTCAAGGGGCCAAAGAGCTGCACGTGGCTTGCGAGCCGCAGTTTGCCGACCACGGGGCTAAGTGAACAGGCCGGGCACAGGGGCTCACGATGTGCGATTTCATTCCTATTGACCGGAACAGGCCCGCTCAGGGGTCGAAGCAGATCAGTGGCTCTCAGGGAATGTGGGGTGGGGGTGGGGGAGAGCAGGAAGTGACTGCTAACAGGTCTGTGGCTCTGACGGGTGATGAGAATGTTCTGGAATTAGCTAGTAACTCACAACTTGTGAATATTCTAAAAAAAAAAAAAATCACTGAAATTGTACCTTGTTAAACAATGATAGACTTCGTAGTATGTGAACCTTATTTCCATGAAAAAACTTGCAAACAAAGGTAACGTATTTCATTGAGTCCTGGACAGCACCGATTTTAAGACCGCCTGGGTTCAGAGGCAGGAGCGTGGGAATAGGTGTGCATCCTGGACTCCGTGGAACTGGGCAGTTCACAAAGAGGCGTTCCCACGGGCTCAGGGCCGCCATCAGCGCCTCTCTGCGCCGCCTCCCCTTCAGGAGGGACTGGTCTCTGAGTGTGCAAAAAGGCCTTCCAGGTGACCATCCCGGCCCTTCACTCCCCAAGGGGGGCTATCTGAAAGGTCTGCTCTCTGTGCTCACTTAACACCCAGAGATTTTACCCCCTCACGGCTCAAGCTGACCCCGCTGAAGCTTCTCTCTGCAGGGCACAGGCTGCAGGTGCTCCCCGCCAGCGCCTGTGTGGGTCACGCAGACACGAGAAGTGGGGTACAGCTGTGCTGGGAGGTCTGAGGTGACACGGACCAGCCACAGAGACGCTGCCTACTGCAGCTCACGCCCTGAGCGAGCACCAGAGTTCTGGATGACGGGAGGCGGAGCCTCAGGGCCTCAGCCGGGCAGAGGACTCAGGGCCGGAGCAGATGCTCACCGCGCCGGGGCTCAGCCTGGCCTGGCCTGCGCGGCAGCGGAGGGCGGCAGGGCACTCACCGTGCACTTGTGCGGCTTCTCGCCCGTGTGCCGGCGCATGTGCACCACCAGCATGTACTGCGCCTTGAAGGGCTTCTGCTCCCGCGTGCAGGCCTGCCAGCGGCACACGAACTCCTTCTTCTCCCCGTGGATGTGCTCGTTGTTGATGTGCTGCCGGAACAAGCCCGCAGGGTGAGCCCGGCCAGCGCCTCAGGCCCCTCGTGAGCGCGGCCACCCCCCAGACCCCCTCATTCCGGCCGCACCATTAAGTGAAGACATACTGTGTGCTAATGTCTCGGCTGCATTTCCCAATTAGTCATCGAAGCAACCATCCCAGATGGTCAAGGGTGTCCCACTCCCCCCAGACAGGGCTCCGGACTCCAGTCCGTGAGGACGGGGGCCATGACGATGCTCCCGGCGGTGCTGCACACAGTAGGCACTAACTAAGTGCAGCGAGGCAGACAGGGTGCCTGAGAAGCCTCTCCCGTGCTTGCCCTGCTGTCCCAGGTTTCCATGTGAAGCTTCAGTTATAGTGGAAACACCAATGGGTCCTGGTCTCCACATGTGATAGCCCGTCAGATGGCGGCTCTGGCCCTTTGCACCAAGGCCCAGCTCATTGGTGGCTGCAGGGACTAACCCCCTGGGAGGACCCTGGGACCGTGTGACACTGCCCCGGGCACAGCACAGCCCGGGGAGGCAGCAGAGCCGCCAGCGACCCGGCGACTGGTGGGCAGCAGGGCACTGGGACCCTGCTTGTCAGCTCGAGGCCCACTGGGCGATGGGGCAGAGCGAGGCAAGCAGCTGCCCAGGCGGTGCTCCTCAGACGGTCCTGGCCAGCACTGGCCTGGCAGGAACAGGAATACTTCTGCCCCTGGCCCTGCGCCCACACCGGTCCTCGGCCCTGGCCTCCCCATCTGTGTGGCGCCCAGAATGGTTTCTCCTGTATGAGAATCACAGGCCCGGAGGCTTTCTGTTTCAGCAACAGCACGTGGGCCTGGGCAGACCCTGGGGTGTCAGTCACTTGCTTTGATGTTTAGCCGTGGGCTGCCATCCGCCTGAGGTGGCGCAGCACCCACTGCCCTGAGCTGCCGTCCTCCCTGAAGCAGGGCATCACCCACTGTCCGGCCTCTGCCAGGCCCAAACGCCGCCCCTCCTTCCTCTGATCCAATCTGATCTGCCCCATAACTCAGCGCCCAGGTCCCTTCTCCGTCCCAGACTTCCGACTCAGAGTAAAGACGGACCCTGCCTCACAGGTTCTCCACCAGCTGCGGTGACAGTCTGCTAAGAAACTGGCCTCCTGGGTGAGAAAGCGGGAAGAAAAACCAGCACGTGAGAACCTACAGCACCCCGGGTGCGAGCCGCGGGAGCACGGGTGCATGTGCGTGTGCAGCCCTCACTGTCATGCTGTTTAGTGTGGCTCGTCTTTACAGACACCCGTCCACAGGGAGGTGTGCTGGGACCGGTGTGGGCTTGAAGTTACGCTCTCTTCTGGACAGAGAGGAGAGGCCTCAGGCTGGCATGAGGACCGGGAGCCGGAGGCAGAGGGGCCACCAGGCATGGCTGCGCTCTCTGCTACGATATGTGGTGACACTGGGGTCCTATTCAGTCTCCACACCCTGTGGAGTGGGATTCACCCCCACACAGGAGGAACCCTGCAGCTTACGGAGGCCGAGTCGCCTGTTCTCACCTGCTTAGACTCCCTGGCTGTGGTCTGAAGCCTGTGCCTCCACGCTGAGCGCCACGCCTGCCCTCCCACGGCACACACTGCTTGCGGCCACCACAGCAGGGGCCGCTATCGCAAAGTTTGTGGTGGGGACCGAGGCGAGGGCCCACCCTGTCGGCGCACCCGCTGCCGGGTCTCCTGGGGCTCCTGACCGGCCAGGACCAGGCACGGGCACGCAGGCCGCTGTGCACCGCCTCCTCCTCATCGGGAGAAACTTCCTTCGGGTTCAGCTACCCTATTTCCCGCTGGGCACTGGCCGCTAGGAACCTCAGGGAGAGGGTTTACGAGTGAACTACAGCGCGGAGGACTTGGCTTTGCACACTAACCGGACTTCCTTGTATTGCTCATTTCCCCTTAGCTGTCCCCTGGCGTGTTTTTCTTCTAACCTCTTGTACTGCGTACGTATCTGTAAGCCCCTTTCGGACCCAGGGCCTGGGTGAATAACCATGCTGCCCACTCGCACGGGACACGGCACCCCTCCTCCAGCCCCTTCTCTGTCCGGGGCCTGGGAGGCTGCAGGCTCCCGGCCCTGCCCCTGACCCTGTGAGGCGGCTATGGGGCCGGGAGGCTTACATGCACCAGCTGCTCCTGCGTGTCGTACTCCTTGGTGCAGTCCTCCCAGTGGCAGTTGGTCTCGTAGATGACCACCTCCGCCTCCTGCTTGCAGTCGTCTCTGTCCAGGTCTTCCTTGAGGTCGGCCAGCTGCTCCTGGAGGAGCAGAGCACACCGCTGAGCCTCGTCCGGCACCCCGCCCGCCCCGAGGCTGCCGTGAGCTCTGATACACACAGGCACGCACATCCATCGGCTTCCCCAGCCCTCCTCAGCTGGCCCCTGCCATCCCTCTCCCATCACACAGCTGTCCTGGATCTCCCCCCAACCCCAAGCTAACTTGTCATCACCAAGGCGTCTCGCTGACATGGCGGGAGAGCAGCAGCGAGCAGGCGGTGGCTTTGCTGTTTGGCGTGGTGTTCCCTGCGAGGACCCACAGGCTGTGGGGTGGGGCATTTTAGTCCAAGAGTTTGTGCTCCATGGAGGCAAGAGAACCCCAACAGGCACTTGGCCTGGCCCTCCAGACCTCTCACTTTGTACTGTCCCCTCCTCCCAGGCACCCAGCACACCTGGATTCGCACCCAGGACAGCGCAGCTGGGTGAACACGCTCAGCACGCCCCCCCCCCCCCCCCCCCGCCCCCTGGAGGCAGCAGGCACCGTGGACAGCCTGCAGTGGGGCTTTCCTCCTGCCTGCAGCCAGAGAGGGGGCTGGGGAGGCTCCTCTCCTCCCGGACACACACACACACACACACACGCACGCACACTCACACACACACATGGCAAGTGTGGAGGCCCGGGCTTGGCCTCCAGCCCCCCAGCACGGAGCCCACACGTGCCCATTTCAAGGCGGCAAAGGAAAGGCCCCGAGACAGACTCCGCGCAGTCACAGGTGCTTACATTCAATGAGGACACATTTTACTCCAAAACCAGCAATAGACTGAGTGTAAATCAGTGGCACTGCCTCAGCTGATGTGACACACTGGCCGGGCAGCCTCCCAGCAGGCCCGGGGACAGGCTGGGCAGGAGCAGGAGCCGGTGGAGGAAGGCACCAGGGCCCCAGGCCGGAGGAGGCCCCACGAGGACATAAGGGCTTCCCTGCTCCGCTGACCGCCGATTCCCCCTGGCCCCCAGGCAGGCTCGAGCAACGCCAGGCAACGGGCCGACAGGAGGATGACCTGCCTCCATGCAGACTACCTGCCACTGGCACAGGTGTCCTGTCGTTCCCAGCAGCCTCTGGGGCAGACATCTATAGCTCAGGCTGAGGGGGGACCCTCTCTCCAGAGCCCCTGCAGACACTCAGCCTCACTCCTCGCGCGGCTCTGTGGCTGGGGTGACACCAGCACCACGGCCCCTGCGGCCGGGGTCCCGCCCTCCCGTGGAGCTGGAGGGCTCCTGCAGGAGGGGCCTCGGCCACGCACGCGCTCAGTGCAGCTGAGAAAGGGACGCGAGGCGCACTGCAGGAAGTCCCCGGACAGAGGCCCAGACCGCCCTGCCCGACTCCTCAGGAGGGGCTGGGGGCCTCCTGGTGCCGGCCCTGCCCTCGCAGGAGACCTGGACCAGACTTCCTGCTCTGCTGATTCAAACAGGAGGCTGCCGGCGGACGGTGTGTGGACGGGGTCGGTGGGACAGTACGCCCCGGGGCCCCAGGGCGCGCTGGGCGCCTTCCTAGCCCCTGCGTCTGAGGGCGGGGGGCTGGGCTACGTTTTGTGCCCGGGGAGAGCATGCCCACCCACCTTGCAGGAGCCCGGTCACGGAATCAGACAGAGTGACAGGGTGACAACCCCTCATGATGGATGGCCCTCCCTCTCCTGACACAAACGAGGAGCCCAGCTTGTGGGCCCGGGGCGGGCAGGGGTGGGGGTGGCTCCCTGTGCTCAGTGTGGCCTCCACCCGTCCTCGCCGCTCCCACTGCGGCTCTCCCAGGACACACGCCACCCTCACCCGTTCCCGCCACCCGAGGAGGGCCCCCTGGAAGCCACACATCACACCAAGAGGCGCTGGCGTCAGCGAGGGGAGAGGAATTTGTCACCAGCCCCTCTGCCTGTCTGACAATAACAGAACCCAATATTTCATAAAAATTAAGTGCCCAGAGCATGGCCGAGGCGGCAGCCTGATGAAGGATGGTGTGACAGGGGCAGGGGGACAGGGACAGGGGGCCTGAGCATCGCCGGCGTCAGAGCCGTGACAGGGCAGTAACGGATGGAGGCTGGCCACCGTGAGACGGCGGGAGGCTCCTCTGTGCGGCGAGCACTCACCCGGCCCTTCCCCCGCAGCCTCTGCAGCCAGAGTGGGCGGGCTGTCTGTCCTCTCGGATGCTGACTAGGAGGCAGGGTCTCAGCCCGCACAGGGCACCCCGGCTGTGGGTCGCTCGGTCCCTCACCTTCCCGTTCCTTCCCCTTCACCACACACTTAAGCCCTCAAATGTGCATGGAGTGCTTGGTGACTGAGACCAATCACCGTGCGCCAGGCCAGTGTACACCCGATGGCCTGGAACCAACCAGACCTTCCCTGAGAGGGCCGCCTCCCCACAGCTCCTGGGCAGTGCAGGAGCAGCACAGTGATCCGAGGCTAGCCTGGGCACCTGGCAGCTGCAGCCTAGTCTGCAGGAGGGCCAGGAATGGCTGAAGAGCCAGCGAAGGAGGCAGGGCTCCAGGGAGAGGGAGCCGCTGGGCAGGAGCCTGAGCCATCAGGGGACGTGAGCATCTCGGCTTGTGCTGCATGAGGGTGAGGGGTGTGGTGGGAGGGGAGACTGTCTGCTGCAGCCCCAGATCATTCATTCACTCATTCTGAGGTCATGTTGGAGAAAGGAAGGTAGAGAGAAAAAGAGAAACACTGGTTGCTTCTGTACTGGTCCCAACCGGGGATTGAACCTGAAACCCAGGTATGTGCCCTGATGGGGAATCGAACCGGCAACCTTTCGGTGCATGGGATGATGCTTCATCAACCGAGCCACTCCCGCCAGGCAATTCAGCGTGTGTCTGACGAGCATGTAAGGTGCAGGGTGCTGGGGACACAGCTCTGGTCCTCCCCGAGCTCAGGACCGCCCGCCCCGCCCACCCTGGCTCAGTCATTAGTTCATGCAGGCAGCCACCTGCTCATCCTTCACCAGCAGGGGCTCAGTCCCCAGGCTGCTGGCCCCGCGGACCGGGCCTGGCCCAGCTGGAGACGTGAGGGTGGTGGGCAGGTTACCTGCGCCAGGGTCACCGGGGAGGCTGGCCGCAGGCCCTCAGCTTCCGTCTTGACCTTGCTGCGTTTATGAATGACGATGGGGTTGACGGTGCTGCTCACAGCCGACTCGCTGGTCTGCTTGCTCTGAGGAGGTGCAGGGGAGAGCCTGTCACTGAGGGCAGGAGGACACCCACACCTCTGGACCCTCTCCACACAGCCTATATGGGCCAACCCTTGTGTTTGGAGTGGGAGAAACTGAGTCCTCCCAGCTTATTCCCCAGCAAGAAGCATAGCTAGGAGAGAGCCCAGACGGCCTGCCAGAAGCTGGGATGTATTATAACAGAGGCCTCTCTCTGGAAGGGGGCTCGGAGGACTGGGTGAAAAGCAGAAACTCCTGGGATGTACTGTACGGTACAGGGAATACAGTCAGTAACGTTGTAATAAGTCTGTATGGTGCCAGGTGGGTGCTGGAAATATCGGGGAACGCTGTATAAAGTATACTAGAGGCCCAGTGCACTAATGTGTGCACGGGTGGGGTCCCTCGGCCTGGTGGGCAATCGGGCTGATGGGGACCATCTTGTGCAGTAGCTACTGGGGCCAGCCAGCCACAGGGAGGGATGGGGGAGGTTGGCATGTTATAGGAGGTTGGCTGTGGGAGCTCACTGACTGCCAGTAGGCAGTTCCTGCATTGAGCATCTGCCCCCTGGTGGTCAGTACACATCATAGTGACCAGTTGACCGGTAGTTTGGTCATTTGGTCCTTAGGCTTTGATATGTATAGAGGATTACCTAACCACTATGCTGTACACCTGAAATTAATACAAAATAACATTGAATGTAAACTGTAATTAAAAGTTTTTAAAAGATGGTCTTTGATACATCCATGCTCTACAACTAAACTGCACGATATTAATTATTATTCACCAATCCATTTCATATTCTGGGTGGGGAGCACCTACATGTGCCGACTGTGACTTCTAGGTTTCTCCGTCTACTCACCTGTTGACTGTGACATCAGACCTGAGGCTGGGGCTGCCCACAGGAGTGGGAGCGGTGCCAGGATCCGCCAGGCCTCCCACCCAGCCTCATCCTTTCAATCACGTGGCCTCTTCACAGAAGGCACCCCTAGCCAGACCCACACCCCGAGTCCTCCTGCACGTTGTCAGGGTGAGATGGGGATCACCAGCCCTCGTGGAGTCAGAGCACCTGTGGGCCCGCCCCGCACCCCGTGCCCCGCGCCCGCCTACCTGGCTGGCGTCGCTCAGACAGTTGCTGCTGCTGCTGAGCTGGGTGGGCGTGGTGGTGATGGCGGTGAGGGCCATGGGCTGCTGGGCCAGGAAGGTGGGGGAGGGCTGGAGCAGGGGTGGCGTGTGTCCGAAGGCCGAGCCCAGGCCCCTCTGCTGGCTCAGGATCTGCTGGTAGGCCACGGGGTTGATGGGGTGGGGGAAGGTGAAGGCTGGGCTGCAGAGAAGAGCAGACAAGGCAGTGAGCGAAGGAGCAGGAGCGGGGACCAGGGCTCTGCGAGGCCGACACTTCCCGGGCAGAGAGGACTGCATGGGCACGTGCTAACCTCGCCACCGCCACGGCTCTGCTCACCCAAGAACCGGCAGTGGCTCTCCATGGCGGTCATCACAGGCCTTGCCTGTCACGCCTAGCCTCCAGACCCTGCCCGGTGCAGCCTTCACCCTGGCAGGCTGGCCCCAGATTCCGTCCCAGCCCACTCTGGCCCTCCACGGCTCTGGCACCCCCCTGCTCCCTACGAGCCCCACGGGGCCTCCAAAGCCCGTTCTAACGCCCTCCGGGCACATCCCCCTCTCCTTCCTCTCTCCCACTGCACTCGGGTCTGCGCTGCCACCGCACCAGCCTTTCCAGAAGAGCTCACTGAAGGAAGGACGCGGTGGCTCCCCACCTTCCGACGGAGGGCGGGGTCAGCGCCGTGTCCTGAGAGACCCTGCGGACAGCTATGTGAGGGCCTCCTGGAAGCGGAGCCCGGGCCGTCGCCCTCAGGTGACTGCAGCCTTGGCTGGCGGCTTCCGGGACCGGCTAAGCCCACCTCACATCCTGACCTCAGAGGCGGTAATCCTGCTGTTTTAAACCGCCACGTACAGAAGTCATTTACCATGCAGTGAAAGGTGACGGACATGTTCGTTACCTCTTCCATTTCTGGGTCCATGAGCCGAGCTCTCCCGGCGTTCCTAACACCTCGGCCTCTCTCGAGATGGTGTCAGCCCAGTGGGCGGCTCTGAGGCCTCAAACGGGCTGGGCTAGTGGTGTGGACGAGGTTGGGGTGTGGCCACCGGGGAGCCTGCTGCCAGCCAGAGACTCGCACGGCCCAGGTCAATGTCACTCACCCTTGTGTGCCCCCAAGAGGTCAGGGACCTGGCCGCTCCACGCACTCCCTTCCGTACTAGGAAAGCCACCTTGGACTTGAGGACCGAATCTTTCGTGACAGGCCCGCCAGAAGTTGTGTTTGGGGCACGAAGTCCTGTCTTCCTTCTCAGGTGACAGCGCTGTCCCTCCCCACTTGGTCCCCAGTCCGGCTCCCTACTCCCAGCCTCTGCTGCAGGCGGGGCTCACCTGAGGGTGCCCGCCGACAGGTGCCCGTAGGAGCCGCTGGCGGCCGAGCTGCTGCGGGAGTTGTTGATGTAGGCCACCAGCGAGTTGGGGGAGGTGCGGATCATCCGCTGCAGGTCCAGGCTGGCGTCCGACAGCGGGGAGATGGACAGCGCCCGCTTGCGGCTCAGGCGGGGCGTCACCCGTGGGCTGGAGAAACGCGACACTGTGGGACAGCCAACCAGGCACATCAGCAACGCGGGTTGGGGGTGAGGGGGCAGGTGGACTGCAGGTGAAGGACAGCTCTGCCGTTCTCGCTGTGGCCATTTTCAGCCTCAGTCTGCCCATCTATAACATGGACTGATCCACACGTGGTGTGGTGAGGACTTAAGCAGCATAGGTTAGAGGCTTGCATGAATCTGAGCGCCCTTCCTGTTCAGGGACCAGCTGGACCCACCAGTGCCTGGCGCAGGACAGCAAAGCGCACAGGGACGTGAGGCCAGCACCAAATGGTTGCCAGTTCGATTCTCAGTCAGGGCACATAACTGGGTTGCAGGTTCAATCCCCAGTTGGGGCATGTATGGAAGGCAACATATGGATGCTTCTCTTTCGCATCCATGTTTCTCTCTCTTAGCATGTCCTCTGGTGAGGTTTAAAAAACAAAACAAAACAGGGCCTGGTCAGTGCCTAGAAGCCCCCCTGTCTGTCCAGACCTGCCCCAAACTAGGCTGACCTCCAAAGGGCAGCTTAGTCTTCCTGCTTCTGAGTATTTGCCTATTCATGTAAATGAAGTTATAAATACTATTAAATCCAGCTCCTTCACCCAGCGTCAGTTTGTGAGATTCTCTGCACTGCACTGTATGGCAGTCACTGGCTTTTTCATTGTAGAAAGCTCCATTGGGGACTCTGTGGGCAGGGTAGCCTGGTATGTCCCTGAGGGAGAGGTCCTATGTGGTCTGAGCTGGTCTGAGCAGGCACCACTAACACAAAATGGGGGGCCAGGCCAGGCCGTGGGGAGCACCGCATGGGGGTGGTGGTCAGGCTGTGCTCCCTGCGGCCTGGCACAGCATGAAAGCTCCCTGGCCAGGCCACAGGGAGCACAGCACAGGGGCTGGGGACAGGTTCAGGCCGTGGGGAGCAGAGCACTGAGGGGCTAGGCCAGGCCACAGGTAGCACAGCACAGAGGGGCCGGGCCAGGCCGTGGGGAGCACAGCATGGGAGGGGGGGGTGGGCAGGGGCTAGGCTGTGTGGGGCACAGGGTGTGTTCAAGTATCCACTGGGTTGTTTACAGGCCACCCCTCCAACCCGAGGCCACTGTCGGGAGGACACGTGGGCAGGGGCCAGCAGAGCACAGGGAGAGGCCGTCCCGCACAGGTATCCAATCAGGGCACAGTGGCCGGAGGACTGACATGCGCCTGCTAAGTGCCGGGCACTTCTCTCACCTCCCTCATCCCCTCACCACAGCCCTGGACGTCCGACTGGGGGCCCCTTCCCAAGGAGGACACCGGGCCCGGAGAGTCTGGACAGGGTGGGAGCCGTGGTGTGTGGAGACCTGTCCAGTGTCGTCAGACCATTTCTAGGCTGTGTGTTGTCCAGGGGAGACCCAGGGCCCCGCTGTCTGGAGCCAGAGCCGGAGAGCTCAGGGCAGGGAGCCTGGGGGCAGGGAGCCCTGGGCAGGGAGCTGGGGGCAGAGAGCCTGGGGGCAGGGATCCAGGGAGCAGGGAGCCCCGTGGGCAGGGAGCCCGGGGCAGGGAGCCCCATAGAGGCAGGTCCTCCTCCCTCCCTGCAGTTGTGCATGAACAGCAGACTCGCCTGACTCCTGGGAGAGACTCCAGGACCCCAGGGATGCCTAAGACGGGACAGGAGCACCCCTGCACACACTGTAAGTGTTAGGTGGTTTAATCTCCACCAGCATCTGTAAGGAAGGGGCTAGCAGCCTCATGTGCAAATGACTAGGCGTTTGTCCTGGAAGCCTTGGCAGATGGGAAGGCAGGTAGATGGCCAAACCGCCACCTCACAGCTTCTGCTTGGGTGGGAGGTGAGTATCATGGGAGGGTGCTCCTGGGGGTGGGTGGACACACACACCGGCCACACAGGCCCGGTGCTTCGTGGCTGCCTCGGCGCATGCTACTGAGCCGCCTGAGCCTCTCTGCCTGTCCGCACAGGGCGGTGTGCTTGGCCGGCAGGGAGCCGTGAGCCCGCATGGAGAGGAGGAGGGACAGTGCCTAGAGCCCAGCAGTGCGTTCACAGGGGACTGTGAGTCCCCCTTCAGGGGCCCTCTAGCCCCTCGGTTCTTATTCACTGAGCCGCACCGCGCCAGCCGCACTTACAGGGAGCTCAGAGAGGGAAGAAAAGCTTTAGGAGCTGGCCAACGGGAGATGCTGGTGGGAGACAGCACATCATGTAAAGCAGAAATGCACACCTCTTGGTGGTACAATTTTACAAAAAGGTTTTGCCAATATTTGGATTCCCACCCTCTCTTGCGCCCTTAACAAGAGGAAACAGGCCAAACCTGACAGTAATATTCATCTCCGTTATCCCACCCCTCCAGGGAGACGTGTTTATTAATGCGCCTCTTCCCTTGACAAATTACTAAACAGGAAGGAAAGCCTGGCGCTCACTTCCCGGGCTTCTCCTGTGATTTACGACCAGGATGGCGGAGCCGCCGCCCCCGCTCTGAGGGTGTGCCGTCCCGATGTCCGACGGCTTCCGGCGGCCAGCCACAGCCGGCCCTCACCTCGGCAGCCCGCTGCCATCCATGCCTGCCGCCGCTCACGTCTCGCCCTGCCTCACCAGGGGTCTTCCTTCTGCTCATCCGTGTTTGTTCTGCACCCGCAGGCCTGTGCGCAGTGTGGACAGTAGGCCAGGCACTGCTGGAGGCCGTGGGGTCTGTAAGCAAGGAGGACCCCCGGCCTTGCTCCTGGACTCACCTTCCAGGTGCGAGATGGGAATGGTGGCTCCCCGCAAGCAGGATTCCTGAGGTGCCACTGTGCTGGGTTAGCCCAGGTAGTCCCGTGCTCGGGTGTGTGCACATGTATGTGTGCGCGTACATGTATGTGCACGTGCATGTGTGTACATGTCTGTGTACATGCATGCGTGCGTGTGTGTGTGTGTGTGTGTGTGTGGCTGCATTCCCCGAGGAGGCCAGGAAGGGCAGGAGATGTGGGAGCAAGCACTGTACCCAGGCTGACCCAGGTTCCCATCTGGCCGGTAGCTCTGAGCTGGGTGGCTCTCGGTGAGTCACTGAAACTGTAAGCCAGGCCAACAGCGCCTCCCTCCGGTGGCTGTGGGCTGCTGGCCAGCGTATCCATAGCTCTGGGTGGACTGCCTCTGGACCTAGGAACCTGGGCTGAGGGCAGCCAGAGGGATGCAGGGAACAGACTCCGAAGGATCCTGGAGCCATTTTTGCTCCAGATGCTACTGTTGTCAGCATCTGGCTGGGACACACCCTCCTGGGGGCAGCGGGACGCACCCCTGTGGCAGGTCCTGGGCCCCGAGTCCTCGGTGTGGGAGAGGCCTCCTGCCCGGCCCACTCTCACCCAGACCTTTTCTGGACTCACTGAGGAGAGGCTCTCAGGACATCCAGCCGAGGACCTGGCCTGCCCACTGAGCTGCCCGCAGCCCCTCCCCGCCCTGATGGGGTGAGGAGGGAGCCTGGGCTTCGGAGCCCAGGGCGGGGGTGAACCTGACCAGCCGTGTCCTGCTTCTGCGATGCAGGGCTCCAGCTGGGCTCCTCACTGTGAGTGACTGCCTGGGGCTTGTCTCTCAGGCTGTGGGCAGGCTGAGCGGTGGCCCGCCGGCCGCACTAGCTGTGCCTGAGCACCACAGCTGCCCAGGACCCCGGCCAGGCCTCTCCGCGGCGGCTGGCCAGAGCTGCCTGCCTCGGGCCGCGGCTGTCCCTCCTCCCGCCTCTCTGTGGTGTGATCAATGTAATTGGTTTCTGAAAACCCCCTGGACCCACAAGCAGCATAAAGAACAGGGAGGTGACATCCGAGTCAAATTAGTGTCACTATGACAATAAATATACAGCCCGGAGGAAACATGGGCTGTAAGCAGACAGCATTTCAATCGGAAACATCTCCATCTTCCCAATGCCGTGGGAGTGCAGGAAGCGGCGGCGGCGGCTGAGCCGCTGGTAAATCACCGATCTCCAACAGACAGCACGAGGAAATCCCACTTCCAGGCGCTGAGGACAGCCAGAGTCCATGCCCAGAGAACTTGCGGCAGAGGGTAACCGGGGCCCTGACTGGTTCTCCACTGCCTCCAACGCCCCGCCCCCTCCGTGCTCTCCAGGCTGAGTCAGATCCTTTACGAACCAGAGGCAGCGAGCCTTTGTCCACACCAGGAGGCCGGAGCTCCCAGCGAGGGGCAGGGCTGGTAGGGAGGTGCCCTTTCCTGCCCAAGCCTGGCCTCCCTGGGAGGGGCGTCCACCTCCCACCTCCCCTCCACACCACCCTGCGTTCCCCTACGGAGGATGTGTGCTGTATAAATGAGATTATTTTAAGCTCAGTGGAGACAGATACAGGGACATCATCCTCAAATATTACCAGGTTTCCATTTAAAAAAAATGCAAAGTTCCATTTTAGTATCCACTTATTTAACCCCCAAAGGTGAGCCTATTAAAAGTATAATCTATTCTAATTAAAGGTTAATATATTAATTAGACCTGGAGAACTTCCAGGAGACCTTCCAGACATCCTTCCGGACAAAGCCTTGGTAGTGGGGCTGAGGCAGAGGCGGTTAGGGGCGATAGGGTGGCAGTTGAGGGAGATCAGGCTGGTGGGGGGAGAGGTGGGCAGGGGGGGATGTGGGCAGGGGGGGCAGGTGGACAGGGGGGGCAGGTGGGGTTGAACTGGCTGGTGGGGGATGGCAGTTGGAGTTGATCAGGCCGACAGGCAGAGTGATAGGAGCCTGTGGTCCCGGATTGGGAGAGGGATGTCCCAGATTGGAGAGGGTGCAGGCGGGGCTGAGGGGGACCCTTCTCCCTCCTTCTGCATGAATTTTGTGCACTGGGCCACTACTATTACATAAGAATCGTGCAGATGGCACTTGTCTGAGGTGATATTGTGCTGTTGATTTGCCATTGAGTGGACGGGGACTGCTCTGCTGGATGCAGACCCCCAAGGCCATCCCATACACACTCTCCCAGGCAGCCTCAGCCTGCAGATCCCGGCCCCACACCCTGGTCTGACAGTCAAAGCCCCAGAGGGTTCTCTCTACCCCACTGCTCTGGCTCCTCTTGGACTGTGAAGGCAGGTGCTGAGAGAGGAGGCTGGGGGACGGGGTGGCCTCAAGGCTGTGTCCTTTGTCCTGCCAGGAGCTTACCGGGAGCAGCGCCACGAGGGCGGACGTGTGGCAGGGCCTCGCTGAGTCCCTCCCACGTAGAATGGCGCCTCACTCCGCCTGAGAAGCTGATATGCCTCCCAGGCCAGAGCTGGAGGCGATGCCCACCCTGCACCCTAAGCCCGGGCGCTGGAAGGACGGATGGCAGTGGTGTGACGAGTCAGTCAGCGGCAGCTGACCCGAGCTGGGTGTTCCTGTGCCCATTGGTGAACCCGCCTCCTCACTCCCTGCCCTCCAGTTCTGGGGCACAGCCCCTGTGTGTGACCCAAGGCTGAGGGCCCAGAACACAGCTGCCCTGCGCCAGCCCCGTCCCGGCGCCCTGCACTCTGACAGCTGCTGGCCCAGCTGTTTCTTCTCGAATGAGTTCGCACCTTCCTATCCCAAATGCCCTGTGACTGCCACTCGCGCGTGTGCTCACCCACAGACGCAGAGGCCTGCTCCCTGGCCATGCTCTGACCCGAGTGTAGACTCGGAAGTGCCAGCCAGGGCAGCCTGAGTGCCTCAGGCCCTGAGCGGGCATGGAAGGAGGGGCAGCTGGGCCGGGGTAAGACCGGGGCAGTCTCGGGAGATGTGCCGACTGGCCTGGGTGCTAGGACACAGTGTAGGACTGAACCAGGCCGGCCTGCAGGAGGGCCCTGCAGGCAGGAGCGGGGAGGTGTCCGGGGGAGTCTAGATGCAGTGGGTGGCGGGTGGGGGTGTGCCCTCCTTCCCAGACTGCCTCTCGGCTCCGGCTCATGCCTGCCTCTCGTTGCTCACTTATCCCCATGGTCATTCGGCAGTCACCCCTGGGGCTCCTCACCGCCCTCGGGGTGCACTTCAAACTGTGACGTGGTTTCAGTGGCCTTCCTCAGCCTCACCCTTCCCCCCGTGAGAGAGGGAAGAACATACTGGGGGAAGACATTGACACTACCATCGGTGCGTGTGGCCCAAGCTCGGCCCCTGCGGACACAGTCCTGGCCAGGGTTGGGTAAACCCAGACCCGTCCTTAGGGTTCCTTACCCCCAAAGGAGCAGCAAGTGCCCGTCTCAACCCCCGGGGGCACCGTCAGCCCAGCCCACCCCGCTCCCTGCCCCCAGCTGGCCCAGCACTCACCGTCCACTGGATTGAGGTAGTCGTGGAGATGGGGGGTGCCAGCGGCGCCCCCCGACTGCAGGAGCAGGTCCCCGTAGGACGCAGGGTGGCCCGCCATGAGCGCCACCTGGTGGTAATAGTCTGAGGGGTTGGCGCCTGTGGGGGGGAGGCCAAACAGCCCCCTCTCCTTAAGGTGCTCATGGACCACTGTGGGCAGAGGGAAGGGAGAAAGAAAAAAGCCGTCAGAATCTGGCAAAAGAGGAAACAGGAGAACTACCACCTGGCCTGAGGAGTTGCCCTGTGTCCCGAGGTCCAGCCCTTGTGCTCTGAGCGCCTGTGTGCCCTCCCCTGGCCCCTGTCCGCACGGAGCAGGCCAGTGGGTGGCATGTTCCTGCAGATGGGGAGGAGGCCAGCGCGGCCTCAGCTCTGCATTTCTCCACTTCACCACAGCCACCCCCCCCCCCCTTCCGAGCCCCGCAGAAGCCACAGCGAGGCCCACGGGCCCAGGCTGCAGCGAGGCTTCCGAGGAAAGATACCGACAAAGGTGCCAGGACAGCAGGCGGTGGGCTGCCTGGCAGAGCCCCTGCGCATTCCAGGTGAGAGCGCAGCCGAGAACTGGTCGGACCCGGCTAGATGGAGCCCCTCGCCTGCCGCAGGCCACAGCTCCCTGTCCAGCGGCTGCAGAGCGGCTGTCTGCCTCCGCCCTCACTCAGCCCTGCCCAGGCTTCACAGTCAGGGCACATGTCAGTTCTCGAGGCCGGAGGGGGGGTGGGATGGCGAGGACCGGCCCTCAGGGCTGTGGCGCCAGGGAAAGGAGGGGGGCTTGGAAATCACACCTCGCCAGGGCGAATCCTGGCTGCACCAGGTCTGCGGAGCTGGGCGATAATGCCGCCGCTCGGGGTCTTACTGATGACAGCAGCACAGGGCTGTGCGAGCGCTCGGGGCTGGGCAGGCGCTGCGAGAGGGAGGCGGTCACTCTCTGGTTTCGCCAGGGACACACCGTAGGCAGTCGCCTTTACCTCCCTTAGCACTGAGAGGGCCAGGGGTCCTGCCCAAGGTCACACAGCAGGTGGCTGGGTCTAGAGCTCAAGTTCCCAACCTCTGCGCCCACGCCCTGCCATCCGTCCTGCAAACACCACGGAGACCCTGTGGCTGGAGAGGGAAGCCGGCAGCAGAAGAGGCTTCCTCCTCCCCCTGCACCCGCATCCCTTCTTCCTCTTCCTTCCTTCTTCTCCTCCTCTCCCCCAGCTCCTCTCCCCTCCTCCTCCTTCTCCCACTTCTCCCTGCTCCATCATCTCTTCCTCCTCTCCTCCCCCCTCCCCCATCTCCTCCTCCTCCCCATCTCCTCTGCGTCCTCTAGAGAGAGCCTGGTCTCCAGCCCTGGCACTGTAAGGCCTCTGCCTGTCGTCTGTCCATGAAGGAAACGCCCCCCCCCCTCCTCGTCTGCCCCTCCTCCCTGAAGTCTTCCCCAAGTGCCCATTCACCCTCGGGCACACGTGGTCTGGCAGATGCTGCCTCGTGCCCTCCGGTGCTGGGCTGATGCTGCCGGGGCAGCCTGACAGGCCCTTCAGTCTCCTGGGGGCGCCGGGGCCCGGGCCAGGGCGACCTCAGGGTGTCAGGTCCACCGGGGGGCAGGGTCATGCAAAGCAGCCACAGCCTCTCTGCTGACCATGGCCCTCGTGGGTGTGGGAGTGGGTAAGCGGGTGTGGTAGGAGCCGCCTCAACGTTTACGTCAAAATCAGGCGAGAAGCCAGAGCTCAGTCAACTCCTGCCTCCTTTGAGGGCAGCCTGTCCACCACGTGGCTCTTCACGGACCACACACTGTCCCTGGCCCAGAGGTCTCCAGAGCGGGCTCGGCTCCAGGCCTCCTCCTGACGCCCCACGCTCCCCCAGTCCCCTCCCCCCAAATGAGTGAGCACTGGCTCCAGGCTGTGACCAGTGAGCGCTCGCAGCCTCGGTGTAATTGCCGCCAGACCGAGGTTCCTCCCTCCGGGCTGGAGGCCGAGCCCACACCGGGGTGGCAGCACCGGCCCTGGAGGCTGTCGGGCAGAGTCACTCCTGCTGCTTCCGGCTGCCGGGGTCTGGCTAACTTGGCTCCTGCAACGTCACTCCCATCTCTGTGTTGTCTTCTCGTCTGTGTCTTATAAGGACACTTGTCCTTGGATGTAAGGCCTGAGTGGACAGCCCGGATGATCTCATCTCAAAATTTCCACACCCGCAGAGGCCCTTTCTTGAGCCCGGCTGTGCTCTCTGTTCAGGATGAGACCTGACTTCTCCCCGGGGGGCACCGCGCAGCTGACGACACCACATTTGAACTTCAGGGCCTGCCCGCTGGTGCTCCAGCCGCTGGCATGGGCATCAGGAGGCGGGGCACCGCCCGCTGTCCACGAGGGGAGGCGGACGCAGCACACACCCCTTCACACACCTCAGCTCGGTCCAGGCCAGCCGGGACCACGCAGAGCGCAGGGCTGGGCTCTGACCCTGAGCGGCGGTGTTCAGGGCCCTTTGCCCGGTGCGGTTTCTCCTCAGTGAAGGGGGGAGCGGTGCCACAGGGTACCTCCTGGGCCCGTGGAGGCTGCATTCTCACCAGGACACATGGGCCTGGGGCTCAGCTTCACTGGGAGCTGGGGGCGGTGCAGCGAGGACAAGGGATGCGTGGGCCGTGGCCCCGGCCTCTGCCCGTGGCTCACAGTGCCCACGGCTCACAGTGCCCGCAGCTCACAGTGCCCGCGGTTCACAGTGCCCGCAGCCATGGCCTCTCTCGGCACTGACTTCGGCCCAGGGGAAGGTTTCAGTGGCGGGTTTGAGAAGACTCACCTGGTTGCTTATTTTTTTAAACTTTTTTTTTTTGTCAACTACAGGTGACATACAGCATTTATTGGTCTCTGGTGCTCGAGGGATTAGGCATTTATAGATTTAGGAAGTGACCCAATAAGTCCGGGCCCCACCTGGCACACAGGGCAGTACTCACCGTCGGCGGGGCTGAGGCCCCGGGCTGCAGAGATGGCGGGGAGCGTGGGGCTGCTGTGCACGGCGCGAAGGTAATGCTCCATGTGGGGGCTCACGTACGGGTGGGGGGCACTGAACGGGGACTCCCCGGGGCCGGCCGGGTGGGGGGAAAGCCGGATCAAAGAGATGTCGGAGATGACGGGGCTGCCACTCAGGGCAGGTGGCCTGCAAGAGAGAGAGAGAGACGGGGGCTTCCTGAGGAGCCGTGGCCTGCTGAGGACCAGCACTGTCATTCGGTGTGCCAGATCGCTGTCACCCTTCAGGAGCCCGAACGCCCCTCCCCCCCCCAGCCCGTGAGTGCAGGGGAGCGCCTGCGTGCGGAGGCTGCCCCGCCCCCGGGTGGGTGGAATGCCCCGCACACAGGGCTGGGCGTGCTGGGCCACAGGCTCAGCGGTCGCACCCCTGGACAAGGTGTCGCCATTGCTTCCCAGGGCGCTCCGGCTGCACACACAGCGGTAACAGGCCAATCTCCGTTGAAGGAATGAGTGTGTGCCTTCTGCAAATGTGTGAAAAGCAGAACATGGAGATTCTAACGCTCGAGTAAGAGGCAGAGCGCTCATATCCCTAACAGACGTGAGGAAAGAGGAGCGCAGATGCCCCAGAGAAGTCTGGCCGCAGCGGGCAGTCCCTGTGTGCAGCGCTCGGCGCCATCCGCTGCGAAGGAAAAGGTGGAGACCCAAGAAGAGCTTTGGAAAGAGCTGTGACTAAGTCTGGGATATCATCCCAGCCTCCCTCAGAGGAATTCCTCCCAATGCTACGAAGCCTCCCTTCTCAGAGGTCCTGCCAACCGTGGCTGCCTTGGTCCCTCTGGTCCGGCTGGCACCGCCGCCACCCATTTCTACGTCCCGAGGCTGGCCCTCCTGCCAGCTCTGCCCAACGTGGGGACGGACTTCACAAAGGACCCGGGGCCCGTGGGCAGCTGTCGGCCTGTGAGCTGCAGGGGTGCGGAGAGGTTACATTAAAGAAAACGCACCACCAAGTCACTTGGGAATGAAACTCACCTAAATTCAGTTTTCAAATCTTTTCAGACAATAGGGTCTCTCTATGACTTGGCAGAGCACAAAGAAAAGAATGTGTTAGGATCACACAAACCTGGGTTAGAATCTCAGCCTTTAACAGCTCAAACTGAGCAATTACTTTAACCTTCCCAAGCCTCAGTCTCCTCACCTGTAAAGTGGGGATAAACAGTATCTATTTCATAGGATTGCCAGGAGGATGAAAGTCCCCCAAAGGGTGACACAGCTGCCAGCCTGCTGTTACAGCTTCAGCACCGTGCTTTGCGGGAAAAGCCCGGAGGTGCCCAGGGGCCCGCAGCCTTCACATGGGGCTGGTGTTGGATGGAAAAGCTGGCACTGTCAGACTGGTTACTTCAGGGAAGAAGGTCTGCTGGCCGGAGCAGAGCTGGTCACAGAGCACGCTCAACAGTGCAAGCAACTGCGCTGACAGCACAGTGCCAACCAGGAGCGAGCAGCTGACTGCAGACGGCTGAACAGCT
The DNA here is from genome assembly GCA_963693515.1 of Pipistrellus nathusii. Classification (NCBI taxonomy): domain Eukaryota; kingdom Metazoa; phylum Chordata; class Mammalia; order Chiroptera; family Vespertilionidae; genus Pipistrellus; species Pipistrellus nathusii. Next base: position 77,959,832 of record OY882865.1, on the reverse strand, counting down.
GGGCTAACAAGCTACCCGAGGCTGCTCCCCGGCCTGGGCGTAAGCACTCTGCAACCTTATTTCCTAGCTTTCGCGGATGCGACTGCAGTGACGTGTGGATCCCAGGAACTCCCAGGCCAATCCCACGCTGCCGCGCTGGCCTCAGATGCCTTCCTGCACCCTGTACCTCACTGGGCTAATTCTCTGTCCTCCCTGTAAGCCCAGTCAGGGATCCCTCTCAGTGGGATCTGCCATCCCTGAACAACCTTCCTGTATGGCTCTGCTTCCTTCTCCCTCTGCCTCCCTCCCTCCCGCCGGGTGCATTGCTCCTGATGGGCGGTCCTGGGAGCAGGACCTGTCCCGGTACCTCTGATGCTGCAGTGGTAGGGGCAGGCTCCTGCAGAGGCATTCTGGAAACCAGTGAGGGCTGCACGTGTGGGTGCCGAGTTCTGAGCGTTGCAGAAGGAAGCCTTGGGGATAAACCTCGAGCTGTTCCTTCCCAGGCCGCCTCCAGAGGCAGCCACCGCGAGGAGCTGCGCTAATTGTGAGGGGCTCAGGAGAGATGTTGGGCGGGGCTGCTGTGTGTCTGGGGGAAACGGAACCTCACATCCCCACCGCAGGACAGGTGTGAAGACAGGACTCAGGAGTCCGTCCCTGTGGGGCAGGGGGGAGGCCTGTAGGTGACTCGTGGGACAGACCTGGGTGGGAGGGTAAACGCTCTGGAAGGCTGAGGGGTAAAGGCAGGGGCCCAGCTGGCCTGGGGAAGAGTTGAGGTGCTCCCCATTCTCAGTCCCTTGGCTCCTTCCCCAGGCACTCGGGGCCGGGCAGGTTCTGGAGCCCACAGGATTCGATCGGGACTGTGTCACCGCAGCCTGTAGTCCTAGGGGGCCTGCCCAGGCCTCTGGCCCCGTGGAGCCCACTGACCACAGCTGAGGCCCACGAGACAAGCCGTGGTTCCACGGGGAGTTAAAGGGCCACGTTCAGCCCAGGGCAGCCTGGGTGCTGTGCGCTGACCCCTTCCCGGGCCAGGTGGGCCTCTCCCAATAGGAGGCTGGACTGGGTGGAGCCTGCAGCATGCACCATAGTGGGGCCTCCCTGGGAGGCGGGAAGGGGCGGGGGTAGCCCCATCCGGCTGCAGAAGGTGGGCTCAGAGGTGGCAGGTGGGGCCTGCTTCTCCGCAGAGAGCACCTGGGTCGTCTGTCTCTATTCTCAGTCGCCACCCTCTGGGGAGAGTGGATTCTAACCCCCTTCCCCGAACATGCCACTCCAAGGAAGCAGGGAGCGCGTGGCTTCGGAGCCCTCCTCCGGGCCCAGGCCCAGGCTCGGGGAGGTCTCAGCGGCGATGACCTTGGACATCAGCAGGAGGACGCAGAGCTGCCTGGCCATCGGGAACACCAGTCCAGAGAGGGCAGTCACCCCTCCATGTGGTGCGGCCAGAGAGACGCAAGCCAGGATCCCACCCACGTGGGCCTCCCTCCCTCCCCAGAGGTGCTGCCCGTGTCCCCGGGGCCACCCCGCCTTACAGCGAACCGAGGGCTCCCTGTCCCTGTGACGGGGCAGGACGCTTGGAGTTGGCACTGCTGTACCCGAGACAGACGAGACAGGGACGAGGTGAGACAGGCCAGCTCACAGGGTGGACAGAAGGCACACGGGACGGCCCTTGCCCTTCCCTGTGCTGGGAGGCTGCTGGTGCCGGTGGGGGGGCGGGGGGGAGGGAGGCAGGGCGGACCAGGGCGCGGTGCCCAGTGGACTAGACTGCGGAGGATGGGAAGGAGCTCGAGGGAACCCGGGCCAGGACACCGCCGCCTCTCCCAGAGCACTGCCTCCTCGTCAGGTCTGACCCCTCCCACTGAGCCGGTGGCCACGACCAGGGCACCGCCCTGTCTGCATCTCACCAGTGCTGGGCACTAGCTGGGGGTTACAAGCATCGACTCCCTTCCCTGCTAGGCCTCAAGTCAACTTGGGGTGTGGCGTACCTGCTGCCCTGGCTGCTCAGTACCCAAGACCGCAGGCCCATCTGCCAGCCCGGCCACGGGTGCCCTCCAGACACCTCCTCCAGGAGGCCCCCCGAGATGGCCCCCCAGCACAGCCCCAGGTAGCTGTGCCCTGACCCGGAATGTCCCCCAGGGAGGCTGCCTGGCTGCCGCCCCAAGTCATCTGGGCACACAGCCGGAAAGACTGGGCCGCGGCCTCAGGCCACCTTAGACCCACTAAGCCAAAGGCCCCATTTCCAAGGCAGAATCCCAGCATTACTGACGCATTGGGGGCTTAGAGGCCTTCCAGCAGCCCTGAAATCACCCCAAAACCGCCAACCTGCAAAGCAGGTCCTTCAGAGGCCGGGCGTCTTTTCTTGGGCGCTTGGTCCCATCCCGGCCTCACTCAGTCCCGGCAGGCTGAGCGGAGGACTGTGCCGTGGGACCGCACCAGCAAAGACATCCGCTGGGGAAACCGGAGCCACGGCGTGCGGCCACCCTCCCGCCCACGCCCCGTCTCTCCCCTACTTCCAGCCCAGACTGCGCGGGCCGACCCTGCGCTCAGCTGCGGCCTGGCCAGGCCCTGGATTCTGGCAACGGAGTGGAGACGCAGGAGGTGGCCTGGGGGCGGGCGGAGGGCTGGCGGTGGTGCTTGTGTTGAAAGGGTTGCAGTCTCTGTGTCGCAGGTGCGCAGGCACGCACACGCTCACACAGGCCACAGCGCAGGACTGGCAGAGTCCGCCTTTCCACCCTGTGCGGCTTCAACAATACTCTCTGCACTGCCTTCTTCCCTCAGTTCAGCTCTGAGCTCATCAAGCCTGATCCTACCAGTCAGTTCTTCCTATACTTGTTCATATTCCCAACAAAACTGTCCCTAGCACTTGCTCTGTGCCCAGGACTACAGGAAGCTCAGAGCCCACGTGGAAGAGGCAGCCCTGCACATCAAGCACAGTGAGAAGTTCGGTAAGGGCTCCGCGAGGGACAGACTCCCTGAGTGTCTGTGAGTGTGGGGAAGGGTGGAACTCGGGCTGGGTTCTGAAGGATGAATAGGAGATTATGAGGAAACAGCATGTGCAAGAAAAGGGTGGAACGTAAGGATGTGTGTGTGTGTGAAGGTTATGCCTGGGGATGGAGCACAGCCCACAGGCGCTTTGGGCTGGATCTGTATCGGACCCAGGTCCCCGCTTCTGCTGGGGGGCAGGGGGGCAGATGTGACTGAGGCCATCCCTTGCCCCGGGCGCCTGGGACAGCAGCGGGGCTGAGCCCTCTGAGAAGGCAGAGCTCTCGGCCCACAGGGTTGTTAAGCGAGTAGGATGTTAGTGTGGAGCTGCTGGGGACTGTGAGGGGAGAGGCCAAGATGGAGGATGACACCAGTGGGGAGAGACACAGAACCAGTGTGGAACTGGACCCTGGGAATGGATCCAGCTTTGCTTGTTTGTTTAAAGCAGTTTGAGCTGACGTTTTCTGTCCTAGGCAACCGCCAAGGCCTTTCAAGGCAACCTTGGCCAATACACCCCCCTCCCCAGAGCGATCCTAAGAGGCACAGCTCCTCGGCCTGTCCACTCTGCCACCTGCAGGACGTCTGCCCACAGCTGCTGAGGGCACGACGAGGGCCTCCTGTGTGGCCATGAGACACAGCAGGGGGCCCTGGGTGAGAAAAACAGTCAACTACCTCCCGGCCCCGTGTGCACGTGCTAGTGACGGGGCAGCACACGCAGGGCCCCCCTCCCAGGCTGGCGTGCGCTTCCTCCGGGTGGGTGCTGGCCTGCTGGCCGGGCCGGCTCCTCCACCGGAAGGGTGGGGTGCCCCTAACAGGGCCTTTCCTCTTCCCTCTTTCCCTGCCTCCCTGCTGGGAGGGGGTCTTGCAAAGTCCCTGGACTGGATTTGAGGACCAGGCCCAAAGGCCGAGGCGCTGGCCAGGAGAAGAAAGAAGAAAAAGGAGGAGGGAGAATGGACAACGCAAGTGGAGACCTAGTGGGCCGGCGGCTGTTCTGGCCAACCGGATGCTGCCCTGGGGAGGCGGACACGGGAGGCGGACACGGGAGGCGGACACGGGAGGCGGACACGGGGAGGCGGACACGGGAGGCGGACACGGGAGGCGGACACGGGGAGGTGGTCGTGGGGAGGCGGACACGGGAGGCGAACACGGGGAGGCGGACACGGGGAGGCGGACACGGGAGGCAAACATGGGGAGGCGGACACGGGGAGGTGGACGCGGGAAAGGGATGCGGGGAGGCGCACACGGGGAGGTGGACACGAGAAGCTTCGAACATTCCCTGCACAATGTGGCACCCCGACTACAGGGAGGTGCACTGTCTCCATTTCACAGAGGGAAACTGAGGCTCAGGACAGAAGACGACGAGACCCAGAGGTAGAGCTGGAATGGACGCTGGCCTTTCTGACCGTGAAGTCGGTCGGCACTGAGACGTCTCTAACATCCATGGGAGTCCAGTGTTTGCCTCAGTGTCTGCTCAAGGTGTTGACCATGACTTTAGATTCCTAACCTACAGAGTCGTGAGCGTCCTCAGCCTGTCCCCCTGCTGACCCCGGTGGTGCAGGCTGAGGGGAGCCCCACAGCCATGGATAAAGCCTGGCCTTTCTGGAGTCTGCCCCTTGGCGTGGGCCTGGGTGGGGCCGGCTGCGAGCCTGTGTCCGTGTCTGCAGGATGGGCAGGGAGGCCGCCGGAGGGTGGCAGTGAGAGGGGCTGAAGTCAGCGCGGAAGGAGTGCAGTGTGGCCTGGGCACTGGGTAGTGGAAGGTGTGCAGTGTGGCCTGGGCACTGGGTAGCAGAGGTGTGCAGTGTGGCCTGGGCACTGGGTAGCAGAGGTGTGCAGTGTGGCCTGGGCACTGGGTAGCAGACGGTGTGCAGTGTGGCCTGAGCACTGGGTAGTGGAAGGTGTGCTGTGTGGCCTGGGCACTGGGTAGCGGAAGGTGTGCAGTGTGGCCTGGGCACTGGGTAGCAGACGGTGTGCAGTGTGGCCTGGGCACTGGGTAGCGGAAGGTTGCTGAGTGGCCTGGGCACTGGGCAGGTGCTCAGCCAGTCTCTCCAGCCCCTTCCTTAGGTTCAACAGATGAGTAAATGCACGTGCAGAGGGTGGAGGGTGGGCCCAGCCTACATCTTCCCACATCAGGTCCTGGGCCCCTTCCCCACGTGCTGGCTCCAGATTGCTGCCAGGAGGTGATGAGAGGCGCTGAGGACCCTCCCCGGCCGGGCCGAGGGGACATTCCTAGACTCAGGGAGACAGGCGCCGTCCCTGAGCTGGGACGATGGGGATGGACGGGGACAGACGAGGACAGGGGCCTCCTCAGGACTGAGTGAGAGAGTAAGGCTTTCTTGGTGGGTCTGACCCACAGCCCAGCCAGAACCAAGGCCCAGGCAGGAACCAACATGCCCCTCAACACACAGAGAGGTGGGGACCAAGGCTCAGGGGTTGGGCCCTGGCCCCACCCGGGTGCCTGTTTGGAGAGGCAGACAATGCAGGGCTGAGGTGCTGACTCACCCAGACTCAGCAGGAGCCGCTGGGCTGGGGCAGGCTCTGCCCCGGGGTGTGAGCGGGAGGCAGGACCTGGTACCCGGGAGACGCCCTCCTGACGGCTTTGTGCAAAGGCCCCGGTGAGGTTAGCTGGGCCGCAGGCAGCAGGAGTGGCCCTCTGTGTCCCGCTTGGCCCCATGACGCCGAGTTTAGATCCCTAACCATCAGAGTGGAGAGGGTAATGATCTGCTATGTAAGCCGGGTTCCTGGTGACCCGGGAGGAGCTAGTGGTAGGGAGTGCAGGGACTGGGGTGGCATGGGCCCTTGGAGGCGGGACTCCCCCTCATTATCAAGGTCACCTTTCTTCCCACGCCCTCAGCTCCCCCGAGCAGGGCCGTGTGCCATTTCTTGGGGTAGCCCATCGGGGCTCTGTCAGGGCAGGCTGTCAAGGCAGGGAAACTGCCCTCCTGTGGAAGGGCCTCGGGGCTCTGAGCGCCATCCCCCCTACCCCCAGCCCCGCCCGCCGCCGGGATTACACGGTCACTGACGCCCCACAGTTGAATGCGCCCTGCCAACAGCCCCAACATGCCAACCCTCTTGCCCCAAGAACAGCGGGCTTGCAAACACCGGTCCCGCCTTTCGGCTGAGATGCTACCACCCAGCGGGATGGCAGGGCCGCGGGAGGTCAGGCGAGAGTGGGCAGGTGTGACCACATGCTGCTGCCGACCTGCTGGGGGCCGGGCACCAGTGTCTCAGAGACACTGGCAGGAGGCCACAGAGGAGAACGGTCCCTGAAGGTGGCCTTCCACGCTGAGCTCACGCATCCCCAGGCTGGGGCTCCTCAGCGCCAGGGCTGGGGTTGGCAGGCGTGTCTGCTCTCCCCCGGGTGTCCCCGCAGCGCGGGCAGTGCCTGATGCCATAGGCCCACCGGCAGACAGACAACAGCTCCGCCGAGCTCCCCGGCGGATTTAGCTCCTCCCCCAGGGTTTTGGTTCTGGGGGCTTTGTTTGATGTGTGAAACTGAAGAGGGCTGCTTCCACATTTTCCAGAGATTGATTTAAAAATTTTAAAAGTTCCAGAAATCAAGCCCTTTTAAACACATACTCAGGGTCTACCAGCCCAAGATGTAAGTGAATTCTTCCGGAAAGCACCGGAGAGCTGCTCCCACCCAACCCGAGCCCAGCTCGCTTGTTGCTCCGGGACTGGCTGCCCATCGGGTGGAGGAGGCGCGTTAACCAGCAGGCTGGCACCCCGGAGAGCGCTAGGCCCCGCCCCGCCACTCACTGCTCGGGCATAGGTTCACCCGGTGCTCCCTCACTCAGCACAGCCACGGATGCACTGGGGCAGGCTGGGGTCCGAGGGAGACCCAGCGAGGCTCCACACTCAGGAAGCTGGGCAGGTGGTCACAAACCTGACTGACAAGTGCAGCACCGGGAGTGTCACCCCACATTCCCCCGATCCATCCTGAAGCTACTCGTGTACAGATCTCAGCAGACCTCATGAGTGTCCCTGAGGCTGTGGGGAGGACAAGCTACCAGGGTGTGATGATGCTACTGCTGAGCAGGTGCCCCAGGTCCAGCCAGGAGCTCAGGGGCTCAGGGAATTATAGCCCCCAAGCCTCTGGTCCACCTGGTTACCCTGACAAAACTCAGTGTGCTGGGACTGTGGGTTATGAAGAGAGTGTGGACACTGACCACAGCTTGCAAACAGAACAAAGGGTGTGGACACAGCAAAGGGTGGAGGGAAGCATTCATCCACTTTGCCGGGGCAATCTGAGAAGGCTTCCTGAAGGAGGCGGCATCTGAGCGGGGCCCAGACTCTTAGAGAAGAACAGAAAGCAGGCCTGAGTAGTGCAGGCCTGGTGTTCTGAGACCAGAGAAGAGCTGAGCACAGGGCAGGTCATATTGGGGAACAGCTAACAGAGCCCAGGGCTGAAGCTCTGACCAGACAGCTGGGCGGGAGGAGAAGGTGTGGAGAAAATCCTAAAGCAAACGTCGATAGCTACGTTACCACAGGAACTTCTCTGCTCCCAGCGAGAGGAGAGACCAGGCCCAGACTGGGAGAGGTTATTTGTGACGCATAAAACTAATCATGAAATGCACTGTCTTACGACATAAAATGCTTATTCAAATGGGTGGGAAAATGACAACTCCATAGACTAATGGCCAAGACTGTGGACAGGCATTTCACAAGAAGGAAACATCATCGGCCAATAAATAAAGGATGCTCAGCTTCTTAGTAGTAAGGGAGGCAGAAAACGAGAATCACAGGGAGATGCCACTTTGGCAAAAATGTAAATGTCGATGAAGTCATCCTGGCTACAAGGAGGTGGGGGGAGCTGAGCCCTCCCGCCCTGTTGGAGGGGTGAGGTCAGAGAAGCCAGCAGAGGCCTGGCACGTCTTGGAGGGTTAAAACGCCAACACCTCTGTCTCGCACTCCCAGACGCTGGTGGGGCCTGGAGGTGGGACAGCAGCACCATGGCGGCCTGCCGGCACAGAGCAGCAAGCCTAACGAGGGGGATCCCGGGCACCGGCGGGCGGATCTGCAGGAGGAGCTGCGTGGCGGGAAAGCAGGACACACCGCGGCGATCCAGTTTCCGTACAGCCCCCGGCAAAACCGAACAGCGCGCTGCTGGCGCCTCACCTACCGGCAGACGCCACAGCGTCCGGGTGACCAGCTCCAGACCCAGAGCTGGGGACGAAGAGGCTGGGCCGGACGGCAGAGGGCACACGGGACCCACGGTGCTGCCACAGCCCTCGGCCGGGGGGCTGGGCCGGGCACGAGGACGCGTGTCCTTCATCTTCACCAGGCTTCTGCTGTTCTTTTGTACGTCGTTGGCATTTAATGAGACCACATTTTTAAAAAAGCCTAGCGGGGTGGAAGCTGGCTTTGGGGAGCAGCTGGCGGAGTGGACAGGTTCCGGGTGGGAGTGAGTGGTCAGAGGGCTGGTTGGGAACGTGTGCGGGTGGGGCTGGAGGGCGTGTGCGGGAGGGTTCGGCGGGTGCCTCCTCGTCACCCGGCCTCATCTTGGCCGAGCCAGCTCTCTGCCGCCCAGGCTCCCTTCTGGGCAGCCCAGCCGCACCGGGCCCGCTCTGTGACCGACACACATCTGTGCACATCAGTCTGCCGACCCTCGGCTCACCCCGTCCCGTCACAGCCCGCACACTTGCCGGCCCACGCTGAGCGCCAGCTCTCGGCTGCCAGGCCCTGCGGAGAGCCGCCATAAAGAAATCACTGTTTCCAGTTGACAAAGAGCAGATTTCTCTCTAAGTAAACACTGATGTTTTCGTAGGGAAATTAGGTTATAAAATTGCACCTACAAAGGAGGTCACACAGCTGGACTTGGTTAAGATCTAGCCACACGGGCAACGGGGTTAATTCAATCGCCCACCCTTTATCACATCCCCACCCCCCTCGGAGCAGGAAGACTGGAAGGTTATCAGCTTTTCAAGCATAAAAACCGAAAGCGAAAAACAAGAGGAAGTGTCCTGGAGTCCTTTTCTCCAGGGAAGTGAGGACGGTGTGAGCGGGGTGGGGGCGGCAGGAACAGGCTGGCCGGGAAGGGCCCTGGGGGAGCTGGTCCGATTGCCCTCCGCAGTGACCTGTGGCCGGGGCTGACCTCCACCAATGAGGGGCCTTTGTCTGGAAGAGCAGCCGTTAGCTGAGCACAGCTAAGAGGAACCTTCCAGAAAGTCAGTTTCCTGTGTCACATAGCAGACGTCAGGTACTGGACGGGGCGCCCCAGGTAGGAGTGGGGTATGGGGCCGGGGCTGGGGGCAGTGAGCAGAGGCCCATGGGAGGGAGGGCCCCTAGGGAGCACTCCGCGCACTGAGAGCTCTCCGCTCGGCCTGGCCGGCCCCGGACAACCCCAAACAGGCTGGAGCGGGGTGCTGCCGACCTCAACACGCTCCCAGCTGGGGCCATTGGTGTGCGATCTCTCACACTGGCTCGCAGCAGGGACAACCCGCACAGGCGGTGCCGCCCACCCCTGTTTCCTGTGCTCTGGGCTCCCTGTTCCCGCCCCCGCACACCACCCGGTTCCGGCCCAATTTCTTCCCAGCCCCTCCCAGCCCGGAGATCCTCGTGCTCCCTTGGCCTGCATCCCACCCAGCACCTGGCCCAGGCTGGCGACCCACGCATCGGGCGGGCATGGCCACGGGAACTGCCCCAGGAGTTAGGCAACAACTAATCTTTCTACCTTGCTTGGGCGGGGCAGGTCAAGTTCACATTTCAGAAGTGCAGCTCCTGGATGGAGAGGGTGTGCCTTCGGGCGCGGGGGCGAGCTGTCCACGCAGAGGTGTCGGCGGCAGCACCGAGGCCTGCAGGGGCAGCAGCGGGCCACGCAGGCACTGCTCCCGCATTCTGCACACACGTGGGCTCAGGCTGGCAGCAGTGACCCTGAGCGACAGCGCCTGGGACAGATCAATCCTGCACCCACGACTTAGCCGAGTGAATTAGTGCTTTCTGGGCCCTGGTGCTGGCTTCTCCCTCGAGTGGACAACCTGGACATGGGCAGGGGGGAGACCCCACCTCAATCTGCCCCACCAACACCTGCAGTTTCACTATTAGTGACTCCTTCCTCCGGGTTCATTACTGTTCCGTTTCCATGCTTCCTGCCAGGGATAAGACACTGTGGCTCTAACAGGGGCACTGAGGGGCCCCTTCCTCTCTGATGACAATCCGTGGCCATGTGAGGGCTGGGTGACAGCGATGCGGCTCACAGCGATGAGATGGCCCTCAGACCCTCCAGGCAGGGCCTCCCCTCTCCGGCAGTGACAGCCTCCTGGGTCCTATCACCTCCCTCATCGACACCCTGGGAGGAGGGGGCACTGCCACTCCGCTTGTTAAGCAGAGAAACCGAGCTCAGTGAGGCCGACAGCCTCCTAGCCGAGTGGTCGGGGAAGCGCTTCAATCCTGGGAACCTCCAGCATCTCCTCTAGGACTTGGGGGGAATACCCCCACATCACAGCTGCTGGGAGGACTGGGTATGGTACCACCAGCCTGCACCCAACGGAGTGCCTGGAATGAAATGGCGTGTCCTGCTGGTGTCCACACGAGACCGAGAAAAGCACGCGATTGTCCCGCGCGCACTCTGTGCCCGAAGCTGTTTTGCATGCTTCGCACACTCAGCTAAGCCTCACGCCCGCCCATGCGGGGTGCGGTCGGTCCCCGTCTTGGAGATGTCTCACGAACGGCACTCAGCCAGCCCCAGGACACAAAGGCAGGTTGTGAGCTCTGCCCCACGCTGTTCTGCCTGCATCCACGGGCTGTGGGGTGGGAAATGGCCAAGACGGTGGGGCCCGAGCGGGACAGGAGGGGCCCAGCGCATCACCTCCCACCTTGCAGGTCTGCTCCACGGGCAGCTCCTCGCAGGCCTGCCTCATTTCTGCACATCAGGGTGTGCTTTGCTCCAGGCCGCTCCTGCCCTGGGCTGGCCACACAGGCTCTCTCTAAAGCCCAGAGCCAGGCAGCCGCTCTGCTGCGCGAAGCCGGCACTCACCCAAGATCAAAGAGCGGCCGCCTTCTCAGACACGCTCCTCATGAAACTTTCACAGGCCGGCCTCCATTATGGATGAGCTGTCTGTGCCGCTCCTGCCCGGGGCTGAGGAGCCCGGGCTCTCGGAGCTCCGGGTGGGCGGGGGCCTCCGGGTCAGATTCCCCAGGTTCCAATCCCGGCTGTGCTCCTTACTAGGAGGCTGTCGCCGGAGAAGGCAGCCGGCCTCACTGAGCTCGGTTTCCCTGCTTAACAAGCGGAGTGGCAGTGCTCCCTCCTCCCAGGGTGTCGATGAGGGAGGTGATAGGACTCAGGAGGCTGTCACTGCCGGAGAGGGGAGGCCCTGCCTGGAGGGTCCCCCAGGGCCATCACATTGCTGTGAGCCTCATCGCTGTCACGCCGCCCTCACATGGCCACGGAGGTTGGCACACTGGCCCTACAAACAGCCTGGCCCCAGGGTTTCTGGGCTCCGTGTGCCTGTGGTCCAGCTGCTCTGAAGGAGTGGTGGGCCACGTGGGTTTTTAGGGAGGGCTCCCCGGAGACAGAGGAGAGCAAGGAGCTGGGGGGCGGCAGGGGGGAAGGCGGCGGGAGGCGGTACAAGACCCTGGTGGGTGACTCCAGGCCCACCCAACCTCCTGGCCCAGGAGCCAGGTGGACTCGCCCTTCGGAAGTCTCATCTTCCCACAGGAAGGAGGGAAGGAGGAAAGAGGAAAGTTTTTGAAAAACACGAAGGAAGGAGGACAGTTTTTGAAAAACACGAAGTCGGTGCTCTATGAGCCATGAGCCTGGTGTGCTGTGCCAAGAATCCGGAGGAAAATGCCCACGAGCTTTCGGCGCCCTCCCTCCCCTCTCCTCGGTGACTGGCTGGGGACAGAGCTGTTGTGCCCAGGACAATGCCAGTGAAGCCACAGGCTGCGCAAGCGTGCTCGCTATGCTCAGGACGGCGGCCGTCTTCACGGAACACTGACCTTGGAAAAAGCCGTCTTCCAAAGCCCTGGCCCGGAGCTCATGAAAACAGCCCGCAACAGCAAAGAAACGACGTCCTTAAGAGCACACAGGGAGGCTAAGCACCCCATTACCATGCAGGCGCCAGCGCCAGGCACCGTCACAGCACCCTCAGGGGCCTCTGGGTAATTTGCACTCATGACAGTGTGTGGATGGTGGTGGGAGGTGGGTGCCCACACCCACCAGCTGGCATTCCCTCCCTTTCCCTAAGGACTGGAGTCAGCATGCTGACTTTGCATGAATTGAGCGGTAAGAACCATCTGTCCCAACAAGTGCCCGCCCCTCCCCTGGGCAGGGCGGCCTTGGGCTGTGACCGCTGCCGCAGCCACAGCTCCGGGCGGTGATCGCAGGGACTGGTTAGTGGTGGTCGGATCCAGAATCTGGGCAGGGGCTGGGTCAGGAATGGAGCCGGTAACAGGAGAGAGGAGGGGATTGTCCTTCCAGAGGCTGAGACGTCGCTGTCCACTGCTCCCCAACCCACACCCCAATATGCTCACGTCCTTCTGCAAGTTGGGAGCAAAAATCGATTTTGAGGGCACTGGGTGTGGGAACAGTAATGAAAGGAACAGGGGGCTTTTAATACCCCAAGGTGTTACTTCGGCGTCCTCATCACTGGAGCACGCCCTGCGGGCTCCGCCCCTGCAGAGCCAACAGCCATCATTGGGCCACCAGCGTGGGTCTAGAATGAGCAAGGCAGCCTGCGGGCACCTGCAAAAAAGCAGATTCCCAGGCCCCGCCCCAGCCTGAAAGAACCAGAACTTCTAGGGCAGGGGCCCAGGAATGTGGGTCTTTCAGACACACCCCGTCAGACCGACAGCCAGGTGTGAGGACTGCTGCACGAGATAGTCTCTAACCTTCCAGCTGGAAGCGGCTGGGATGGGTCCTCTCTGCGGCCCGGGGCAGGGCTGGGATGGGATGAAGGACCCAAGCGACACAGTGAGTGGAAGGTCAGCCCCACCTCCTGACCACGGGTGTCCACCTTCCCGGCCAGCGCACGAGCGAACCGAACCCCGGCAGCCTGCACTCCGCTCAGGACACTGAGGAACGGGCAGTCGGGCCGAGGCCCTGCAGTCCGGCCGAGGCCCTGCTGTGTCTCAGCCTGGGTCCCCATGACACGGGGTGAGCCAGTTCCCAAGGGCCAGGGCCCAGGAGGCCACAGTGCCCTCGCTCCTGCTGGCAGCCTCCAGGCAGTGGGGAGCTGGCGGGCTTTCTTCTGGCCCCGAGAAAGGGCTCTCGGAGCCCCAGGAGCATGTCCTGGACGTGGAGGTGGGGTCACAAGAGAACTCTGCCTGACCCCCAGCCATCTGTCTCCCCATCACCCGTGGTTTACAGGTAAGAGGTGCTGCCCGGGACCCAGGGGCAGGGCTGCTCCCTGCTGGGAGGCTCTGAGCATGGGCAAGCTCTGCAGCCCTGTGGGGCCTGTGCCTCAGTGAAGGGAAGGTGGCTCCTGCCGCTGGAAGGACAAAGGCCTTCCTGGGGTACGGAGACCCTCCTTTTTTCCCTCCCAGTGGTTACTGCCTCCGCCCGGCTTCCCACCTTCCTGTGCCGCAGCCACCCCACAGCAGTTCCCCAAGGCAGGGGTGGCTTGCCCCTGCCACACAGGCCCCGTGCGAGAGCCAGAGGGGACCAGGGTCCTGTGCCTGCACAGAGGCCTGAGCACGGAGCACAGGCAGCAGCCTCGAGGAGGGCTGACAGGAGACAACACCGCCTCATTTGCTGAGCAGCGTTTGTGTAATTAGACGCATTTGCTGCTGCCAAGGAGGGGGAGCGGCCACAGCAGCAGCTTGCTGCATCGGGCTCCCCCGGGCTCCCCACACTAACCACAGGGCCTGGGCCACCGGCCGCTTTCCTCCCCAGCTCTGTCCCGTTCTCACCTGGGACTGAGGGAGGGGGCAGGGGCGGGCTCTGCAGCACGGGCCTTGTCCCCCTATGGCCTGGCCGGGACCCGCTGTCCTGAGGACACGGTGAGCCGGGCCGCCAGGCCAGCAGGATGCGGCAAACAGGGCTGCTGCCACGGCCGTGTGTGAACAGAATAGCCCTCCTCGGCTCCTCAACCCTGGAGCAGAGGCAGGCCTGGCGGCCGTGCAGGGCATCCCTCTGAGCCTGTGCCTGCACCTGCGAGCTGCAGATGTAACCCACCTCCCAGGCCATCGGGAAGGGAGGGAACACATTTCTCGCCCTTTTCTGTACGTGGTGATGCTGGGCTCGCACTGGGACCGCGGATCCCAGATGAGCTGGAGAACGATCCTCGGAGAGTCCCCGTCCTCAGCCCTGGGCCCTGGGCCCTGGGAATGGGGCTCAGTGGGAAAGGGCCGTTGCAGACGTGGAATTCAGGACTGTTCTGGGTTGTCCCGGGCCCTCAAACAATCCCAGGTGTCCTTATGAGGGGGCAGAGGCAGAAAACAGCCACAGAGGAGGACGGCCACCTGAGGACAGAGCGGGGAGAAAGGCAACGCAAAAGGAGGCGGGGCTTGGGAGCCACGGAAACCTCTTCTCTCCAGGAGGAAACGGTTCTCCTAACCCAGAGGTCGGCGAACTCATTAGTCAACAGAGTCAAATGTCAACAGTACAATGACTGAAATTTTGAGAGCCAAAATTTTTAAACTTAAATTTCTAACGCCACTTCTTCAAAATAGACTCGCCCAGGCCGTGGTATTTTGTGAAAGAGGCCAAAGAGCTGCATGTGGCTCGCGAGCCGCAGCTTGCCAACCACTGTCCTAGAAGACTCCTGTCAGTCTTTTGGCCTCCAGAGCTCCGAGACCAAGCCTGTCCTGGTTAACCCAGAACTGAGGTGATTCGTTACTGCAGCAGGAGGAGACTCATACGTGCTCTTCAGTTACCCAGGGACGTGAAAGAACCGCTGGGCCCGCGAGCGACAAGACGGTTTCTGCAGGCCGCTGGCCTGGCCAGACTTCTCTTGCGACCTGCCATCGCCACCTGCTTCTCCAGGTGCTCTGCCACACACTGCGCCTCCCTGGCTAGGAAGGAGGCAGGCCCGGATGGGGGTAGGGGGTCAGCGTGTGGCCTGTGTCCAATCCAGAGCTGGTGAGTGGTGAAGCCTGGAGAAGGTGCAGGGTGACCTCCTGCCACAGCTCCCACTGGCACAGGGAGGGACAGCACTAAGGACCCCTGTTCAGCAGCCCAGGCCCTGCCTGCACAGCGTCTCAAGCCTGCTCCCGCAGCAGGCATGGTACATGCAGACCGTGGCCTTGCCCCAGAGCAGACTCCACAGGTCCGGGCCTGGGGCCTGCATTCCTAAGAGGCTGGGCACCACAGACCGAGGGCAGTGCCCCAGCCAAGGGTGGTCTGTGCTCTGTGGATTCGGCAGAACCTGCCCAGGGGTCCTGGAGTCACACATATGCCCTCGGGAGAGGCCAGTGTGAGACCGAGGGGCTGGGCTCAGGGGCAGGAATGAGATTTCTAACGTCCAACCCTACGTGGGTGACCCTCATGCCAGCTGCTTATCCTCTCTGTGTTGCCTCAGTTCCTTCCTCTGTAAAGTGGGGTGACATGAAATGCACTCTCAGGGCTGTTGAGAGGACTGAGATAAAACAGAAAGTGTTTAACAGTCATAGGTCAGAGTTACCGCGGGAAATTGCATTCGCCAGTGAGGGGGTCTTCTCCTATCAGCTGGGGGGAGATGAGAGCCTGGAAGCTCCCCTGCAGCGATGGGCTTGCCTGGCGCCCCTCCGGGAGCTCTCAGCACTGAGCATGCCCACGACTGGCCCTGGGACAGGCAGGGAAGCACTTCCTGCAGGCCTGCTGTGCCAGGACCCGTGTCCTGAGCCCACCAAGCGTCTCAGGAGCAGAAAATCAGCAACTCCAACCCCTCCTAGGAGGGACTCAGCCCCCTTAACATGCTTAGGTTCTCAGATGCCTCCAACTGAGACATTGCTCCAAATATACATATCTCCCCGAAGCTGCTGGGACCGCCTCCATCCAGGTGGGGGGCTGCGGCTGGCACACGTTGCACAGCAGGTCCTACATGGTCCATGAGCACGTGCTGAACGTGTGGGAAGACAGGGAGACAACCAAATCTGGGACCATGTGAACAACACACTCAACTGTGATCACCAGAGGCTATAGCTCATCGACTACCACAAACATCAACGCATTTATTTGGAAAAGAGAATGGGGGA
This sequence comes from Pipistrellus nathusii, assembly GCA_963693515.1. Classification (NCBI taxonomy): domain Eukaryota; kingdom Metazoa; phylum Chordata; class Mammalia; order Chiroptera; family Vespertilionidae; genus Pipistrellus; species Pipistrellus nathusii. The sequence continues at coordinate 77,943,770 of OY882865.1, read as the reverse complement.
GAAGGCAGGGCTGTGCTCACAATAGCTTCCTAGCAGATCAGTGTGGGAGGGGCGCCGGGGATGGAGAAGCAGCACTTGGCAAAGACAGTACCTCCTGTTTCTGACGGGAGCCATCGTGGAGGTTAGAGTCTGTGGTGCCAATGTGATGAGGAGGAGGATGTGCACATGTTACCGAAGCGACTCCTGGTCCTGACTTCAAACTGGAGAAACTCACCGGAACCAAGCGGTCACAGCTAATCCCAGGCATGAGAAGTGTCACCGTGACGTGCCCCCGCAGGAAGGGCCCAGCATCCCTTTTCTCATTATTCCCCAAAACGCATAATCTGAGGCCACATCAGACACACCCAGGAGGACGTTTTGTATGGAACCTGGGCTGTCTCCTTCAAAATGCCAAGGTCATTAGGAGAGACCATTGTCCCAGATTAAAGGGACGACAGAGATAAGACAACTAAGTGCAAACGCTGGGTCCTGAACCAGAGCAAAAAGACAGGAGCAGGCACCTGGCCAAACCTGGGTGAGACCCAGCGTTAGCTAATAGCACACTTGAGGAAGTGGTGAAGGGTATAATAGAAATCGTGGTACTATTTTTACAACTGTTTTTATGTGTTTGAAATGATTCCAAAGCAAAAGGTATTTTTAAAAAGAAAATAAAAACCCCAGGTTTGATCTGTCGTGGGGAGGCAATGCGTGCCCAGAAATAGGAGTCACCTGAGGACTGGGCCCTTCTCAGTCACCTGCCCCGACCAGGCAGAGGGCGTGCTTTGAACGCAGTGAGTGCTCAGCAAGTACTTGCTGCCTCCACTCGGCCGGGAGCCGGGAGGGCAGTGAGGGGACGCAGGGAGGGCTGTGCGCTCAGCAAACAGTGAGTGTGCACCTGTGGTGCACCAGCCACGGCAGAGCCTCTGGGAGGCAGGCGTGAACCCATTCTGGCGTGGCAGTGCGGTGGGATCAGGGAAGGTCCCACTGGGTGCGCTGTTCCCGGTGCCCGCTGAGGCTTAGAGGATCTGAAGGAGATGCCAGCAGGGGGCCGGGGCCGGGGCCAGTGGGAATCGGTGCCCCAGTCTCGGCAGGCTGGGCAGCTGGAGCCGAGACACAGGAACATGTGCAGGGTTGTGAGTGCTGGGACCACAAACAGCACCTGGACAGGTGAGGTGGCTGGGTCCAGAGGGGCTACAGGGCAGCTGGATCTGTGCAGGAGGTCCCTCCCGGGCAGGTGTGGGAGCAGCAGATATGTTAGGTGTGTGTGTGTGTGTGTGTGTGGGGGGGGGAGGGCAGCACGGTCTCTCTTCTAAAAGCAGGCATGGGGCATGGTTCATCAGGTCATAAAGACCAAGAAAAGCGACCTCAGCTACAGGCCTCAAGAGTTTCAGTGGGACTGCACAGGCGTCTCACTACCCGCGGTCTCACAGCAGGAGCAGGATGAGGCCCCAAAGTATAACTTGGAGCTTGTCCTTATAAGTGGGGTGACCCTGTAACTCAGTGTCCAAGTCGGGACACTTCAGAGACACTTCAGAGAGGGAAGGGCGTGCGATGAATGATTATGCTTGGGCGGCACATGAGGAAGGTCAGCATACTGAGATGGGACCTCTGGCCTGAAGGGGCTCCCACTGCCCCCTGGGGGAGGGCGGGCACAGAGCCCAGGTGCTGCTTATGGACCCTCCAGGACAGTCGGCAGCCTTGGAAGTGGTGAGGGGGGCGATGGCTGTGCTTCCCTTCTCAGGTAACCAGAGGGAGCTGGGTGTCCATTCCCACCCACACAGCTGCTCAGGTCCCGGCCAGTGCCCCCGTGGGTGGCGAAGGTGACGATGCAGATCAGGGTCTCCAAAAAGCAAGATGGAGGCAGGAAAGGTGGCCGGGGCTTCCCCGGTGCGGGGGGGACTGCACGCCGAGGCGGTGGCCAGGGCAGGACTTACCCGTGCACGCCGTGGGCAGAGTGAGGCTCGTAATGGTACCTTCCCTCCTGGTGTCTCATGTCAATCGGTAAGGGAGCATGGAACGGCGGCAAAAGGTGCTGCGGCACTGTAGGGGGAGAGAGACAGGACTTCAAAACCTTTCCCCTCCCTCGGAAAGCAATTTTCAAAGGGCTTTAACGTTCAATGAATTTCAGAGGAAAAGCAGTCAGGACAGGGGGCTCCGAGGTGCCCGGCGATCACACACCCACGGAGGGGATGAATAAGTAATCAAAGCCAGCCGGAGAACCGACATCACTCACATAAAAGATCCCCGACCGCGCTCTTGACAAAGACAAGCAGCTGAGCGCTCTTTGAACTCGGGGAGATTACAGGCCGGGCTGCAAATCAGGGCTGACAGAGCCGACAGGCTTCTGCCCATCCCGGCCTTGGCCGCGCGGCCTGCTGTGTGGGTGACGCGTCCACGCCGGCAGCATGCGCCCAGAGCTCTGTGCGCCGGGCCCGCTCCGCGCCGGCAGACACCGTGTGGGAGCGCGAATTCCCCAGCGCTCTCCATTAATTACTGACCCTCCGCGCTGGCGCAGCTCAGAGCGGTAAATGCCAGCGCGTGAGCGTCGGTTTCCAGAGGTGAGTCAGCCCTGTCTGCACTTGGCCTGCCCTCCACAAATCATCATGGTAATTGCAGGATGCTCTTTGCTTATTAAGAAAAAATTCCTGGGTGCCCTGGAGGCAAACGTAATTACAGGTGCTAGGAAAACAACCTCTTTAAAAAGCAGTTAGACTGGAGAAAGGGCTAAGACGTGGAGGTTTCTCCGGGGACTCGCTCACGCCGGAGGCCGGCCGGGGAGCCAGCGGTGAGGCGGACCTGCCGCTGCCTTTGAGCCGAGGCTGTTTTCGGTCCACGCATGCGGGGCGGCAGCCCGCCAGGCCTGCCCGAATGAAGGCACAGACCCTGCTGCTCACGTGCAGACCCTGGTGCTGTTCTGTAAACACTACCCACTCTCTGACTTCACTGTGGCCAATCCACACGACAGGAAGTGTCCCGTGTTAATCATGCGTAAGTGTACAGCGCAGGGAAGCACGTTCACATCGCTGTGCAACCATCACACCGTCCATCATGGGACCTTTCCATCGCCCCAAGCTGAAACCCTGGACCCCTTACACAACACACACCTCCCCACCCTGGCCCAGGCGACTGCCACCCTTTTCCTATCTCTATGACGTGACCACTCCAGGTCCCTCATCGGAGTAATCAGACAGCACTGGTCCTCCCGTGACCGGCACTTCACGAAGCATCATGTCCTCAGTGCTCATCGCGATACCACGTGCCCGATGGGCAGACCCCGTTTTGGCCAGCCATTCATCCCATGATGGACACTTGGTTTGAATGCTCTGAACTCCTAACAAGAGGAAACTTTTCTCTTGACATTCTAAACTTCGTTTTCACATATTCAATTTTACCTTCAGAATTCCACAATCCTGGCATCTTCCATGGGGACTTGGAACAAAGAAAACCAATTTCTCACCCTGATTAAAACCATCTGCCAAACCCAGACTCACAGGGGAGTTGGCCTCTAAAGCGGAGGCCAGCGCCGCCTGCTTCCTCGCGGGGACACCTGGGCTGCGGGACCCTGGGGCGTCCAGCAGGGAGGCAGCGCCCTCTCCAGAGGCGCGGGAAAGGGCTACATGGTCTCCTCGACGCGGCCAGCAGACCGAACCCCAGCACTGTTACCAACCGTTTCCCTGCATTTTCGAAAGCCCCTGGGGCAGCCAGGGTGGGTGTTATTGCACCCATTTCACAGCGGAGAAAATGGAGGCCAAAGGCGATTTCAGCTCAGTCACGGGGCTGAAAAATGGCAGAGCCAGGAGGAGAGTCCACGGCCCTGGACAGCTGGTCATAGCATTTCCCTCTGCCCAGCATGAAGGAGTACTCAGAGGCAGCCCTGTGCAGGGGGAATGCCTAGGCCTCTGTCCCCCCCCTGCTCACCCACCGTATTTAGCAAATGCACACAGTATTGGGCCTGTTCTAAGTACTATGCAAATACCAACTCCAACCTGCAGTTGCAACTTCACAGCAACCCCAAGCTGCACTCACCCCAGAAATCCTGGGGTTCCCGCTCTCCACCCCCAGCACCGTGTGCCCCTTTTCTCCCCAGAGTTTTACCGACAGGGCTGAAGGGGGTCCCTTAATGCGATATCAGCAACCCGGCCCACCCGACCAGGGGCCCGCCTAAGCAGCTGAGCGGAGATGTGCCTCTGTGCAGGGTTAATGCCGCTGCTTCAGGTCTAAGGAGCTCTGGCCTCCACCGGGATGAAGTGTGCGTGCTAGTTCACCAGGCAAATGTGAACTCCAGTGGCGCTGAGGCTGACCTGCCGCTCCACCAAACCAGGCTGTGCCTGTGTGCCTATGTGCGAGTGTGTGTGTGTATGCATGTGTGTGTGCCTATGTGTACCTGTGCGTGTCTGTGTGTGTGTGCCTGTGCATATGTGCCTGTGTGTGCCTGTGCTTGTCTATGCCTGTGTGCCTATTTGTGTGTGCCTGTGTATATGTGTGTGTGCCTGTGTGTATGTGCCTGTGTATATATGTGTGTATGCCTGTGTGTGTTGGGGATGGGGGGGTGGGGAGAAGTCTGGGCTTCTGGGAAGAGGCATGAAGGACAGCCATCCACAGAGCACGCCACAGCCGGGGCTGCTCCCTCCTTTCGACGGGTCCCTGGTGATGGCTGTGGAGCTGACATGGGATGCGGCTCTCTCTTTCTCGAGTCAGAGGGGCAGGGCAGGGCCTCGCACCCTGCTGCCCTCCAAGCAGCGACGCCCAGGGATGACAGGCAGCAGCGGCTGTGGCCACAGCCCGCGCCCCTCTTGTTACCACTTGGGGTCCTCAGAAGGAGCCTGGGAACCTGTGTTAACGGTTCACCCATCCAGGCATGGGTGTGCTAGGTCAGTCAGCAGCTTGTGGCCCAGGGCCTACCGGTCGGGCAGGGAAAGCGCCACGGGCGCTCATCCTCAGAGAAGCCCGCAGCCTCCTGGGCCTTTGCCATGGCTCCACGGGTCCTTTCCTCGCCAGGAAGCACACGGAGGCTCTGGGTGGCCAGTCTGCCATAGGAGAGCCACGGCCAGGCAGCTCGTGGCTCCACTGCCTCTCCTCTTCCAGTGAAGCCCTAGGTGCCAGCAGCCAGCACCTAGCACCCAGGGGCCCTCAGCAGCAGGGTCTCCGAGGACCCACATCCACACCGCAGCCCCCAGGTGGCCCCAGGGCAGATGGACGTGTGCCTGCCCGCCTTCAGAGAGGACCAGTCCACTCCCAGCCTGGGGCTAAGCCTGGCGGCAGTCATGCAGCAGTCATCACTCATCCTGCACCCCTCCTTCCTTAGGTCATTCCTTTACCCATTCAGTCACCTGCCGGGGATCTATCTGGGCGTGCTCTTAGCAGACAATGTTCTAGAGCTGGAGCAGTGCGGAGACAGCAGCCTGCGGTGCCACTTCTCAGAGCGGACAGCTTTCCCGAGGACACAGCCATGAATAAGCTACAAATCCATTTACCCCATCCTGTCAGAGGATGGCGAAGCCAGCGGAAACGGGCTGGGCACGGGGCAGAGGGGAGGGGCGTGGGGTGGGAGTAAGGGCTCCTGCGGGACAGGTGCACCAGGCGGGGGACGGCGAGTGCAAGGGGAAGACAGGAGTGTCAGCGCCAGGAGCAGAGGGCGGAGTGAGAGAGACAGGGAAGAAGGTCCCACAAGCCTGGTCTGGCTGTGGAAGGACTTGGACCTTTTAGGAGGCAGGGGTGGGATGAGGGGAGAAGGGTTCTGAGCAGGAAATCAAAAGGCAACAGGAGCAGGGCCATGTGGTGTGGGGCTGGCTGCGCATCGGTCAGGAATCTCAGATGGGCCCTGCCATAGTGACCATGGGACCTGGGAGGAAATTATGTCCCTTTTCTGGTCTCACATCAGCCATCTGCACAGTGAGGACTGGGTGAGCGCTGATTTCCTTCCTACCAGACAGGCTGGCTTCCAGGGGAGGCCTCCCCTTATGCTAATGTCACTGCGCCTCTGGGAAAGGGCTACCCCTGTCTCAGCCGGGGACATGCCAAGGCGTCCTGAGGGACATGAGCAGGCACAGGAGGGACCCCGAGCAGGCCACAGAGGGACCGCCGAGCAGTCCATAGAGGGGCCCGAGCAGGCCATCGGAGGGACCCCGAGCAGGCCACAGGGGGGACCCTGAGCAGGCTCAGAGGGGCTCTGGCAGGGGCTGCTGTATCTACAACACACTGACCCAGTGGCCCTCTACCCCCTCTCAGCCCCCAGCCACAGGCCCTGCCACTGAAGCCACTTGTAGGACAGCCCCCAAAACTGGGACCAGCTGGGACCAGCTCTGGGACCAGCTGCGCTCTCCCGGCAGACTGAGGGTGAAGGCTGACCCGGAGCACCTGAGGTTTGAGGGCCTCTCAGACCAGCAAGGACTGTCCCGACACCGTGAGGAACCTTTCAGAGGCTGGGCCAGGCCCCGGGGAGACGCCATGGCTGCTCCGTGAGCAGGCACTGCCAGCAGCCCGGGACCAGGAGGATGAACAAGGACAGAGCTGCCTTGGGTGACATGTGGAAGGAGACCCTCCCACACGCCATTTTCATTGTTAAACAAAAACCCAAGCCCGCATCCTCCGGCAGAGGGGGGACACGCCACACGCCAGCGCTCAGCGCAGCTCTCTTCCAGTTCAGAGGGAGCGACTGAGCTGGGCCTTTTCTGTGGGCGCCCGAGCCCCTGAAGGAATGCACATTTTGTTTTGATCCCACCAACCGTCTGAGAGCGAGGGTGGCAGCATGCTGGCTCCCCCCCCCCTCCCCCGAATTTCCCTGTGCTACGGTTTAAATGCCCAGGGCTCAGTGCTGGTGGTCCCAGAGAGGCAGCGTTCACGGCAGTGTCCCTGGTGTAAGGATCTCGCTATGAGAGTGAGAAGGAGTAAGCGGGGGGGGGGGGGGGGGGGGAGGGACGGGGGGGGGGGCCTCCCCTGGAAGCCGGGCTCTGGTTCATCCCCACGCATCAGACACGAGGACTCCGGCAAATTCCTGCCAGAGAGGGTGGGCGGGATCAGCAGGGGCTCAGACAAAGAAGCAGGAAACTGGGTCATGGAAACACGACGGGGCAGCTGTGCGAGCAGCTGGAGGACTCCCCTCAGGTGAAGTCATGTGCCGCTCAACACGGAGGCGCTGCCAGGGGCGAGCTCGGAGCCCCAGCTGGAGGGGAGCTGGGTGAAGGCAACCGCCTCCCAGGAGAGCCGGGCGTGTTGGGGATGCACCAGCCCCTGGGCTGTCTGGTCCCTAGAGGACAGCATGGTCTCCAGGGACCGTGTCTCTTCCATCGAGACTGACGGAAGGCCTTAGCTCGGACCCCTGGTTTCTGCGAGCAGAGCTGCCTTGCCAGCACTGACCGAGGGATGGCACAGGTAACCAGGCAGGAGGCTGTCCTGGCACAGGCGGCCTGAGGAAGGACGAAGCACAAACCCATCTCAGTGCAGCAGGGGGACTCGGGAGGGAGGCCAGGGGCAGAGCAGGTCATGGGTCCCCATCCTTCTCGGGCAGCTGGTCCAGGCCCGGGGGCCACCGTGCAGGAGGCCGGGTCCATGGCCGCCTCACGGCTACCGGATGGACTCCAGGTGGCCTCTGAAAGCAGAAACGGAGGCCTAGCCTGGCCTGGCTGAGGCCAGGAAAGATGTATTGGCCCCCAATTCCTCTCACACTGTGGGGGTTCTGCTTAGGATGCCCATTAATGACTAGCTGACCTTGTTCCTTTCACTTACAATTCCTTGCAAGAGACAAGAGCTCCGCGTGCCAGGGTCTCTGTGGGTGAAGGAGGAAGGACGCCCACCGGCCGCGGTGCCCGTGTCCGCAGTGTCTGCACAGAGCGGGATCTCGAGCTTCGGGGAGACGTGAATCAGGCCCCTGTCAAGTCACGGGGGGATCTTTCCCCGATCCCCACGCATCAGAGCGAACTCAGTCGCGCCTCCGCGGTAAGTGCCCCCAGGAGGACCTGCTCTCCGAGGTGCAGAGCGGGCGCGGGCGGGCTGCCCGTCATGGCGCTGGGCACTGCAGGAAGTCTCCAGTAAAGGAACCCGCTGACCACCGCCCCGTCCCAGTGGGCCGTCCACAGGGGCTCAGGCCAGCCACTCTGAGCGCCAGCGGGGCCGCCTTCCCTCCCCTAGTGTCTGTGCCCCCACTGGCCAGGACACAACACGCCAGTGAGGGGACTCACAGGGGGCCTGGCCGTTCTGGCCAGTCAACGGCGCCATGAACGTGGTGGAAAGGATGACGTTCTTATAAAAGCACACGTATCCCCGCCTCACCGTCCTCCACCACACCCGGTGCTGCAGCCGTGACTGGGCCCTCAGCAAAGCCAGTGGCCAAGATGCTTAAGCAGAGAGTGTGACCGGGCCCCAGAGGGTAACACGTCCGGTGTGCGGGGGGATGGTGGTCCAGAGGTGGACCCCTATAATGACCCAACTGCCTTAAGCAAGCCCAGCTCTGCCCCCAGCAAGCGAGGGATCAACGGCCTGACAAGCGCCTGTCTAGCAGGACGGGCCTCCCTGGATGCCTGCTCATCCGACACACCGCTTATCCCGCAGGGACAGGGAAGGGAGGACGCTCAGCTGATGGGAACTGTTCACTGTGGGAAGAGAGGGCGCTCTCTTCTTTTTGCCCCTTGACCCGGACACCTCAGCTGGACACTAGCTGGTGGCCTGCTGTCACCGTCTCTGTTTCAGGCGCTGACACGGACTCGTCACGGATCCCACAGGCAGGACCCTGGCTCTCTCCTGCTCCTGGGAGGCCCCAGCCCCACGTCTCGGGGAAGTGGGAGTGCAGGCTTCCCAGGGTACACTGGAACGGCAGCTCTAGCTACCGAGAAGGGGCTGATGGAGGGAGACGCCGTCGCCCGGACACGTGATGCCCCTGACAGGGCCTTGACCACAGGCTGCGGGCTCTCCCGGTGCCAGCTCCTCGGGCTTCTCTGGAATCCTGAGGAGCGACCACCACCAAGTCCCAGCTCTCAACCCACCTGAGGCTCCCCTTGGTCAGTGGGTGAGGACCCCGTTGAGTGCTCTGGGGACCCCGAGTACGGGATGCAATTCCTGCACAGGGTAGCTCCACAGAGCCTGGCCTTATGTGGCGGGTGGGGTCCGCGCGGCACAGGCGGACAGAATGGCCTTGGACTGGAGGAAGGGAGATTCCCACGCAGCCCGGAGCAGCCAGGAAGGCCCTGGAAAGGCGGAATCAGAGCTGGGCCTGGAGCGGAAGACCCTGAGGGAAGGGAGAAGATGACGAGTCCCTCAGGCTCAGGCAGTGCGGACAGAGTCCAGAAGGCTCGACGGTGCCCCCCACGGAGCGGTATGGCCTGAACCCTGCGGCCTCTCCTGTTCATGGGACTAAGAACACCTCTGCCTGCGTCCCCGGAAACTAAATGATGCGCGCCCGTAACGGGAGGCACTGTGGCCCCGGGGGCAGGAACAGTGCTTCTCAGGCCCACAGCGCCGGCAGCTTTGCAAACATGTCCCGCGGGGCCCGCAGATACGGTGACTGTGAGCTGTCGGAGCTTCTGAGCCGTGGGCTGGGGGGCCTGGGCACCACGAGGAACGCGGGCTTTGAAGGCGCCCCCATTCCTGAGCTTCCCCACGCAGCCGAACAAAGGTGCAAGCCAGGCTGGGGCAGCCCCAGGAGACCGCACGCCCCGTGCCCCCGGCCTGGGTGGCCTCAGTCAACTTGGAAACCCGGCAGACAGGTGGCTCCGACGGCCAGGCCTCTCCCCGGGGCACGGCCACCGGCTCGGGCCGCAGAGCTCGACGGCACGCAAGTCACCAGAGTCCAGGGGCGCCTCCTCCCAGGGGCCAGGCCTTCCGCCTGCGAATGGCACCCCCCCCAACACGCCCCGACAGGCCTCTGCTGACGCTGATGCCCAGGCCCCGCCCGCAGGAAGCACTCAATAAGAATAATAATATCCTGAATGGCACGCAGGCGGGCAATTAAAAAGCATTGCTGTCTCACCGTGGGGAGGGGAAATGAACATCAGACAGGAAATTCCAGCGTCACAGCTGGCTGGTGTCCGCGGGCTGAGGCCCAGGCTGCTCGGTCTCACAGCCAGTCCTGCCCCCACACAGAGCGTGGTGGGACCGGGGCCCGCCAGGCACCCCAGCCCACAGCCACAGGCCGGCCTTCCCCAGAAGGTGCTGCTTGACAACACATGACAAAATAGGTGCTGGGACGAGCGGGAGCCACGGCGCCAGCTGCTGCGCAGGCGGGGCCCGCGCTCTGCAGGGCCACAGGGAGGGTGCTCGCTGGGAGGGCCGGCACCTGCCCCAAGGCCCTGGGAGCGCAGACTCCGGGCCGCAGCCCTCGCTCAGGAGCCCTGCCGCCCGGACCGTCCCTGCCCAGCCTCCGTGGCTGGGAGAGAATGTCTCACCGAGCCCTCCCGTTTGCGGTATTTCGGTTACGCAGCCCGATCTGACTGAGACACGCTCGGATGGTGAGGCCAAGGTGGAGGGAACAGGCCACGGGAGGCAGACGGGACCTGGGCCAGAGGCCACAGGGTCGTGGTGGACAGCACTGGGCTGCAGCGGACACTGTGGCCAGGCCTGGCCCCATCACTGATGCTCTCTGCCGGCCTGTGCCTTGGTTTCCTCATCTGTGCAATGAAGGCAGTGACAGGACCCACACCAGAGGGACCTGAGCAGAGCTGAGCCCACATGTGTCCGGAGCTTGTGCAGAGCCAGCCCTGCGAGGACCTGGGAGTGCCAGAGGCCCTTTCCTCAAACCCCTGCCCTCAGCCAGGGGTGGGAGATTGGGGCGGGGGGGAAGCTCCAAAGGCACCCAGAGGAGACAGAGAATGAAACGGGCTGCCCAATGGTCAGGGTAGCCGAGTGGGGTCCCACATTAGAAAACCTTAGCACCAAAATACCTTAGAGAAGGCCAAGCCTGATCACGTTTGAAGTGTCCTGGCCACAGAATCTGTTCCAAAGGAAGTGAAGTCAGGACCCCAAGCCCACAGCAGACTGAGGCCCTGGGGCTGGGGCTCCACAGGTGTGCCCTGCAGACCTCCCAGTGACCTTGCAGAGAACATAAGCCCAGGCCGAGGGCCCAGAGAAGATGTGACACCCTGTGTTCCGAGCTCCTGCTGCCTGTTCCAGAGGGTCAGTGTGCCCAGCACTGCCCGGGCCACCTTCACAAGCGTTCCCGGGAGTACCCTCGCCCTCAACAGGTTCACCTGCCCACATGTACCAGCAGCCGTGGCAGCTTCGATGCTGTCACAAAAAGCCACTGACACAGGAGACGAGGATCCCATGGGTCCCGGCGTGTCACCGTCTTCTGCTTCCCTCCGCAGCCCCCGGCCCTCCTGCAGAGCCCAGCAGGAGCTCAGCCTGACGCTGTCCTCCACAGCCTCCAGGCGCTGAGGACGCTTTCCCCGGGCTGGCGAAGGTAGCCCTTAGCCCAGGGTGTGCTCTGAGGCAGAGCCTGCCAGAGCCGGTGTCAGATACAAACCCGGGCCTGGCATCAGCTGGGAGGACAGTGCGAAGCACCTCTGAGCACGGCACTCGGGTCGCATGCGCTTGTGTTCCGCGGTGACAGCTGGTCACACAGCTCCCTCCCACTGCAGCAGCCTCCGAAAGGCACCTCGGAGCCCGGCAGTGCCGTCCCAGCGGCCAGGGGGTACCCGTTTCCTTAAAGGAATCTTTTCCTTAAAACAGTCTTACCCCAAACTCGTCTCTCTCTTAGGGCCCACTGTCAAATGCAGCCCTGGCCTCAGCATCCAATTGTCTTAAATCTGGTAATCACACACACAAAAAACCTCGAAAAGAAACTGGCAGTAATCCTATATAATAAAACCCTAATATGCAAATCAACCAACGGACCAAACAGCAGAAGGACTGTCCGGACCGCCTTCCGGGTGACCATGCTGCGAGATGCACGGGCGCCGGGCCAGTGAGGCGGGTGTGATGCGATTGGTTGGGGGGGCGCCCTCTGCCCCATGATTGCCCCACAGAGGGAGGCCCAGGCTACCAGGCTGGCCAGCAATCACCCCGCAGAGGGAGGCGACTGGTGGAGGTGGGGGGCAGCACCGCACAGATGGCAGGCAGTGGCAGCGGCAGGGCGGGGCCATCTGCTGGCAGGCGGACAAAGGAAAGCCCAGATAAGCCCTGCTCGCCGACTAGGCCTAGGGACCCTACCCAAGGGGTCGAATTTTGTGCACTGGGCCTCCAGTCTTCATATAAATTCACTGACTCAGCATATCCAAAACATCGTCATTTCAACATATGAGCAACATAAAAATCATTAACAAGTTGTTTTGTATTATTTACTTTATGCTAAGTCTTTAAAGTCGCTGTTAGTTTACCTCTAACACGTCGCAGTTCAGAGCGGCTGCACTCAGTGCCCAGCAGCCATGGGCTTAGAGCGGCTGCTGCTGAGCCCACAGCCCCTACCAGTTACCACTGAACGACGGTCACAGCCTCCAGTCCAGGCGGAGAAAAGCCCCGACGGCACAGAAACACGGTGATGAACATCCCCCCAAACTCAGTTCCTCCTCCCTCCGGCTCCTCACTCGCTGCGAACGTCTGTGTGGCCGCCTCCTGCCCTTCCGCCCAGTTCCGCCCGCTGGCCTCCCAGGCCGCTCCTCCGGCCGTGGCCTCCGGGCTGAGCAGTGAGGCAGCCACCCACTGCCTTCCCCATAGGCTGGGCAGGTGCTCCTGAGACCTTCTGACAAAAAGGGGTTCCTCGTGGGAACCCTGAGGACTAAGAAGGTTCCTGGCGGATTTTTTTTTTTTTTTTTTTTTTTTTTTTTTAATGCAGAGCCTAGCAGTCGTTCTGCAGAGGCCTCTCATCCAAACCGCACTCAGAGGAAAGTGTGCCCTGGACCCCCTGCCTCTCCGCTCCCAGCCCTCAGCAGGGGTTCCCGGGGTGCTAAGCCTCAGGACTGAGGCTCTCGCATCCAACGAGGATGTGCCCCTCTGACCACCAGGGCCAGCGCAGGGACTTCTGTCTGGATGAGCCCACTTTCTCTACTGGAGCTGACGGTGTCTCTCCAGGGCAGAGCAGGGCAGGGCCGAGCGGCGTGCACCACCTCGGAGCAGGCCGCCTCGCCAGGCCCGGGTGCCCAGGGCCCGCCCTCACACAGCCTGCTGCAGTGCTCTTGGCGGCTGCACAGCAGAGCTATAGCATAGTCGAGCTTTTGCCCTAAATAAAGTTTCCTTTTCACCACCCCCCAACTTAGGGGTTCCTGCTGGCATTGAATTGGCGCCAACGGCCATCTGTTGACACCAGAAAGCAAAGCACGTGCAGGGACTGGGGGGTGGGGAGGTGGAAAAACACTGGCCAAGCCCCGTGACACCTCCGGAGGCCTGGCTCCCTGAGCAGCTCCGGCCTGCATAACTCCGACCCGCTGGCTGGATGACGGCTCCAGACACGCCATTCCCACCACCTCCCCACCCTCCAGCCCCCGCCTCCACCTGCGGCTCGCAGAAGCGGGTTTCCTGCACGGGGACACTGGAGGTCCAGCTGGCAGGGCTGGAGGCCAGCCACAGGGCTCCTTGGCAAAGCTCGCCCCCCTTTTGCTGGCAGAGAAACTAGACGTAGAAAACAGCACGTGACCCACCCCGCTGGCCCGAGCAGGCCCAGACCGTTTCCTACGATAAGACTGTGCGAGAGGAGAGAGAGAAAACTCCAGAGCTTCCTGGGCATCAGACCCCTCTTGCGAAATAGCATTTGATGAGCTAAGTGGGAATGACAAGCAGCAGAACCTACGTCCTTTAAAACAAACAGGGTTAAAATAGGGGCAAACTCACGCACAACGTGTTTCAGGGCCTGAGAAACCAGAGCTGTCCTTCCTTCCACAAACCCAGAGCAGCCTGGCCCATTCTCCCATTTAAGGCGTGTGGGCCACGGCCCTGCTCTGCCCAGCAAAGGGGACCTGGGGGCGGGATCCTGGACAGGCAGCCCAGGTCCTGTCGTTGCCTGGAGATGGAGTGTAAAGCCCAGCATCGTCCTAGCTCTCCTGATCCTGCCCTCAGGCTGGCCCCCAGGGCCAGACCCCAGAAGCTCCCCCTCTCCCCCCAGCCTGCAACAGTCTCACTGTGCCCGAGATCCACCCCCATCCTGCCTATCTCCTATCACACCAGCTCACAAGCAAGTCCAGTCCACTCCTCTAGGATGCTTTCTAGACCTTTCTTCTGCCCCTCTTCCAATCAGGCAGAAGATCTGCCCTCAGACCCCATTTCCTCAAGGCTGGGTCCAGTACCTGGGCTGGAGGGGGTGAGAAATGGTGCCCAGTGAGTCAGTGAATGACGAGTGGGGGTGAGGGGTGACTCTTCTCACTATAGGAAAGGAGAACATGAGGCAGGTGACCAGTTGCTGCTGACATCGTGCATTCATTGACTTAGGACCCCGGGGAGAGAGCCCTGCGCACAGCATGGCAGACAGAGGGGCAGACAGACAGTCATGGCCACCAACGACGCTGCCCTCAACGATGCACGGCATATACGTTGGCAGTCCCATGACATAACGAGCTACGTAATGTATCACTCGCGTGTTGTGGCAATGCTGGTGAAAGCAACAGGACAGCATGGACAGTCATGTACAATATGCATGACTGATAATAAACGACATGTACTGGCTTATGTGTTCATTATGCCATACTTATTAAAGTCATTTTAGAATATTGTATTTCTACTTATATAAACCAAGTTTGCTGTAAAACAGTATCAATAAAAGATGTGAGAGCAGAGTAGCAGACAGAGTACTTGTAGGCAGAGCAGAGTAGGAGAGAGGACTAGTAGACTGAGCAGAGTAGCAGACCGAGTATTAGTAGGCAGAGCAGAGTAATAGACAGAGTAGTAGTAGGCAGAGCAGAGTGGGGGAGAGGACTAGCAGGAAGAGTGGGAGAGAGGACTAGTAGAGCAGACCAGTACATTTCCTTGGCTCATCAACGGAGACCCTCAGTGGAGACCCTCCTCCGAGACAATGAAGGAGGTTCTAACAGCCAATGCACTGGCTTCCTACATACTGAGAGCTCCTAACATGTGACATTTGTTAACTGATTCAACCCTATAGCACTTGGATCTAGAGTGCTTGGAGGGGAATTATTTTGATTATCATCCTGATTTTTCGGGCTGGGGTCAGTCCCAAGGTCTCTCCATGCCTGGAAATTCCAGACAGGTTCTTACGTGAGTGTGTGTGTGTGTGTGTGTGTGTGTGTGTGTGTGTGGCATAAGTGGGGGGTTGGACAGTGAGACCTCTCCTAGTTCCATAAAAACATCAGGCCAAAACCTGGTCAGTGCCGCTCAGTGATTGAGCGTTGACCTATGAACCAGGAGGTTGCGGTTTGATACCCGGTCAGGCTCTTGCAGGCTAGATTCCCAGTAGGGAGTGTGCAGGATGCAGCCTATCAATGATTCTCTCCCATCATTGATGTTTCTATCTCTCTCTCCCTTCCTCTCTGAAATCAATAAAAATATATTTAAACAAACAAACAAACAAAACACCTGAGGCCAAAGCGGAGGGAGGCCCAGGGTGCCCAGTCCCTCTCGGCACAGCTGGGCGGGGCTGCAGTGCGATCGGCCGAGGTGGTGATGGGGGGGGTCCATGTGGCCCGGCCCGGAGGAGTGGCAGAGCCCACCCACTCTCGGAGCCACAGGGCGGGCCTGTGTTCCCGCTCTGCACACGCCTTCCCCCGAGTGAAAGGGCGTCTAAGTGCTGCCCAGGGAAGAGCAAGTAGGAAGCGAGCCTGGGAGGGGCCCCAGGGAGGGCTATCTGCTTCCTCAGCTGTGCTCGGGGCCTGCTAACAACCCCCATGGATCATCCTGCCTGGCTCGCAAAACGTGCTGACTGGCGTTACACACAGCCCTTCCCCCGTGGCTCAGCGCCCCTCGGCACACGCCGTGCTCCTTGCTTGTTAGCATGCCGCTGGCATGACGAGGGCGGGGAGGATGGCAAAGGGCCACCCCGGCCCCGGCGAGCGAGGGCAGCGCAGAAACAGCACCCACCTGGCTTTGTGCTGATTAATGGCGGGTCCCGCTAATAGCCCTGCTTAACATCGGAGTTTGTCAAGATTAAGTAATTGCCTTAAACAAAAAGTGTTTTATCTGTATGGCCCACTGACGAATGGCTCGTGCTGGGAAACGGGTGATGGATGTCCGTGACTCCCTGCCACCATGGCGCCCCCATTTGCATAAATTAAAATGCAGCCCTTGATGAGGGTGAGAAGCCTCACAAACCCTGCCCAGGGGAGGGGCGGCCAAGGGTCCTGCAGGCACCCCACCTCAGGCCTGCGGGCCCCTGGGGACCCCGAACTGCCTGTTAGCATTACACTCCCGGGACGGGCGAGGCCCTGAGGCAGGGATGAGCCAGGTGCCCACGGGCTCGATTGGGACAGGAGAGCTGGGGGAGGAAAGCACAGCGCAGGGAAAGTGCCGACGCTGTCTGGGGCCCCAAGGAGACGGGGAAATGGGGTGGACAGCCCCTCCATCCCCCCGCCCCAGCTAGCCCGATGCTCACACACCATAGCAAGCCATGGCCACTCACAAGGCTCTGCGGTCCACGGGGCTGTTACCAGGAGGTGGCCCGGGCCCAGCCAGGATCCCTGTATAAAACGGATTAAAGGAGGTTGCGTGCACAATTTCACACCACTAGCATCGGGTCCCAGGGTCCCAGGGTCCGGGCCATGCAGTCCATGTCTCCTTGAACACTTCACGCTCGCCCCTCCAGATGGCGCTGTGAAAGCGACGATCCCGGAAATGGACAGAGACCCTGCAGGGGGCTGGAGACCGTGAGCCCGGGGCCAGCGAGCCAGCGGGCGGGGAGGACAGTGGGCTCTCTGAGTCGGGGAGGCACATTCAGGTTCTCTCCCGCTGGGACCCTCATCACCAAGCAACCGCAGCCTCATTTACAGATGAGGAAATCGAGGCTGGTGAGTATGTAACTTGCCCAAGATCACACGCAGGTGGCTGGCAAGGAGAGGGGTGATCATGCTGACCCTGAGGACACAGGGACGCGGGCTGGGACGCTCACAGCCCCTCTGGGTTTGCGCTTCCGCACGAGCTGTGGGTGACAGCAAACCCCGCTCCCCACGGGGTCAGAGGAGGGTAACTTGGCACTAACATGAAACCCCTTTGGCCCGCATCTCCCTCTGCCAACAGTCTGCCCCACAGTCACAGGCCACACCGTGCCTCCGGGGGTTGATCCCACCTTCCTTTGGGGCCGGGCCAGATTCCCAAACCAAACTGCCCCCTTCTCCCCCCCAGAATCTGCCTCTGTGCGGGAGCTCCGCCAGCCAGAGCCAGGAGCTGTTCCCATTACAGTGGTTTCTCCCAGCCACAGGGCGAGGGCCGATGCCAGGTGTGGCCCAGGGGTGGGGAGGAGCCGTGGCCGGATCTGGGTCAGGGGACCATCCCTCCCTGGAGGCAGAAATGGTGACTTCTTCCAGGCCCGCAGGGCCCTCCTGCCTGGGCTCTGGAAGCAGAGTCTGGCTTCTTCCCCTCGCCCGGGGCTGGGAGGGGCTCACGGGAGGGATTCCTCAGAGAGAACGCTCCCAAGTCAGGGCCCGGCCACCCAGGGCCATGATGTGCTGTCATGCCATCCTCCCCCCCACATCCCAAGGGTCAATAAATGCGACCTCCACACCCATCCCGTTACTATAGTGACAGCACTGTGCCCGCCAGCACCCGCGGGGAAAGTGCGTGTACAGAGCCAGCATGTGGCTCTGCCAGGCGGGCGCTGTGGCCTTGGAATTCACATTCGTTTGCTCTTCACACCCCACCCCGTGGGGCACTGTCGCTGCCCCATTTTACAGGCGAGGAAACCGAGGCTGGCGAGTACATAACTTGTCCAAACCTCTCAGCACGTAGCTGGCAAGGAAGGATTTGAACCCTGGTCTGTGACTTGGGCCTGAGGCTTAACTATCTCACCATCCGGCCCATCCTCATGGCTGCTCTCTTCATTCCAGGGAGACTGGCTGGGAGATGGAGACCCCCGAGTCCCTGGCGTGGAACACGCGCTCCCCATGTTATGTGTGCCGGTGTCATGGGTCTCTTCCTGAGCGGCCGCTCCAGTCCGGAGCCCTTGGAGGTCCTGGGCTCCAGCCCAGGCTTCAGATCCTGACACACACACAGCACGAAGGTCTATGGAGGAGCGGGCCCGGAGCCCCGGGACGAGAAACGGAGAGGGTGCCATGTATCACGGCCTCGCAGGCAGAGAGTGGAGAGGGCAGGTGTGTAAGGCTGGGGCAGGGTGGGTCTGGGGCGTTCTGCATCTCACGTGACACAACGGACTCCGGCACCAGCCTGAGGGGGAGGCATGAGGATGCCGCTGGGTGAGGAAGTGGGTTAAGATGCAGACCCTCCCTGAAGTGATGGGGTGAGAGCTGAGGGGCCTCCACGGGGAGGCAGCGGGGCAGAGGGTGTGCCCCCCGACCTTGCAGGCGCAGGGCTGCAGGTGTGGGGGGAGGGAAGAGTGAGGCTGGCCTGGTGAACCTCCTGGGAGGGGTGCTGACTTGGGGCTTAGGTGAGTGGTGGTGTCCCCACTGTGAGAGGAGACACAGGAGAGAGGCTGCTTTGAGGGTCTGAAATGGCGGCTTCTGACTGCTGAGCCTGAGATGCTGTGGGCCAGCCACATCCGGGGCCAGTGGACAAGGCGGGGCTGGGAGGCAGCTTTTAGGAGGCCCCGGGGTGGATGGAGCCCCAAGGGAGCCTGACTGTGTGAGGCCCGTGGGCCAGGAGGGAGCCAGGCTGGGACACTGTCAGAGCTGGCGTGCTCACCCGGCCCTCGGGCCGCCAACACTGTGGCCGAGGTGCGCCCTCTGGCCCAGCTTCCCGGCATCCGGTGGAGAGGAGGGCCACCCCGCACCCTTGGACTCGTGGCCACACAAGGTGTGGACATGGAGGGGGAAGCTGCTAGGGAGACGTGGCCCCTCCCCAGGTCAGAGTTTAGAGTCCCATCATGCTGAGGCCACTGACTTCCTATCGGACCCGAGACCCAGGGCTCGCCTGTTCTCTCCCCTGTGCATGTGCAAGGGCCGGAGCGGGCAGGCGGCTCTGGCTGAGGCTACAGTGTGCCCCGTGGGGAGAGGCGGGGCCTCCCCGGCTGTACCCTCTGTTCGGGGCACCATGGGCTCAGCTGGTGCTCAGAGCCCAGCAAGGGCAGGAGCAGGGTGAGCTGGCATGATGGCCACCAGCGTAGATACCTGACCTGGTTCAGGGTGGCACAGACCACCCCCTCACTGGTCCCTCATGATCCGGGAGGCAGCGGACACCTGGCTAACAAGCACATCCTGTGTGCTCAGCTGTCTGCTGGGTCTTGAGTGGAACAGAAGGGGCCACAGAAGCTAGAGCCCAGCTTGAAACCCGTGTTCCCACCATGGTCCCAGGTGCAGGCAGGGACCTTCCTTCGGCCTGAGCAGCGCCCCAAGCCCAGTCCCGGAGCAGCCGGGATGGTAGACAGAGAGAGGCCAGCCCAGGTCAGCCTGGGCTCCGCAGCCCTCCAGCTCCCAACAGTGAGAAGTCACCAGGCTCCCAGGGTCCTGCACAGAGGCGGGCTTGGTTCCCTGATCCTGGCTCTGCCGCGAGCTGGCTGTGTGACCGTGGGCTAGTCATCTCACCTCTCTGCACCTCTGTTTCCTCCTCTGTAACCTCATTCCCTCGGGGGCCATCGGAGTAGTCACCGAGGTCACAGAAACGCGAGCTCACGTCCTCGCTAGCACGCCTGCCCCTCAGCTGAGCAGCCCTCCCACCCTTCAAGGGGCAACTTGGAGGGTGGAGGATGCACAGTGGACAGGCACCCCCCCCCCCTTAAACTTGGGGTGCCACCGGGAGGATCCAGCACGTCCCGCACCAGCAGCAGGTGGGTTTGAGCTCCCCCTCCTCCCCCGCGGGCCCTCCTCCTCCTCCTCTTCAGGAACTAAGAGCCCCTTTTACGGCCCTCACGCGGGCCCCAGGGAGCCAGTGAGTGCTAATACTCCAGGCACATTCACTGAAACCTTTTGACATGGAGGATATTTTTATGAGATAAGTGCCCTGTGTCGGTATCAACTGGCAAGTTTCATTGCTCACATTTCAGTCCTGCAAAAAGCCTTTTTCAATCACTGTCCGTGGCAACAATAAACTTTAATGGCCGAGAGACAGCCTGCAGCTCAGGCGCAACCTGTCCTTCCACATCCTGCCCCAGCCCCAGACCTCCCTCCTCTCCCGCGGGCCAGAGGCCCAGGCAGAGGGGCAGGCGGAGGGTGCCACCGCCCCCCCACCCCCACCCCCGGTTTCTCATTCCTGAGGATCACAGGCCCTGAAAGCACATCAGAAACACCAGGGAATTACAGTGCCAACACCCAGCCCCGCTCGACCACCGGGCCAGAATCTCGGGGTTGGAGCCGGACACCGGCCTAGCAGAGCTCCCGGGCTGGGCGGGCGGCGGGCAGAGCACAGCTGTGCTTCAGCAGCAGCAGCAGGCGCGGCTCCCGCAGCCCCCCCTCGCTTACGCACCCGCACTCAGACACACGTTCTGCACCCGGAGATGCCAGGCGGGTGTGTGGCTCTCTAGTTGGCAGTGCGAGAACCAGAACCAGAGGTCACAGGTCACACCGAGACCCAGGGACCATGCCCTCAGAGCCACAGCTGCATTCCTGTCCTGGAGGACCGGGGCAATGAGCGTCGGGTGAAGGGGAGCCAGGCAGGGGAGCGTTAACGGGTGAAGAGTGAGTCCAGGGATGGGTGGCTGCCCGGCTTCTACCCCCAGGAGTCCCACAGCCAGGTCAGGGTCCCACAGGGAAGGAGGGTGCTTGGTGTTCCAGAAATGCTCACTTTTCAGAAGATCCTGCCAGGTTCCAGAACCCGAGGTAGGCAGGGCCTCCCCCCACCCCCACCCCCCGCCCCCGGCACCACTTACAGAGCCGTGCCCGTGGCACATGGCGGGACTCAGGGGTGACTGTGCTCCTTGGACTGAGGTGCGCTGAGGACAGCTCCTTCCCCACCTGTGTCACACGCCAAGCTTGCCACCTCCATGCTCCCCCACCTCCCACCTCCCTCGCCCCAGCCTCACCTCCCACCATCCCCTAACACCCACCACCTCAGCAAGCCCCGGGTTCCGAGATCCAACCAGGCCTGTGAAGTTGCCCCGGTGGACTCGGGCTCCCCCAAACACCGCCCAGCCCCTCCCGTGGCGTCTGTCCTGATCCCGCTGGGTTCCCTGCGGGCCCAGACAGGGGCCTGGCCTGGGGCCTGCAGGCTGCCCTCCGTGGGCCACATGGCGGCTCGCTGGGAGGCCTGCGGTGCGGCTCTGAGTGTCCAGTGTGGAGGGAGACTGTCGGACCCTGTGCAGAGCCGACGGAGGCCAAGCCTGCCTCTCAGCGGGCAGCGGTTTTTCTCACGCGTCCCTAGCCCACCGTCTGCTTGGTTGTGCCCAAGTGGCAGGGTAACTAGGAAGAGTCAACAGTACCGAGCGCGGGGTCCCAGCTCTCACTGGGGAAAGGGCCGAGGCTGGGGGCCCCACCCAAACCTGAATGTTCCCCCCACAGCTGAATGGCCCCTAGGTCTACCCTGGAAAACTGGCCTCAATAAATCCCTCTTTTGCCACCCATTTATTGCGTCTCACTTCCCGCCCCTGCCTCAGCCCGAACCGTTTATTACAGCCTCAAAATGAACAACTTCTGCAACTTCCAAATGCACTCACCAGCCTCACCTGTCCTCCCCCGCCCCCGCCCGTCTCCCGGAGAGATGAAAAGCCCAGCACTGGGGACCCGTTAAGCACGGCCTTTGAAATGCCTGTGCGCTGTGGGCTGCTGGGTGAACTCCGGCCTCTGATGAAATGGGAACCAGATGCGGACCTGGAGGTGAGCAACATCCTGCCACCACAGCCGTCACCAGTAGGAGCCTGGGCAGCACAGGCCCCAGAGGGGCTCTGGCTAGTGTCACCGGCCAGGTCCCGGCACCAGCTCCGGCTGTAATTTTAGCCGACACCTAGGACAAGAAACAAGGGCTCCTGACAGCTCCTGAACACCCTGGGCCTTTCAGCCTTCGCCTCCTGCCTCCTGCCTCCTGGTTTCACACTCTCAGAATCTGGCGCAAGCTCTCCTAAGCCCGAGGGAAAGCTTCCTCTCTGCCTGGGCGCTAGGAACGCACAGGCGTGCAGTCCTTGATGGCAGAGCAGGATGCCTGCTAACCAGCACCGCTTCTGGAGGCGGGCTTCTTAGGACCATGTTTGCCCAGCAAGCCCTGACGACCAAGTGTTACATGGCTGCAGTGGTGTGCTGAGATGTTAACCACCAGTTCTCAGGGGAAGGCGGAACCCTCGTCTGTGGCATTTGCCAATTTCTATGGTGTAAACCCTCTCCCTGTGGCTGATTTCAAGTTACCCACCAGCAATCCCTGCACGTGGAGTTGGGAGGTGAGAGAACCGGCAGCCATCAGCTAGTGTGAGCTGCCAAACGGGGTCTCTGCAACCCGCACTGAATGCCTCCGTAGGCAAGCCTTTCTTCTGTCTTTTTTTTTTTTTTTAAGACAAAAACATCTTGATTTCCTGAAAGTAAAATACCATTTTCTACCTAAAAGAAAACTGACGGGATTTTTTCTGGAAGAGACCGTCCAACGATGCAGGGTGTGCGGAAGCGCCGGTTTGGAGATAACCTGGTAACTACCCACAGGCACTCCCCGCCTCTCTCACCCCAGGGGCATCTCCGTGGGAAGATGCCGGGCAGAGGCTGATCACGGGGAACTTACCACGCCACACGGCGGCGGCAACCGGACGGTGCAACAAGGGGAACGGCCACCGTTCAAGACGAGGCCGCTGGCATTTTACCACGAACCAGGAGGAGGAGGGCACGCCCCTTTCTGAAGTGGGGTTCCCAGGCGTTCTCCCTCTCCGGGCGCCTGTGTGGGCGCCTCGCTCGGGGCTCCCGGGCCTGGCTGGGGGCTGGGATGGGAAGACCCTCCCCCCACGCAGGCTCCCCTCCCCAGGCCTGACGTCTCGGGCTCACCAAACAGACCAGATAAATCAACGCGAGGACGCTGTCACCCTGGGCAAGCCCGAGCCACTCCATCTCCATGTGAATTTAGCAGCTCGGCGTGGTTTTTAAGAAGCCAATTGAATCCTGTCACTTTTTAAATGATACCTCCTCACATCCAGCCATGATTTATCTTCCACCGGGGGGCCGCTCCGCGCCCAGACCCTGGGGGGAAGGCCCACGGTGACGCCACTTCGCCGACAGCCGTCCCCACTCCATAAAACACGGCGACGGAGGTCTGCCAAGTGTGAATGCACGTCGGCGGCCATTTTGGTAAAGCTTAAGTGGCTTTATTTGGAGAGAAAATACACATTTACAAAGTGTTTGCCGATCCGAGGGGGATAAGGGTACCCGTGCGGTGTGTGGACGTTTGCGCTGGTACAGAACCCGGAGCTAAGATTTTCACCGGACAGGAAAAAGGCTCTGTTTTTCCTTTTAACCTAAAAAAATAAAAATGATTTCCAATTCTTGAAATGGCCAGGGCATGTGAGTGACCACACACTGCACTCCCCATTCCCAAGGCCCGTGCGGAACCTGAACTTGGGGCTGCGGGCGATCGCCCCGGGCGTCCTCCAGCCCCTGGCAGGCCTCTCAGCGGCCCCAACGTGCCCTTTTTCACTGCGACCACGGCCCCAGAACCCCCGGCTCCTTCACACAGAAGCTGTGCACGTACAGACAGGCAGGCAGAGGAGGGGCGACGATGCCCCTGAGACGTGGGCACTGTCCCCTCATCTCGATTTGCCCACACACCCTTCACGAGGCAAGGATTGTCATCCCTGCTGGAAGAGGGGAAACTGAGGCAGCGTGCTCAGGTCCATGCACAGGTTTCTTCGAGCGTCCACGGGGAAATGACAGCTGAGAAGTGTCTCGGGAACCTGCCGGTCTCAGGCCTCGTACTTACCGGGTGGCCCCCGGACCCACAGCCTCGGCTCCGGCTGGGAAGTGTCTGAAACGGAGAACCCTGGCCCCACACCACTCAGGTCAGAAGCTGAATTTTAGCAGACGCAGGGCGACTAATTTGTACATGGAAGTCTGAAAGTCTGAGAGGCACTATTTTAAGGGCTACATTCTGCTAAAGAAGGAATGAGAAAGTGTGTGTGTGTGTGTGTGTGTGTGTGTGTGGCCAGGGGGTGGGGCGGCAACAAAAAAGATGAGGCCCATTCTGCATCCCTGCAGAATCTGCCCAACTCAGAACCCGAACAGAGCAGACACCCCCAGCTTTTCCCAGTGCCCTCCCGCCCGCCCCCACAGGTTCGAGATGCAGATGCTCAGGCTCCACGGGGACTGAGGGAGCGAGGGAGCCAGCCTTGGGCAGGGAGCCAGCCGCCTCGCTCCCCAGGCCCAGGCGCTGGCAGCCCGGCGCACACCCACAAAGGACCACTGTCCCTCGCAGAGCCCTGTGCATTTTACTGCGGGCCCACACCTGGCCTGGACACCAGCGGGGAAAACAGCCTGCGTTTGTTCTCAGGAGCCAAGCTGGTTTCTGAAGCATATTTTCACCTGGTACCTCATGTACCCTCACGGCAGCCGCAGAGACGGGCACGGGGGCCCGGCTCTCCTGGGAAACAGCCGTGTGTTAGAGCGGCCGGCCGGACAGAGAGCCGGCCCCGGGCTGTGCTCGCACCCTGGCCCTCATTTCACTGCGAGCTGCACCCACACAGCCAACTAGGCCTTCCAGACCCCGGAGAGGGGGGTTCCACCGGCCAGCAGGGCACGCTGGGCTCCATCACCCACCCTCCAGCCGCCCATCCACAGCTGCAGGCGAAGGGCGGTGAGCCTGTGGTGTGTGTGAGGGGGAGGGATACGGGGAGAGCACCCACATTTCCAAAAAAGGCAGCCTCAGCAGCAGAGCCAGGAGGTAGAAGTGAGCTCCTCCTGCCCGGGTGCTGGCTCCGTCACAGGGCTCTCAGAGCCAGCCCCGCGGAGCCGCCTGCTTGTAAACTCACAGGCACACCGAGTCGCTCACAAGGAGCCCGGAAGGGGGCTGTGGGGAGGAAGGCCTGCGTGGAAGATGCTGGGAAGGTCGTGCTTGGCAGAGGTGGCCCTTCTCACCCAGACCCTTCCATGCTGCCCCAGCCTGGAGCTGCCCGTTGGGTCTGGGGAGGGTGCTGGCCTGCATGCCTGCACTGCTCCCGAAGGGGCCCGGACACCGGCTGGCGTCGAATCACCGGGGACAAGTCACTGCAACCCCCATAGCCTCAGTGGCCTCCTGTCAATGAAGCAATAATTCTGACCACCGTGCTGAAGTGAGGCTCTGTGCAAAGCATCGGCTCCAGGAGTGCTCCCTCCCCCCTGCAGCCTGGGGAACAGAATTCCACACTCATGCATTGGAATGACTTTCTTTACAACGATCGTTGGGATTTTGTTTTGAAATCGACTAGAGCAGCACACCCTGCCACTGCCCTTCACTCTCGTTTGGAAGGAGGGGGTGAGGATGGGAGTCACGTCGCACGATCGCAACAAGGAAGGCGATGGCAGGGAAGGGATTGTCCCTGGAAGAATGTCGCATTTCCGCCTCCAATGCAGGGAGCAGGGAGGGTGGGTCCCCAGGGATTAGCACCAGCCCGGGCTAATGGGACGGGGCGCTGACATCAAACGCCTAAGACAACGGCAGTCTGCTGGGCGTAATTACCAGGCGATTTCACGAAATGGGGTGAGAAAGTCTCATAAAACTTTAGGACCATAGATGACCAGGTTATACACGTACAGGAATGAAGACACGGTCAGTTGGACCTCGGAGGTTATCAATCAGGCCCGCCACAGCACTGACAGGGAAACCGAGGCTCCCGGACAGCCCCTGCCCCCTGAGGTCACAGCGGCTGTTAGTGACAATGCCTCACACTTCCTCTGGCTTTTCGTTTTCCAAGGTGGAGGGAGCTGTGGTGTGCAAGTGTCCCGGCGTGTGATGTAAAGTGTCCTCATGCCGAGACCGGTTGGGCTCAGTGGATAGTATCGGCTTGTGGACTGAAGGGTCCCAGGTTCGATTCCGGTCAAGGGCATGTACCTTAGTTGTGGGTACATCCCCAGCAGGGGGTGTGCAGGAGGCAGCTGATGGATGTTTCTCTCTCATCCATGTTTCTCTCTATCCCTCTCACTTCCTCTCTGTAAAAAATCAATAAAATATATTAAAAAAAAGTGTCCTCAGTTAGGAGTCAGGGAAGGGCCCGGCTGGCTGGGCGCTCCCTGCAGACAAGGAAGATGCCAGTGGATCACCCAGAGGGAACCCAGCAGAAACCCTCCCCACGCCGGGCCCACAGCCTCGTGACTGCCTGACAACAGTAAAACTGGCTTTTTTAAAGCTTTATTCATACCTCCTAATAGCAAAGTGGGGGCTTCCAGGGCCCTCCGCGGGGAGAGGCGAAGCTGAGGCGAAGCTGAGAGGAAATGACCTGCTGTGAGGAACCGGACAGAGTGAGGGAGCAGAGCCACGCCTGCCAGACCCCGCGCAGCCGTGTCCCCTCCAGACCCACACGGGGCCCCATGTCCCCTCCAGACCCCTGCACAGCCCTGTGTCCCCTCCAGACCCACACGGGGCCCCATGTCCCCTCCAGACCCACACCAGCAGTGTCCCCTCCAGACCCACACCAGCCCTGTGTCCCCTACAGACCCACACGCAGCCCTGTGTCCCCTCCAGACCCACACCAGCCGTGTCCCCTCCAGACCCACACGCAGCCCCGTGTCCCCTCTAGGCACCAGCTCAGCGCCTGCGCCTCGGAGGCTGGCAGGCGGTGGGGCTGGATGTGCTGTGAGGTGGGGCCAGGGGGAGTGCTGGGAGAGAGCCCCGCATTCAAGGCAACCTAAAGGGGAAAGGCTCTGGGGCCTCTGCCAGGACAGTGGACAGTGGTGGACTCTCCCTCTCCGTTGCCGCCCTCACACAGGCGCCTGGGACAGCAGGGGCGCCCCTTCCTCCCAGCTTCACCTTTGGTCGGTCAATGTTTAGGGCATGGCCTCTTTCTCTTCTCTCCGCCACCTCTTCTCTCCGTCAACCCTATTACACCACATGCCTTTGGAGGCTGCTCACACCGTGACTCACACGGCTGGGGAGCCCTCAGGATGGAAAGGGGGGCCAAGCTTCAAAAGGGCTTTGTGTACGTGTGTTTCCAAGGGGACGAGGCTGTTTAACACTCCCACCCCTCCCCCCACCACGCTGCCACTGCTGTGGTGGGACGTTGCCCTGCACTTGGACGCGGCGGCCAGGCACGGGCATCTTCTGCCTTTAGCGTCACTCCCCCCCTCCCCCCTCCCCCGCCCCGTCTCTGCAAATGCGCCCGCCCAACGCAGTGGCCTGGCTTACACACCTCAGGCCTCCATTCCTCTCTGCTTGGGCCCTGTCTGACCCCCGCCCCCATCGAGGGAACACACAGCCCCTCTGGGCTCCTCTGGACCCCAAACGGCTCTGACACTCCGGCCCTGTGACTTCCTTAGGCTCTTCCATGGAGCCTCAGCTCAGCGGGGCCTGGGACGAAGCCTGGGGTGGGGGAGTGGGGCTGCCTCCAGGTCCCCAATTTCGGACAGGGAGAGAGAGGATGACAGACTCACACAGAAGGGAATTAGGGATGGATGGAGGGAGGGAGGACATTAGACGTAACGCTTAGCTGGATAAGAAGCACCACCTACATCACACACCCAGTCTAACCACCAGGGCTCGCAGGGCCATTTCCTGGCCTCAGTTTTCCCATCTGTACAAGGGGAAAAAGAGCCCCATTTGTGATGACAGAGGTGTGCCAGTGACCTCAAACATCACGGTGAGAGAACTGGAAAACGTCAGCCACAGGGGGACCAAATCCTGCATGTGAAGCAGAGGCCAGGCAGGGGGAGAGAATGGGAGACCAGGAATGAGAAGCAGCCCCCAGCTCCCAGGCCCACTAGCCTAACCCCAACCTAACCCTAAACCTAACTCTAGCCCTAACCCTAACCCTAACCCTAACCCTAACCCTAACCCTAACCCAACCCTAACTCTAACCCTAATCCTAACCCTAACCTAACCCTACCCTAACCCTAACCTAACTTTAACCCTAATCCTAACCCTAACCCTAACCTAACCCTACCCTAACCCTAACCTAACTTTAACCTAACCCTAACCCTAACCCTAACCCTAACTCTAGCCCTAACCCTAACCCTAACCTAACCTTAACCCAACCCTAACCTAACCCTAACCCAACCCTAACTCTAACCCTAACCCTAACCTAACCCTACCCTAACCCTAACCTAACTCTAACCCTAACCTAACCCTAACCCTAACCCTAACTCTAGCCCTAACCCTAACCCTAACCTAACCCTAACCCAACCCTAACCTAACCCTAACCCAACCCTAACTCTAACCCTAACCCTAACCTAACTCTAACCCTAACCCTAACCCTAACCTAACTCTAACCCTACCCTAACCCTAACCTAACTTTAACCTAACCCTAACTCTAGCCCTAACCCTAACCTAACCCTAACCCTAACCCAACCCTAACCCTAACCCTAACCTAACTCTAACCCTAACCCTAACCCTAACTCTAACCCTATAATTATCAGTAAGTGATAATTATATCACTTACCTACCATGAGGCCCATCCCCTCTCATGGAAACCTGGTGGGAAATGCGGATTTCTCATTGATCAGATGTTGCCCCAAGTCTGACAGGAGATGCTTAACCTCCTCCCCCCCGCGCCCCCCCCCCCCCTAAACCTGACCTGCCGTCCACAAACCCACTCCGTGCCCAGTCCAGGCAAACCTCCTGCTCCACAGGGCACAGACGCATGTTCAGTCCTTGCTTCCTTCCATCATCGTTGTCTTCCTCCTGTTGCCCAGGAGGGGAGAACCGGGCAGCGGAGAGCTCAGGCTGGCCCAGGCGGGGTGGGGTGGGGGGAGAGGCTGTGTCCCAGCCTGGTGGCCAAAGCCCGCGCTGGGGAGCCCTTCCCTCACTGTCAACCGTGTTCCTAGGGAGGTGCCCGCTGGGCATGAGGAGCAGGGAAGCCGCCTGCTCTGGAGGAAGGCGAAGGGAGTGAGGTTTATCTGTGTGTGGCCTTGGAGCGAGCTGCTCCCGTCCGCCTCCTCCCTTCGCAGCTCTCTTGACAACATGGGGTTCCCGCCCCTCAGGCTCACCAGACGCAGATGCAGAAGCACCACAGGGGCCCTGGCCGGCGGCTCAGCTGGTTCGGGAGCCACGTGCAGAAAGAACCACGGAGATGGACCCGGGGAGCCAGCGCCCCTCGCCTGCGCCCCGCGCCCCTCGCCCTAGCAGTGAGGGCTGATGGAGCACTGCCAGGGCAGACAGGGAGGGAAGAGCAGGGTGGAAGGCAGGCAGGGACGGAGCAGGTGCTCCGAGAGCTGGAGGGTAAGGCGTCAGGCACAGTTGAGACCGGCCTCTGACTGCGGCAGGTGGGTGTGGGCCCAGGGAACTCTCCTTTCCAAGGCAACAGGCATCTGCCACCAGCATTGCATTAAAACATAAACACAGAGTTTTGCATTAATGAAGCGCACAGACTGGCAACGGGCAAATGCCTGGGGAGAACCGGAATGAGAACCCCTCCTCCCTGAGTCGGAGCTTCAGCTGGGCGGAAAGAGGAAGGAAACTCTAGTGAGTGCCCCGAACTCAGCTCCAGCTGTCACAGGCCCCCTGCCACCCTTCCCGGACTTGTGTCCCCACAGCAGGCCTCCCTCCGGCCTCCCTCTGCCTCCGCCTCCCCGGCTAACACATGTGGATTTACTCTACAGGGGGAGCTGGGGGCGCGGGGTCAGGTGGGGGTTAGGGGGCTCGGTGTTAAATCACGCTGTCAGCCGCACACAATCCCTCTGTCCTCGGCTCAGTCATTACGGGGGCTTATGCAGAATAAACAGCTTTGCTAAGTATCCCCCCACCGGCCCACAAAGGCCTGGCGAAGGCTCAGAAAACAGCCGGAGGCCGCAGACGGCCCTGCTCGCTCAGCTGCCGGCGGAGTGTGC
The DNA here is from genome assembly GCA_963693515.1 of Pipistrellus nathusii. Taxonomy (NCBI): domain Eukaryota; kingdom Metazoa; phylum Chordata; class Mammalia; order Chiroptera; family Vespertilionidae; genus Pipistrellus; species Pipistrellus nathusii. The sequence goes on along the minus strand of OY882865.1, from coordinate 77,913,912 downwards.
ATGGGTCCTGTCCATCTTGTCTTAGTCTGCTTTAAGTTCTCCTTTTTCTTTTCGGGTGGTTTTGTGCTTAGCTTTTCTTCCTTGGTTTTTGTAATTCCTCCAAGACACCGCCATGAATACTGCTAACCTATCCCTGCCTGCGTTGCCTCTCTCCCCGCACTTCCTCCCTCGGCTGCCCAGGAGTCTCAATCCCCGCTTTCTATGGGGGAACTGAGCCATGAGAAATCTCTTATGCACGCTCCCAGAAAGGAGCCCGTTCTCAGAGGACCCGACCTTTCAGGACAGGCTCTGGGGCGGGGGCCGTGGGGCCCAGCAAGAGCCATTTGTCCCCGAGCCACCCACAGCCAGGTGGGGAGGGAGCGAGGCAGGGCCCCGGGCTTTGAAAACAGCTCTCCCTTTCTCAGGGAACGGGGTTCGGGTATTCACTTTGAGCCTCCCCTCTCCCCCTCTTCCCCTCTCTGTCCATCAGCAACCAACCCAGAAACAGGAAATAACAGTCCCACAAGCTGTGCAACTCAGCCTCCCTCCCACACTGCCGAGGGCCAGGCCAGGCTACAGGGCAGCAAGATGGCTGCTCCAAGACAGGGGTATCTGAAACCCATAACCGCCAATGGCTTGCCTTGGCGGTCATCATCCTCACTACCCAGGAGGGGAGTGGGGCATGGTGTGTGTGTGTGGGGAGGGCATTGAAGTATGGCAGCAACCATACTTAGGTAAAAACCGCTGTTTGAATTTTAACCCTGCTATTCTGGCTTCGGCACTCGCTTACTTGCTTAAACAATAGGGTAGTTGCCTCAGCTTCCAGATTGAGACCTGGAGGCTAAGGCAGTTTTCCTGTGCCTGGGACCAGGACCAAAGGAGATTGATTCCCACTGACTCGGTAGCTTCAGGGGTAGAAACTGTAGATAATCTTTAGAGATTAACTGCTCAGCTCTGCTTCTGTACTATCTGCTTACACAAGATAGGGCCACATTCCAACGTCCAGCAGGATGTAGAATTTAGAATATAGAACAAAGGAAAGTTTTTGTGGTTTAGAACTGCCTACACCTGAATGGTGTGGTCGTAAGTGTGGCCACCAGTGTGTGGTGCTCTTGCGGCTGTCCTGGGCAGTTCAACAAATCCTTGCCTGCTTTTTTTTAATCATTCAGCAGCCTTCTGTGGTCTTATTCTGATTCCAGGGTTCAACCCCACAACAGGCATCCCTCCTGACCTCAAGTCCACAGTGTCTGCCAGAGAACTGGCAGTGGCTCCATCTGGTCTGAGTGCCCCAGAGTGGACCCCGAGATGAGGGTGTGAGTGGGGGGGGGGGTGTATTTTGGAGGCAACAGGCTGACTGCAGAACAGCACGGACAGGCGAGTCGGAAAGGCGGCTGAGCAGGAGCATCAGCACACTCCGGCAACCTGGCTCAACACCAGAGACACCCTGGCAGCCTGTGGAGGCTCGACCTTAGACACAGGCCCTGACATGGGGCGAGGGGCTGGGGCACGGATACCCCAATCTGCCAGAGACATCCGCTAGGCAGGGCTGGCGATTTGGGGTGCTGCCTTCCTGGCACCCTGGTCTGCCACCAGGGCACAGCCAGGGAAAGCCCTGGGGCACAGACCCGTGGATGCCAGGACCCAGTGCAGTGGTCAGGAGGCGGCAGCGAGTGGGGTGCAGTGTCCTCTGCCACGCACTGAGGGTGCCAGCTGCAGCGCCCTGGCTGGGCCCTCTCTGGCTGTGAAGCAGGGAGCAGGCTTGCGCACCCACTTTCCTGAAGAGTAAGTAGAGCCCTGGGCCCTCCCCAGCAAAACCAACACTGGGTCGTGTGCTCCCACAGCCCAGGCCTGAGCCCTCCCAGGCGTGGGGACCTAGACACCAGCCTGAGGAACCCCTCCGGGAACAAGGTCCCCTCTGGCCCAGGCCAAAGCCAAGGCGGGGACAGCCTGTGACTCCAGCAAAGAGCAAGCCTGCCTCCTCCCCTCTCTGTCCCTCCCCCCGGGCCCTCTCTGGGAACACAGGTACTTTGGTGAACACCTGTTCACAGTGCTGGCTAAGGAGTCCAAGGTGACAAGTGGCATAGCCAGAGGTCACATGGCCAACGGTCCTGCAGGTCAGGGCGGGAGGGGCTTCACCCACCGCGCCTGCTGGTCACACACGGGCGGCGGGGGTTATTGACAAAGGAGCCCCTACTCCAGGAGTCGGTCTTGTCAGTGCAGTTTCTCCCACTTCCCCAAGGTCTCTGTGCCAGCGAACGAGGACAGCCTGGAGGGGAAGTCCCTTCTACTACTTTGCAAACAGCGTCGGGGGCACGGAGGGGGCGTCGCACGAAAAGAGGAAAGAACACGATCTCCACAGTCTCCACGGCGAAGCGGCCAATGTGGCTCCAACGGCACCTCTCAGGAATGGCGGCAGCTCCCAGGGGAAGGCACCGACCCTGCCCACGGCCACGGAGCCACCAGGGCCTGCCCTCCGACCCTCTCCAGCCCTCGGCCCAGCTTCCCTCACATCCTGTGGCCCGCTCCATCTACCTGGTTAGCTTTATTTCCCAAACACACACACAGCACTCACGTAGACCAGGCACTAACAAAGGCGATGCTTTTCATCCTCAGAACCACCCTGCAAGGTAGGTCCCCTTGTCCTCCTTTCACAGAAAAGGAAACTGAGGAAGAGGTCAGGCAGAGCCAGAATTCAAACCCAGGCGGTCAACTCGTACCCACAGCTGTGTCGCCCGCCCCTCAAGAGTCCCTTCAGGACATTTGTTCTTCAAGACGGCTCCAGCACCACCTCCTCCAGAAAGCCTTCCGAGCTTCCTCCTCCTCTCCCTGACCTTACCCCTGAGCCCCACTCCAGGTTGAGGTCGCCTGCTGGTCTCATCCCGGCTCATTCTGTGCAGTGTTTGTGCCCCATGCCCAGTCCTGCTCCCCCCCTGCACTCCCTGCAGCCAGAGAGCTGTCTTCTCACGCCCGGCGCCTGGCGGGTCATCCAGAAACGTCTGCTGACAGAAGCACTGTCAGCGAACCAACAAATGGACCCGATCCTGGCAAGGCCGAGAGAAGAAGCCATCCCCAAGGAGCAAACGCCTGGAGGTGGAATTGGCAGGTGAATGAGGCGGGCTGCCCGTCCCGCCTCCTCCGGCTGCCCGGCTGCCAGGCTGCCAGTTTCAGGAAGCCAAGCCCTTGGGGACCCCTGAGCCAGTGGGGGCTCCATTGCTCACCAGACTCCTTCCTATAAGCACAAACATCCCGAGGGAGGCCTGACCCCTGTGAAACATACGCCTGCTTACTGGGGGAGGAGCCAGGAAAGACACTTGTCTAAATCCACATGGCAGTTTTTAGCTAGCTTAATTTGGAGATTGTTTTAGATTCAAATGCAGTTATAAGAAATGTACCCTTTACCCAGTTCCCTAATGATATCTTGCAAAACTCCAGGGCAACACCAGAACCAGCCCGCTGACAGCAAGGGAATCCCGTCTTGTTCCGATTTCCCAGTTTTGCTTGTGCAGGCACCCCTCGTTTCACTGCCTCCATGCTGTTGTGCTCCCTAGATGTTGCATTCTTTACAAATTGACGGCAAGGCCCTCCATGAGCAAAGAGATTACACTCGCTTTGTTGGCGGTTTGGAATCGAACCCACAGTACCTCTGCGGCATGCCTGTACTCATGTGTGTGTGCCAGGCTCTGCCGCCACCACCTCCGGGAAGATCCTGGACAGTCCCAGCAGCACCAGGGCCCTTCCCGTGCCCGGTTAAAACCTCCTTCTCCTCCTCTTCTTCCTCCTCCTGTGCCTCCCTACCTGCCACTGACTGACTTTGGCCCCTGGTTATCTGGTCTCCATTTCTAAAAGGTTGTCATTTCAAAACTGTATCCAAGGTTATGGTTTGTAATCTTTTGGGGTTGGCTTTTCCCCTCAGCATAATTTCCTGGCCATTCATCAAAGGCGACGTGGGCAGTGAGAGCCCATTCCTTTTATAGCTGGCTAGTAACCCACTGTATGGATGAACCACAGCCTGTGTGACTGACTGTTCAGCCAAGGAAGGATGTCTGCATTGCTCCCGGTTTGGGTTATTACGAACAAAGCCGCTGTAAACATTCACGTTCAGGTATCTTCGCTTCTCCGGGGTAAAGGCCGGGTCATACGGCATTTGCATGTTGGTTCAATAAGAAACCGCCGGGCTGTTTTCCCGAGTGGTCGCACCATTTTACACTCCTGCGAGCAGTGAGTGAGGGATCGGCCGCCAGCCCCGCCAGCGCGGGTGCTGCACTGCTGTCACCTGTCCTGGCAGGTGTGCCCTCCCTGTGGCTGCAGCGGCGCTCCCGTGGCCAATGAAGTGGAACATCATTTCCTGTGCTCACGCGCCATCGGAGGCATCCTCCTTGGTGAACTGTGTCTTTCATGCCTGTTGCCTGTTTCCTGAGAGGGCTGGGCTTTCACTGTTGCGTTCGGGGCGTACCGCCGGGTCCGGGTGCTAGTCCTGTCAGACACGTGCTTTGCATGTATCTTGTCTTCTGCAGCCTGTCTTCTCACCCTCTTAACAGGGCCTTTCAGAGAGCAAGTTGTAAGGCCCGAGTTCACTGTCTTTTAGGGGGTCCTGTGCCTGGCCCTGCACCCTGAAGACTGTATTTCCAAGGCGTTCCCACTTCTCAGGCTTCCCTCGGGCACAGGGCCTGCGCCCTCTGAGGTGGGAGGCCTCCTGCCTGTGGCCTTGCCCGCCCACTTGGTACCTCCCAGCCACCTTCTGACATTGGCTTCGTGCAAAAAGATGAAAAGAAACCGCCACATAAGCTCCCTTAGGACATGAGGCTGCGCCAGCCTCACAGCCTTCCGACCGTTTTCCACGGCCTCCTCCGACAGGCAGGGCGGGAAAAGGGCCCAAAGACCGAGAAGAGGATCGCTCTCGGGGCCCCATCTCCCTCCTCCCCGAGAACCAGGTACAAACGCATCCTGGTCCCTGGACCCCCCGGCACCTGGCCACTGGCCTCCCCTAGGGAGTGTCCCTTTTCTGGATCAAGTCTTTACAGCATCTACCCTGAGCCCCCTCCTCTGCGGGGTGCCGGGCCGGCAGACCCACCTCCATTTTAACCGTAGGGAGGACAGGAAACACTAAGTCACTGGAGCTGGCAGGGCTGCAGAGTGTTGGGTTCTGTTGTGAAAAAGGATTCACTACTGAGGCCTCAGCCAGCACTGGCTCGCCGTGATGCCCTAAGTCTGCTCAGGGGGCCCGTCTGCTGGGTTGCCCGGCCTGGAACTGGGGTGCCCATCGGCTGGGTTGCCCGGCCTGGACTGGACCCAGAAGAGGCAACTCAGAATAGAGACTCGTTCAGGGAAAACCGGCATCATTGATGAGTCACCTTGCATCGCACAGCTCTGACTGTGACAAAAGGAGATCCCTGCCGATCTGAATACAGACTAATCCAACAACCTCACTACCCACCACGCCCGAACCCAGCCCCAACGCAGGGGCTCATCCAGGCAGTGTGGCCCGGGCCTGCCTCTAACCTGCCAGCTCTCCTGAGTCACACACACAGGGCTCTGTCTGAAAAAGCAGCAACAAAAACAAAAGATAAAAGTGATGGTGATGCTGCTCCGAAGAAAAGACCCAGAACCTCGGCTCTGGCTCCTGAGGCTCAGAAGCGACATCCCAGCGCGTCAGTGATGTCCCAGAAAACACCAAAACTCAAGCCCAAACCTCTCCAGCCTCTCTCCTGGGCCCAGAGCACAGCAGCCACACTGGATCGCGGGCATTTGGGCAGCCGGGAGTGTTTACCCTGCAAAGGAGGGCCTGCCCACCCGACTGGCCAACAGCCCTCTCCCCTCCCTGCCCTCTGCCTTCTCCCCCGGAGCCTTTTTCTCAGTGTCCAGCCAGGACGAAGGCCGGGGACTGGGCAGGAGATTAAGGGGCCCAGGCAGGGCTGGACCAGAGGAAGGCCACTGCAAAGCACTTTGGTAAACTTGAACTGAGCACAGCCACGGTAGATGGCAGAAAACCAGGCGCCCGCAGGCCAGGTCCTGCGAGCTGCCTCTGACCTGCCGGGAGCGGGCCTGCCGGGGCCCTCCTGTGTGAGCAACGAGAGGCTCCGTGAATGGCCTTCCAAAGCCGCTCAGCCACTGTCCTGTTGTCTAGCACCTCCCTGGGTCCGGCCCTCTCAAGGACCTGGGCACACGCGGTATTAGCGATTCCCTTCCTCTTAAGGGTTTGCTCTCGCCACTCCACTGTTTCCCAAGGAGGAGACCCCCGACCCTGACAATCCATCAAGTGAATGCAAAGCGTGGCCCAGACAAAACCAGGCAAACAGCACCCTGCTCCGGATAATGGTCTCCGTGGGAGAAGGGCCCTTCAGCGGTGATTGCTGTGTACACACGCCCTAAACGCCCCACTTCTGATCAGCCTCATAATGACTTGTGTGCACACCCGCCTCCTTTGAAACGCTCCCAAGTGCATGGCACCGGCTGCTCCAGGCGAACCTCCAGCAGCGCCGTGCAGGCTGCCCAGCGCAGGGAGCGGGCTTCGCAGAGCTCGCCCGCGGCCGGTGAGGAGCCTTTGGAAATCCAACGCCCGCCCGGAGAGGGGAAGGGCATGTCGGGGGCGGCAGTCACAGGCCATGCTCTGGCTGGAACTGGTCTAATTTGAGCATCCATTCAGGTTCACCGGGGGCTATTCCCAGGTCGCCCCTGAGCTGTGTTTACACAACGGACTACCCTTCACACTGGCACTGGCACTCAGGCGCCTGGAGGGCTTGCCGCTTGCGCTGGCCACTGCTTACTGTGTGGGCGTTCCAGGCAGCATCCGGCCACCTGCTTTCCAAGAGCACAGGATCCGCTGAGGCCGGCTCCTGAGGGCCGTCTGAGAAGTCAACACTTCCCAGAGGGCCCCTGGCACTCAGAGAAAAGCCTGGTGTGTCGGTGCACCTGAGCCTAGTCCTCCCTCCCAGGCCCAGATCTCCCTCCCGGGCCCAGACCTCCCTCCGGGGCCCAGACCTCCCTCCCGGGCCCAGTCCTCCCTCCCGGGCCCAGATCTCCCTCCCGGGCCCAGTCCTCCCTCCCGGGCCCAGACCTCCCTCCCGGGCCCAGACCTCCCTCCCGGGCCCAGACCGCCCTCCTGGGCCCAGACCGCCCTCCTGGGCACTGGATGGCTCTGCCCGCCCCTCGCACAAGTCCCGGGCTCCTTGGATGTGACACATTTGAAAAGAAAATGTCTGCATCTCCTCCGCACAGCCCCTCCCTTTCCAGGGCACCGCCGCCCACTGAACCGCACATCCTGGCTACCTCCCGGCCCATCCACAGAGCAGGGGTGGCGTGGGCCTCACACCCGCCTCCGGGCCCACGCCAGGCCTCTTCGCCCCGGCCTGGCAGACCGCTTGCCTCTCCCCCGCTGCCCACACCCCTCCAGGCCCCCAGGAGGCCCAGGGCCTTCCAGTACCAGGTCTGACCTGGCACTCTTTGGCAAAATGGGACTAGGAATTCCTTCCCGCTGAGGTCAGCGTGAGGAGCACACGCTGGATGGTGCCACGAGCTCTGACCGCTACAGGCCCACAGAGAGGAGTGGTGTCCCGCCTCCTGTCTTAGCGTCCCCGAGGGGGGAAAGCTCGTTTGTGATACTGGCTCGTGGTCCTACGTGGTCACAACAACGACGTCCACGCTGAGGACACTGACCTGCACCCGAGGCCCCTCCCGCCCCGCACTGACCCAGTGAGGTCAGCGCCACGTCATCCCTCCTCCTCCAACTGGAGTCCGGAGGAAATGGACTTCCCAGGCGCAGGTAGCCGATGGTTAAACATCCCCGAGGCCTCAAGCCTGAGTCACTGCGCGCCCCCCCCCCCCCCGTGCCAGCAGCCACTCCCCGTGCTCGGCGTGCACAGTGGGCACGGGACCCCCTGCTGCCGTGGCGCCCCCACGGCCCCGAGGGAGCCCTGAGACACGCGTGGCCGGAGGAAGGGCTACGAGAGCACATGCTCCCCCAGAGAGAAGGGAGAGGGGCAGGAGGAGCCGCCGGGGCCAGGAGGGGAGCAGGCGGGTTGGAAAGGCTGGAGCAGACAGGCACCGGCGTGCCACCTGTGGGGCCAGGCTTCTAGAACCACACACACTGAGGGGCCGCTGGCTGTGGGGGGCTGTCGGGGAGACCAGCCTGCCCCACAAAGCCCAGTGGGCTGGCAGTGGGACCACGTCCTCACTCGGGGCAGGGGTCTGGCCGCGTGGCCCTGTGGCAATGACAATGACAGGGTCCACGATAATAGTGCCTTCGTGGGCAGGCTCAGCAGCAAACGGACACAGACCGGCTTGCCCTCAGGTCCCCAGTCCACTTGGGCCGCAAACCCTCACAGGCAGGAGGCGCCACGGGGCAGGGCCTGGGGGTTTTCCTCCCAGTGTCCTCACCATTCCCAGAGTAGGCCTATCCTGCCGGGGAGAGGGAAATCAGGGGTAGCTTCCTGGAGGTGATGACCTCAAGCTGGACCTGGAAGGCCAGTCAGATTGAGATTGTCAGAGAGGTGAGAGTGGCACTCAGAGAAGAGGCTTTCCCCCAGGAGGAGAGCCAGTCATGGACAGAGGGAGTCGAGGCGGGGCCTGGGCTGGTCCCGGTGCCAGGCTGACAGCTGCAATGGGGGTGGGAGGGTCTGCCCGGTGGGTGAGTGGACGCCTGGCCTCGCTCCAGCAGGGAGGTGGGCAGGTTTGGGCCTGAGCATGTGGCTGGTAGGGTGAGCGCTGCTGACTGCACTGCCCACTCCAGAGGGACCCTGATGGCCGTGCTCACACCACTTGGCTTCGGGGCAGGTGAACGAGGGGACCAGCCTGATTAAATCCACCATCTCACCCGGGGCCCACGGCTGTATATCTCCCAGTGGGGGAAGGGACACCTCAGCGCTGCACACGGCTTCATTCCAAAAGGAATGTGCGAGGGGGAAGGTCAGGAGACAGGCGCGGCCGTAAACTTGATGGAGGGTTTGGCTGGAAGCCCCATTAAACCCACACGCGGCCTGACGCCGGGCAATGTCCTTCTCCGGGTCTGCCGAATGGGGCCAGGAGGTGAGGGACTCACTAAGTAATGTCCTCATTTTTTGGTGTCTCCTATTACCCAGGGGATGGAAAACCCATTACCCATAAGGTTTAGTGCCACTTGGTCCCAGGATTGCGACGCTGTCCTTTACCGGAGCCCTCCCCTGGCCAGCGTGTGCGGCGGGGCCTCTGGCGGCCGCCTGTCCGTCCAGCATCCACGCAGCCGGGTCCCTGCCTCCCTCCAGGTGGGCCCCAGTGGGGGGTGGGGTGGAGTGGGGGTGGGGTGTCCTGGCCAGGAGCACTGTGATGACTGGCTGTGAGCCCAGCTGCCTGTGAGAGGTGCGACCTGTTCCTACAAACCATGCCTCTCCCAGTGCGGCTAAGCACAGGCTGGTTTTCCTGGGACTGGAGACACGGGCCTCTTCTACCCAGCACCCACCAGGAGCGAGGGCACACCGGCCCCGAGGAAGTAACATCTGTCCAAGACTCAGCCCAAGAGC
>OY882865.1:77789442-77899442 GCA_963693515.1 Pipistrellus nathusii | reverse complement strand
GCCTCACTGCCAGGTACGTGCCGGCGGGAATGCACACACGCTTCCGCCGGCGGCACAGCACGTTCCCCGGCAGCGCCGACCCGCCCTGGGTCCCACACTGGGACCAGTCGGCGTACTGTGCCGCACCCACAAACAGGGAATAGATACTAGATAGTCCACAATGAGAATGAACAAAGCACAACTACATGTAACAACATGAACAAATCCCCACAAAATAGGTGCGCACACTGCTCGACCCCACTGCTGTAAAGAGTGAAAGCCGAGCGGCGCCATCAGGGCAGAGTACCCATCGGGGGAGGGGACCGGGACTGGGCACTCGGGGCTCCCGGATGCTGGCCGCGGTCTGTTTCTTAATCTGGGTGCTGATTACATACGTGTGTTCAAATGATAACACTTCACCAATCTGTACATTTAAGATGCATGCGTCTTACTGTATGCGTGTTGCATTCTAATTTTTGAAGGATGCATGGTCAATTTTATACCTCATCAGAATAGTTTATTTCAAAACTCCCGAGATCTGCATGTGAGGCCCTGTAGACACCAATAAGTGACCCAGGAGTGTCTCTGGGCCTGCAGCCTGGTTTCAGGAAGTGCAGACTGACAGGGTAGGGTGGCACGGCGCCAGCAGGGTCCTGCCCAGGGCCAGAGGCCAGGGGCAAGCTCCTGCCCTGGGCCTGTGGGGAAGCAGCCACACGGTCACACAGGAGGCACCGGGGTCAGGCCTCGGGCAGATGCAGCCCCAGAGACCCAGGGCAAAGCGTGGCCCAGCCCCTCCCGCCACACGCCATGCACAGCGGGCCTTCCCAGACCTCTTGCCCTCCAACATACTGCTGCCCACTGTGTGAATGGCAGGTCCAGGTTCCACGGGGCTCTTTAAGAAGAAGAATACCCAATAATGAATCCATAATTAAGCCAAGGCCATGGACGGGAGCAGGCAAACAGGGCCCTGAGCATAAGCCTCCGCTGAGGGCGTCTGCCTGGCTGGGAGTCTGGGGACTGCCCGACACAGCTGCCCCACCTGTCCTCGGTGCCTGCAGAGCCTGCTCAGCGGTCAGCGGAGCCTGCGCCTCCCTGCTGGCCCCTGCTCACAGGCCCGCGGAGAAGGGCCACCGGAGAGGGCACCACCCGTGCAGCCGCCGTGTCCCTCACCCCGGCCAGCCGTGAACCTGCAGAAGACAGCTCCCTCCCGCCTGTCACCCCATCTCATTTCTCCGGAGAATATTTAAATCACATGAAGGGATTTTATAATGTTCCTTCTGATGAAATTTGATCTCATATATCTTTGCAGATGAGATTTTTAAAAAATTTATTTCCCAATTACAGTTGGCAAACAATATTATGTCAGTTTCAGACATTATAACACAGTGATTAGACATGTATATACCTTACAACGTGATCCCCCAGTAAGTCTGGCACCTCCTGGCTCCACACAGTTATTACAGTATTACTGACCATATCCTCTAGGCCCGTGGTCGGTAAACTGCAGCTCGCAAGCCACATGCGTCTCTTTGCCCCCTTGAGTGTGGCTCTTCCACAAAACACCACAGCCTGGGTGAGTCTATTTTGAAGAAGTGGCATTAGAAGAAGTTAAAGTTTAAAAAATGTGGCTCTCAAAAGAAATTTCAGTCGTTGTACTGTTGATGTTTGGCTCTGTGGACTAATGAGTTTCCCGATCACTGGCCTTGGCTGTACTTACAAACGGGCAATTTATACTTCCGAATCCCTTCACTTCTATCACCCATCTCCCCAACCCCCTCCCATCTAGAGACCATCACTTCGTACATGTGTTTGTTCCTGTTTTGTTTGTTCATTTATTTTGTGTTTTAGATCCACAAATAAGTGTCTAACTTATTTCATTAAACATAAACCCTCTAGGTCCACAATCTGGTAAGATTTCATTCTTTTTATGGTTAATATTCCACTGTATATATGTACACATCTTCTTTACCAATCATCTATCTGTGGACACTTACAATGTGCTCATGGATAGGAAGAACAAATACCACTAAAATGTCCCTACTATAGACTCAGTGCAATCCCTAACAAAATACCAAGAGTGTTTTTCACAGAACTAGAGCAAATCATCCTAAAATGTACTCCAAATAGCCTCAGCAGCCTTGAGAAAGCAGAACAAAGTTGGAGGAATCACACTACCTGTGTCAAACTGTAACACTCTGGCGATCCAAACAGCAGGGGGCTGGCATCAGCACAGACACAGAGCAATGGAACAGAACAGAGCGCACAGAAATAAGCCCTCACTGTACGGTCCACCATGTACAACACAGGATGCAAACATTGACACCGGGCAAAGGCAGTCTCTCAGTAAACGGCGTTGGAAAAACTGGACGTGCAATCATGGAACTGGACCACTTTCTCACACCACATACAAAAATAAACTCAAAATGTATAAAAGACCTAAATGGAAGGCCGGAAACCATAGAACTCCTAGCAGAGAATACACCCATACACCTTAGCAATATTTTGGGATCTGTCTCTTCAGGCAAGGGAAACAAAAGGGGAAAATCCAGGGACGCCAGGTGAGATTTGACCTTACAGATCTTGGCAGCGGGCTGCAAGTTTCGGGACACGTGGCTGTGCCCCCGTTCAGGGCTCGGTGACCCCTCAGGTGAGAGCATGCTCAGCAGGACCCCGGGGAGCATAGTCTTCGCAGCACTGCCCTGAGGACAGGCAGGAGAGCATCCGCCCCGCAGCCCCAGGATCACCCCACTTTGCCCAGGACACTGCCCTGACATTTCCCCGCCTTCTTCCAGTTTGCCACACATGGTTTGTCTCATCTGCAGCTGTATATTCTTTTAGATATACTATCTGAGTGAATCACACCGTCTCAAAACCGGGGTTGGAGAAGAATTACGTTTCCTGAGCAATTACTAGGGGCAGGGGGCGTTTTCTCATGTCTGGACAAAGCAATTGTGTTGCAGAAAGAGCAACAGCTTTGGAGGCAGATAGCAAGCTTCGCCTCACTTTCCCCATCTGTGAAATGGGAATGATAGGACTGCATAGATTTAATCTGAAGTATAGCGATCACAGATGGAAAGAGCCTGGAATAGCGAAGATCCAATAAACATTGGTTCTTATTTTTTTAAGCTTCTGTGCTCTCCAGTGCACAAGCAATTCACGCTTCATTTAACAGGTTTTTTAGAGATCACCCATGTCAGAATGAACAGATCTAACTCACTTTTAGCTGTCGCTGGACTGTTGAAATTGTTTGTAGTTTTTTGGTTATTAGCCAGGCTAGAAGGGACCTTTCTGCACTTGCCTCCTGTCCAAGCGCAGCCACCCCTCCAGAAAGAGCTGGAGAAGGTCCCTGCTGGCTCCGGTCCCTGCGCCCATTCCCACGCTCCTGGCCTCTGTTAAACACGAGCTGACTTTTAAGTCTTCGCCAATCGGATGTACGTTCCCTGAGGACTAAGAGAGTTGAGGGTTTTTCCTTATGTTTAAATTACATTTGTAATTCCCGCTCTATTCATCGACTGCGCATATATCTTTTCCAGCTGTCAGACGCTGGACGTTCTTTTCCTTTGTTTCGCCACGGTCGGGTCTTCAGCTGTGCCACACGTGGGGGAAGGATGCCACCGCCCAGCCGTCACGGTCCTCACTGGGTTGACGGAATCTTTTCAAAGAAAAATGTACACGTTTCCTGATGTCTGCAGGCCGCTTTGAGATGCATCAGAACCAGACGAGGCAGAGGCTGCCGACAACCTCTGTGGAACACTTTGAATTTTTCATAATAAAGAGGCCAGAAGAGAGGATGCGGTGGAGCTGTGGTCCAGGGCAGGCAGCTCTTCCCGGCGGCTTTCACATCGGGGCGGGTGTGCCGGGTGAAGGAGTCCCTTCTCCTAAGTTGGATTTTTAAAAATTCAGTTCTTGAATCCACTTCCAACTTATGTTTACAGAGATGAAGCGTGGATTTAGTTTTCTGTTCCTAAAACCCACTGTCTTTATGGTGCCCACTGAGCTGTCCATCCTTCTCTGCTGACGTGAACAGCCGTCCGGCTACACACTAGCTCCCAGCTGGGCCCCTCTCTGGGCCCCGCACTCTGCCCAGGCGCTGCTGTCGCCGCCACAGCTTTAGCGGATGGCACAGTCCTGGCCCATCCCACCACCGTCCTCGCCTACAGACAGTGCTGGCTCTTTCGGGTTTTCTCTTCCGGGTACATTTTATCCTCAGCTTGGAGCATTCATTAGGATGCTCATGGAAGTTGGACCGTGGCTGATGACACAGGACTGGCAGGGGACAGCACAGGGCTGGGCGGTGTGAGGAACAGATGAGAGGAGGTGCCCGCCAATGGCCTGGGCTACCCCAGTGGTCCACACACCGGGACAGCTGTCAGGATTGCTGACACTGCTGTGAGCAGGACATGCTGCATCTATCCCATCGCTTCTAGTCCGGAAAATGCTCTCTTAGAAACCCCTTTCAGATTCCTCCCAAGCCCAGCTCTTTGTCCACCAAGAACTTTAGCTCCTTTAGCTCCTCCCCCTGTGTGCCCGCCTCTGCGTCTCCGCCCTCCCGCCCAGGGCACAGCTCCCCGCTAAGACACCCGTCTGAGCTCATTCCTCCTGCTTCCGCTGAGAGTTGGTCCACTTCTCCTGGCTCCTGTGCCCACCCTGGGTCTGTGAGGGCCTGCGGGCAGGCGACACAGTGCGTTGGCCTCCACTGCTCACACACCGTGTGCGGACAGGGCGCAGGGAGCTGTCCCCAGGTCCCAGCGTAGGAGGGCAGCCTGCGTGCACTTAGCCACCGTGTCGACACAGGCACCACCCTGCAGCCACTTACCTAGCACAGACCCCAGGCCACAGCCGAAGCTCAAACACCTGCCACCGCGGTGCCACCTCCCACCCCATGGAGGACTCGGGTCCAGAGCAGAGCTTAAGGCTGGAAGTGGGAAAGTTAGAACCCACACCCAGGACTGCCTGTCACCACTGAGCCACATTCCACCGAGCGATGACTGGCCCAGGACCCAGTCCCAGAAACAAATATGCCCGGATAGTCACCTCCAGGCCCGGCCTTCCTGCCCGGGCGCCCGAGCCCCGGCTTCTCCAGCATCGCCTCCTCTTCGCAGCGCCGGCAGCTGCCACCGTGCGCAGCTGTTGACAAACTAGTCAGCTGCTGCCGGGCGTCTCCGGAGCCGCCGCGCCCTCCTGGGCAGAGACACCTCATTAGTGCGCTGTATTTCAGCCCCGAGAAAACAATGCAGCGAGAGACATAAACAACAAGTACAAGTGCTACAGGTCACCGATGATCGATGCCCCTGCAGGTGTTCAACGTGGGCGCTCTCCGACAGGAGCGAGGCCGCCTCCCGCACATCCGTCTTCCCTGAACGCTGACGCAGGAGAAGTCAGCAAGCCGCGTGCACACGTGGACACACACACACACACACACACACACACACACACACACACACGTCCGGGACCGCGGTCCCTGCCCACCCGCTGAGAGCTGTGCTGTGTCTGATGACTTTCAGTGTTTCCAAACGCTCACTATTCAGCTTTGGCGACTGGCTCCTAGGGTGATGATCATAACATTTCTTTTTTCCTTGCTACAGGCCCAGGAATTTTTGTCTTTGGAAAAATAAAGTTTTGAAACACCCAGCCAACTTTTGAAAAGAGCTGGCCAGCCAGTGGAGAAATCGGGCCAAAGTCAAGGCAAACAGCGGCTCTTGCACAAACCCACCACACAGAGCCCTCAGGCACCGGGCTCCGGTGGCCAGATGGGCGGCCCTGGGATGGAGGTGCATGCCGTCACAGCGGAGCTGGGAGCCCCTGGAATGAGGGCAGCGGGAGCTGGTGCTCCCCTGGTGGTCACGGCTGCAGGCAATGGGCCCCCTAGAGCTTGGGGTCAATGGCTCCCCCCGGAGCAGCCGAAAAACAGTGGTCGGTGTGACCTGAACAAACCCCCGGGGCTCCACCGCGCAGTGCCTGTGAGGAGGCACAGAAACGGCCACACACTGCAGACAACTGAGGCTGCGCATGGGACTGGAGGGCACTCAGGTCCGCCTCCCGCAGGAAGGTCAGAAACACCCTGTAGGCCTTAAAAAGGAGACGGCGTGCTGTCTGAGTTCCTGAGATTCCAGCGTCCTTCTGTGGGATCCAGACAGAGCTCTCTGCAAACTCAGAGGCTGCTTTTCACTGCCGTTCTCTCCCGAGTGTCCCGGGCCAAAAGGTCCCGGGGAGCAGACCCGAGGAGAACGGCCCGAGGGCTGCCTTCTGCCGGGGCAGGGGCCAGAGTGCCGGTCTCCTAATTTTTTTGTTTAAAAAATATTTTTTTAAATCGTTTATTTTCATGAACATGCAGTAGGTTTATTACTATTACTTTTAAATATATTTTAAATTTCTCAGTTACAAATTCTAAAATGGTAAGTAGGTCAACAGATACAATGCCCTCTCCCCCACAAAAAAAATATCAGGTCTCAAGAAGTGCTAAGCACGTGAAGGAGTTCCTGGCACTAAAAGGTCTGAGAGCTGCAGCTGCAGAACCTCCACAACTAAGGGCTTAAGGGGCAGGAGGAAAAGGTACCAAGGGCAGAGACAATGACCTCATTTTTGTAAAACAGGAGGTGTGTGTGGCAGAGAGAGGCGGGGGAGGGAGAGGGAGAGAGAGTCGGCACTGCGCTGAGCGCTTCAGGGATAGGGCTTATTTAATCCCATGATGCCTGGGATTATCAGCCTCGTTTTACAGGAGAGACACGGGGCAAGGCTGAGCACCTGTCTGTGGCCATGCAAATGGGAGGTGACACAGAGCCAGGACTGCAATCTGGACTGCCCGGTCACTTTGTCCCTGAGCACTAAACCAGGTGGCCTTCCCTGCAGGCCTTGGGTCTCTGGGAGTGGCTGTGTACCAAGGCCTCTGCCCACCCCTCCCTGGCACTGACCACACACGGCCCCTCACTCTGCCGTGTGGACGCCATCTCAACCCTGGTGGATAAAAGCCCAACCCTCTTATATGCATCCTGCATCCCATGTCTGCCCCTGGAGTGGCAGGTGACTGATGACAGAACCTTAGTGGGGCCCAGACTCCAACCCGCTCTCAGGCTCACTCCAGCACCTTGGACATGAGGTCATGGCTGAGGAGCTACGCTGGGCACAGATCTCCAGCTTCAACACCTGGACCACAATGTGGGCATGGAACAGACCATGGAGGAGGGGCTGTCACAGTCTGTGGTCCAGCCTGAGGAGCCCAGCCACCAGCCGCCCTCCACCGACCGCTGGGCACAAGGACGAAGTTTGTGCTCCCTGTCCTGCCTGCGCAGGCGGGTTCCCATCCCTCTGCCCGTGGCACAGTGTGGTGTCGTGGCCAGACCCTGCGTTTCCCCCGGGCACGCCCTGGGAAGGTCTGGAACTCAGCTGATTCGTGGATGGGTTGGTGTGCTTGCTGTGGGAGTCGAAAAACATAATAAATGGGCCCAGCTCCGTGTGCAGCACCTAATTTGCAATAATATTGAAGTCTCCAACAATAACTCATTTACTCTTATAATATATAAAAAAAAGACAAATTGCTACATTGAACATGCATTTTCTTCACTGCAAGTAGCTGCTACCCCAGGGAAAAAGCCCTGTGCTGCTAACTAATAGTAAATCCTTTGGAAAATCATGTGTCACGATGATGGACAACCAGGGAAGGGGTATTAAATAGATTTAGAGGTTAGCTGCTCTAACAAGAACAAAAGACGTCCTTTGCCAACCTGCACCCATAGGCGCACGATCGGCGTGATTTGCGCTCACCTCTGACAGCCCAGGTGCCAGGAGAGAAAGTCTCTGTCCCGGTGGGTGTCCGCACAGAGAGGCAGCAGGGAGAGGGACCGTGCGGGCCGCCTGGGCGTGTGCGGGCTCGCCAGGCCCCACACCCTGCTGGGACCCGGGAGGTAAAGTAGCCCCCTTGCTAAGGAGCCAGACCTCTCCCAGTGCGTCCGGAGCGAACACTCAGGACACACCCACCACGCCCTCCCAGGACAGGGCACTCTGTCTCTGAGAAGAAAGCCAGGACCTCGGGGTAAGGAGGGCTCCGAGGGGCCCTGGGAGCACAGGGCTGGCCAGGTGGAGTGAAGCCCGTGGCCTGGTCTGGAGGAGGGAGGCTGAGGCAGGACTGCCTGTCCTCCCGCTAGCCCATGGCAGCTGCAGCCAGGCCTCCTGATTTCCAGTCCACATCTCCAGTCCCAGACTTGGCTTCCTCAGTCTGGGAATCCTGGCCTCAAGGACAGGGGTTGACAACTGTGTCCAAAGTCCCGGGCAGCCCCTGCCTTTCCGTCCACCTGTCAGACTTGGCGTTCCCAGCGGCCCCGGCTGCTCACTGCCCTGAGAGGTGGGTGTGGGTGGAGCTACTGCTGCAGGCCTATGGCCACCAGACTCCACAGCAGGGGACACAGAGGAGGGATCTGAGGTCAAGGCAACTGTATGACCCGTGGGCAGCCACACGCCTGCGAAGGCAGGGACAGTAATCGGACCCTCGCCCTGGGTGGGGGGTGGGGGGGCAAGCACTGGGCTCCTCCCGGAACCTGGGGCTGCTCTCCAGCAGGATCTGGACTTGGAGGTGGCAATGGAGCTGGCATGTGGCACAGCCACTTGTTGGAATCAAGGGTCAGAGTGTCAGCCCAGCAGCTGAGTTGCTGGAGGAGCAGAGGCACCCACGCACGCTTGCCACGGGTATCAAAGCTGTCGACCCTACCCCTGCCCTCCAATGACGACTGAGCTGGCCCAGGTGGGGGTCAATGCCACCTGTGAAGTCCAAGTTTTGGTGTCGCCACTGCAAACCACTTTCACCAATTCCCTTTGAGATCCGGGCCGAATCACTGCCCTCACAGGACTCACTGCACACAGTCACTGGAGTTTCCCTCCACTCAGTCAGCTGATGATACAAGTAATCCACAGACACCACACCTCTCACCGAGTCAGCGGCAATTCCACGGAAACGGCGCCGAAACCCGTTCTTCCCCACGGTGTGACCTCTCCGGCACCAGCCCGCGGGCCTTGCCCTCCACGCCCAGCTCAGACACAGATTCCACTCACGCTGTCCACAGACTTTGCTCTAAAACTCATACTACACGTTGTAGCCCAACATGCTTCCATGTCTCAGGATCTGGGAAATTACCCAAAACTGTCCGGAAAGAGAAGACAACACTAAGGCGAGTGGAGAGAGCCGTGCGCCCCGCGGTGCGGAGGGAGAGGGGCCCCCGGAGCGCCGAGATCGAGCTGCTGCGTCTCCCTCCTTCCTCAGCCACTCCATCCCTGACTGCCAGACACCACGCACAGATCGATTCCACAGCGCCTCCTGCCTTCCGATGGCCACGCTGTCCCTCTGGGGCATTGCACTTCTAGAACCCTCTCATCGGGGTGCGCAGCACTGCCCGGTGATGGATGACCATTTCGCAACTGCTATCAGTTTACTATTTTAGCCAGTATGTCATAAATCAGGGAGAGGAATGCCGGGCCCCACCGGAGAGTGTAGCTTTCGCTCATTACTTGGGAGGATTATAGCCATTTCATAAAACCCATTATCTAGGGCAGGAGCCTATTGGCAGGGGCCAGGGAAATTCATTTCATGCTTCGAAAGTTTGTGATGGGGCCGGCTGGAAAAAAGGACTAAATTGTTTGGAAGGTGGGGATCGTGATTTGTTAAAAAAACACAAATGGCCCAGATTGAGCTGTGTCCATTATACCAAATGGCACTCTGTACTCACACGCTGGGCCCGTCACCCAGGGCCAGCCCCGACCACGTCCTCCCAGGCTCCCGCAGCCGGACAGAGGAGGGATCCCCCTGGCTGCCCCAGCCCGGCCGGGCCACGCTCACCTCTCTCATCCCTCCAGTCCCATCTCAGCAGGACAACTGGAGGGATGTCCCCCCACAGCCATCTGTTGGGCCTGTCCTTCCCACTGTCCGGGGGCCCCCTGCACGGCCTCCCACGTCCCTCAGGCAGGCTCCTCTGTCACCGGGCTCTCGTCCCAGGGCAGTGGATTTCCCATGAGCACACGAGCTCCTGCCCCCGGGGGATGCGGACACGCTGGCCCTGCGGGAATGCCTGCCTGTCCCACAGAAAGGTGTCTCCCAGCCCTCCCCCGGGCACTGTCACGCTGACTGGATACCACTGCTGTCACCATCTCCCTGAGGCAGCCGCCAGGAAGCCCTCACCCTCTCCCCTAACTTTGTTTCCAGCCCACAAAGGGGAGCATACCCACGTCCCGGGAGGCAGCCCAAACAGGCCAGGGGCTGCCTGTGCGTCCTGAGGGGGGGAGACCCTCTGTGATAGGGAGCCGGTGGCAGGCTTGGGGCAGCAGCCAGCACCTCCCACCGTTAGGACCCGGGTCCTCTTTCCCGGTGCTTTTAGTAAGCTCAAAGGAGGGGCAATCGAAAAGAAAAGGAATGATAGCAGCCGGCAAGCGAGGCTCAGTGGTTGAGCGTTGACCTATGAACCAGGAGGTCATGGCCTGATTCCTGGTCAGGGCACAGGCCCAGTGTGGGGTGTGCAGGAGGCAGCTCATCAATGGTTCTCTCTCATCTTGATGTTTCTGTCTCTGTCTTTTCCTCTCCCTTCCTCTATCTGAAATCAATAAAAATTTTTTTTTTTTTAAAAAACAAGGAATGATGAAAGTGTCTTCTAGATTTTGCTGAGCTTCTAGAACATTCTTTTTGAATACGACTTTGTTTCTTTCTCTCCTAACCTCAACTTTCCCCAAATTTATTCCTCATGCGAAAACAGCCTCTTCCCCAGGGAAGCTCAGTGTTACACACACGGTTTTCTAAGCAGCTCAGAGCTGCTCAGCTCAGCAGACAATAAAGATTCCCGTCTGGAGTCCTGGCTGCTGGACCACCGGGAATCGGAGGGCGAAGACGGAGCCTCAGAAGCTCAGCTTTGCCAGATCTCAGAAGACACTCCTGGTTCAAAGTTCCGGAGTTTGAGGGGCTTGGGAGCAGGGAGCAGAAAAGAAATCCTAGGCTTGAGGATGTTAACTTTCCTACCGCCCCCGCCCTGGCAGCCGCGCCCATCCCCATTGCGAAGCTGGAGTCTCTGAACTTCTCACTGTTTTTCTCTCTTCAGAGCCTCCGCTCCTGCCCCCAGTCCCGCTCTCCTCCTCCCCGGTCCTCAGTGGCCCAGCTCTGCTCCCTCCCACGCCTCCTCCCGCCCCTTCCCCCAGGGCCCCTGCTTTGTGCTACTTCTCCTGGCTCCAAGTTCAGCCACAGACTCACAGGGGAGGGGAAGAAAGCACAGACTAGGCCCGGGTGGACAGACGCAGCCTCCTGGTTGCAGGAAAGCTGCCCTTCTCCTTTAACTTACCCCAATGGCCAGGAGGGAGGGGGGATGCCGCCTGCAGGGGCACGGGAGTGGGCACTGCCCGGCCAGAGCCTCAGCTGGAGCCGTGGATGGAGCGCAGGAGGGAACATCCAGTGGTGGCTGGGAGGGAGGCGGGACCGCAGGGGAGATTTGTGGGGGGGAGGGCTCAGGAGCACAGGCTGGCTGGACATGAGGGACCTGGTGCTGCTGGGTGTGCTCCGTGGGCGGGTGCCTTTCCCAGGCTGGACGCCCTGCGAGCCCTTCCTGCCGGGAGACGCCCTGGTCTACCGGGCCGGCCACTGGCACCACCCTCCCGGCAGGGGCCCCGCACAGAGTCACGGCCGCTTCTGGGGCCGGGACGGGAGGAGATGGCCAAACCAGACGCGCTCACGGCGCTGCGAAGGGTCAGCAGGTTGTCTCGGTCAATTACACAGAGCTCGTCCCCAAACCTCCTGGTCAGCAAAAAGGAAAGCGGCCCCTCCTGGGTGGTTCTGCTCAGATGGCACCGCAAAGCCCACAGAGAGCAAACAAAGGCAGTGACCCCCACTTTGCCTCGGCCTCGGGGGATGCCAAGCCAGGGAGGCTGGCGGAACAGAGCCTCCTTCCCTGCAGGAACGCCTCCCAGAATGGACACCTCCTCCCTGGGGCGAGGATGCCATGGAGCTCCTGCAGGTCAGAATCCTGGTCCTTCCGGCAGGGGTGCTGGGGGGGAGGGGGCTGGAGCAGGGGCGGGGCTAATCCGCACAGTTAGGAGCTGGCCTCCCAGCTGGTTGCCTGCTGGGAGCTCAGCTAGTGAGATTTTCGGCTCAGGGCATGTGGCCATCCTGGGACCTCCAGGGCACCACAACTGCACTTTCGAGCCTTCTAGGAGCGCAAGCTGCCTTCTTCCAACCTCCCCCACGGCCCAACCCCACGTCACAGGGCTCCCTGACAGCAGCGAGGTGGCGGTCCCGAGGTCTTCAGCCTCAGCCTCCTCGCCCTGGGCCTCCTCAGGGAACACTGCGCCCAGGAGGCGGCGCTGAGAGGGAGGAGCCTGCCCCTGCCAACCCCAGCGCTGGCCACCACGCAGAACGGCTGCTTCCTGGCCCCACAGCCGCTCCCACCCGACCCCGGGCAGGCCCTCCATGGGCAGCCACGGTGTAGGGGCTTTAGAGAAACGC
Organism: Pipistrellus nathusii; assembly: GCA_963693515.1. Classification (NCBI taxonomy): domain Eukaryota; kingdom Metazoa; phylum Chordata; class Mammalia; order Chiroptera; family Vespertilionidae; genus Pipistrellus; species Pipistrellus nathusii. The sequence goes on along the minus strand of OY882865.1, from coordinate 77,887,000 downwards.
CCTCTGTGACTTACAAGCGACCCAGAGGGAGCAAGCGCCATGCTAGTCTATCGGCCTTCTCGGTTAGACGGGGCGAAGGCCGCCAGGGAGCCCAGCCCCCAGCTCTCACATCCAGACACACCGGGTGGCACAGGGCAGCACCCACAGGCCAGGCCCACTTGCGCCAGAGGGAGCGGTGAAAACAGACACAGCCTGGCAACAAAACATGGTGGCAGCCCCTCCCCCCGCCCACCAGGGCCGTGTCCACACCAGAAGCAGCTCCTGGACAGAAGGACCCCGGCAGCCACCAGGGTGTCCAACTGGCCTCCCGTGCCCACTCCCGTCTCATGGAGCCCCTCCGATTGGCTCTCACACGACACCAGTTCTCCACACCTACAACCCTGGCTCCTCCACGGCCCAGTGGGTGACATGCCAATCTAGTGACCACCTGGACACTGTCTACTTCTCCAGGAGCCCCCAAACCTGGCCTTTCCACTGCCCTGCTTGCCGGCAGGCCTGGCCCTCCTGGGCCTCCTAATGCCAGATCCTCTGAGCGTGGCCTCCCAGGCTGGCCCTCCCTGGCTTCTGTGTGCAGCAGACCCTGTATTTTACTCTGAATGCAGGCTGTTCCCACTTACCAATGAACCCTGTTCTTAAAGTCCAGCATTTTTACAAATCAGTGATTTGGAACTCAAGCACACCTTTCCCATACAGAACCGGGCAGGTTTCCAGGTGAACCCGCAACTGCCCAGGTAACCCACAATGTGGCTAAGCTGGTGCATATTTGCAGTAAAAGCTTTAATCTTAAAAATATAACGCTAGTAATTAAGCAGACTGATGCCATTGAGCATCTGATAGAAACAGACAGAGACTGTGTGCTCCGGAAGCAAAGCAGAGGTGGCTTTGCACGGCCAGGGCTGTGCAGTCTCGGTGAGGGGAGCGGCCCTGGGCCGGGGTCAGTGTGGGAGCTGGTGGGAGCCACGGCAGGCTGGGCGGTGCAGGACAATGACCTGTGACAGCTCCCAGGGGGCTGCAGAGCACAGCTTGTGCTCCCAGGGTCTCACATGGGCCCTCTAACCCGCCAAAGGCACCCAGTCTTCTCCCGTGGCCGCTGGCCCGAGACGGGAAGAGCTTCTCATGTGTAACAAGGCCAAAGGCCCTCCCATGGGACTCCCATCACCTTATCACCCGAGTGGCAGATACTGTCAACACCCCTGAGCACCGAGGCTCACTGGAGAACAGCTAGAGGGGGCACAAACGGAAAGCCAGCCAGGCGGCTGCCTCGGGGAGCTCTCCCACAGTTCATACTGCAGGCGACTGAGGGCCAGCATCCTCTCTGTGCTCTGTGGGGAGGGGAGGGGAGACCTAGGCTGCAACTTCATGCCTCCAAAGAGCACAAACCAACTACCACGTGCTCAGAGCCCCAGGGGGCCTGCGGCTGCTGACCTCTCTGAGCCAGGGCCAGCCTCACTCTTCACCTGGGCTGTTACACACCCCGCACTCACCCAGAATCGTGGGGTGACTGCTCAGCACAGGCCCTGGTGAAGCCATGATGAATAAGATAGTGTGCAGCTCCTGAAAGATCTGAGGACGCAAGAGCTGGGCCCCACCTGCAAGGGGCCCGTGGCCGGCGCACCTGCACAGGAAGTGCTCAAGGTGGGCCCATCTCTGCTGCATAGGGCATCTGGGTCCTGCAGCTCTTGGGAAGCAGAAGGGCAGACACTGCTCAGCACACCGGTGAGGAAACAGGGGTGCCTGAGAGCCCACAGCCAGGTGGTGGCAGGACAGAGAGGGAGGACTGCCTGATCCCAGCACCCTGCACAAGGCCCGGCACCCCCTGCCCTCTGCCAGGAGGAATCCGCTATGTAGGCATCTGTTCATTCCGAATTCAGTAAATGCCTTTGGGGCCAGGGCTCCCCGAAGTTCATTCCAGGTCACCTCAGAGGCCTCCTGCACAGAACACTCTGACTTCCCTTCACCTGGAGCCCCAGACTTGGCGGCCTGGCTTCCCCCTCTCTCACTCCCCAAGGCACAGGGGAACAGGAGGAGCAGCCACAGTCGACGCCCCAGGAGCTGCAGTGCGGGGCTGAGAGAGCGCCGGGCCCCTGGGATGCCTCCCGTGTGCCAGCTCCTGCCGCTCACCGGAGCCTGGCCGGCTGGAGATGGGCACCTTTCCTTCCTGGTTCACTCTGGGGAGAGAGAGGAAGAAAAGACGTGCACGAGGGGCCACATCACGCCTTCTGTGGTGAACACACGTCTCCGCATCCTGCTCGCCAGCGGGGTGGCTCACCCCTCAGATGTATAATGAATCAGCACTGGCACATTAATAAAAAATGACAAGCGATCATCGCACTGAAATCTCTGAGCGCGGGGCCGCAGACACAGAGGTCCTTCTGCGGCTCCTCGTGTGCCCGGGGCGATCAGTCTGTGGGGTGGACAGGCCCGTGAGCGACATCTTGGCTCTTGCCGGCAAGCAGGCAAGTTACCTCTGCAGGGTGGGCAACGCAGGGCCCGCGGGTTATGCCTTTTTCATCTCCATTAAGAAAGGGGCCGAGCTCAGCTGGCCCAGGCCCCCCAAGGTCAGGGAGGCAGCAGAGTGTGGCAGGGGTGAGGGTCAGTCCTGCCCCAGCATTGGAAAGCCACTGTGTCCGTGTCCCCCCAGGGCCGAGGTCTGGCCAGGCGTGGGAAGTGAACCACCTGGCTGCCTTTTTTCTTAAAAAGCTTACAGGTGAGTGAAGGGATTGGATAGGAGCCTGGGTGGCCACAGGGTGGTGGCCGCAGCCCGTGGGCCTGGCACTGGGACCCCCTCTCAGCTCCTCTCACCTAGAGCTGAATCGCAAGGCGACCAAGACCAGGAGGAAGCCCCAGAGGCACCCCGGGAGGGCCCGCCTGCTCCTGAGGCTGGCCGTCCACTCTGTGTTTTACCCTCACTTCGGCATCTGCTACATACAAGCCTTACATCCACTGTGGTGTTTCACAGGCAGCCCTGGAGCCTGGAAAGATGGAGCTGAGGGACACAGGCAGCCCGGATGGCATTCAGGCCGCGTCCCTCACAGGCTGTGTGGCGGAGAGGCCAGCAGGAGCCGCAGACTCCGCTTTTGCACCATGGATGACAAAGCCCCCGGACACAGAAGATGAATTCCGAGCTTTAACTCATCGCCATCACGCTATCGTGACTCAATAAATGACAGCTGTCATTACTGGGGGCCAAGACTTTAGGAGCCCAGAAACCCAGCACACAGCCTTGGTCGCTGCCATTCCATCAGTGTCATCACCAGCACATCACCGGACATTCCGCCTGTGGACACTGCCTTGGGGCCATAATGAATCCGCGTGGACTTTCACGACAGTCCTGCGGGCAGGGACGCTAACCCTACAGGACTGGGAGAGGAGCAGTTCATCTGGGGCCTCAGGAACTGAGTGACGGAGCCTTATGCCTTTCTCATCCCCACGTCTGGCACCGGTGCCGCCCTCCACTGCTCCAGAGCCCTCGCCAACGCCCTAGTAACAGAGGAGCACGCCAGTTCCCACCATGAGCCCTGCCTGGGTTCGCCCCTTGCACGGACCCTCCCCCAAGGCAAGCCAGTTACGCAGGCTCTCACACGTCCTGACCCACCAGGACAGCTGCCAAAATGCCCATTCCGGGTTCCGCCATGCCATATTCATCCCTGACCATTCACCCTGCAAGCTGGGCACTTCTCCAGAGCGCCTCCTGATCCTCCAGGTCATGTGACCGCTGCTGAGATCCGCCCCCCGAGTCCTGACAGTGGACCTGGCCCGAGAGAGACTCCAAGCTTCTCTAAAGGAGACTGAGGCAGGCAGCTCCGGGGCCTGGGCCAGCGCTCGAGTGAATCGCAGGGACCACAGTGAAGGCGGAGCAAAGATGACCGCCTGTAGTGCAGTAACAGGGCCCAGGCCACGCAAGGGGGGACATGAAGTGCCAACATTCACACGGGACCAAAGCCAAGCCCTCAGCCTCCCTCTCAGCTATGAATCAGGTGAGTCTGGACACCGCCTTGGTCCTTTACCACTGCCTCCTGTCTGGAGGACCCTAGTAATACCGACCGCACCTCACTGGTCCCCCCCAGTCAGCTGGGGGAGCGCGCGTGCCTGCCTGGCCTCTGCAATGACCGCTGGGAGCTGATGGGCTGGGGGGAGAGGGAGGAGGACAGGGGCGCTGCATTTCTGTATGTGCTTCAGCACTGTTTGCACATGCTCTGGAAAGTATGTATGACTTTTTAGTAACAAGAAAGGGGGGGTAATCTACGGGGTTGTTGTGAGGCTTAGCTGCCTCATTCATCACCCATCCATTCATCCAGCAGCGCCCTGGCTCCGGCTGCAGGAAGCAGCCCCTTCCCCCGGAGTGGAGGGGCCGTATTTGGGTGCCAATGGCATTCCCGGACAAAGGGAGGACCGAGTGAGACAGAGTGCTCTCAGGCAGGAGGCCCGGGCTTCTGCTTTCACAGCCAGCGCAACGTCTGACCTCAGGGTGACCCCTGACGCCCGGGGGCCTGAGTGGCCTCACCTATAAAAAGGACAAAGGCTCCTCCCATCTCTGGAGCTGCCAGACGTTTGGTCCCAGAAAATACCAAGTAACTTGGGAGGCCCAGCCTGGAGCAATCCCCTTCAGAAGACCGACAAGAACATCCTGTAATGAAGCCATTAGCCAGGACATCCTGAGGCGCGGGGCGTCGACGCCCCACTTGCTGTGCCTTGGCAGAGCCTGGCTCAAGCTCGAGCCCGGTGCAGCGGCACAGCCGGGCAAGCACGCTCCAGTCCTGCCCGAGCCGGAACACACAGGAGACAGCCCATTGCAAAACCTGTGCCTCGGGGTGGAGCCTGCCCTACATTAAGAAACACTTTCCAAATGAGATAATTATTTAATAGGTAATAAACCGAGTGGGGAGGGGCAGAGGGAATTCAGATGATTAAGTGCCTGTGCCCCTGGCACTGTGTGCCTTCCCCAGAGCTGAGCCGTCCGCCCTCACCTTTCAGTGCCTTCTCACTCCCAGCTCACCTCCGCCTCTTCCCAGGGATCGTGACCCAACCCCCTGGCCACTGGGCTGCACGGAGGGCCCGAGTCTAAGAGCCCACACAGCAAGGCACCAGCGGACTCAGAGCATCGGGCCTGGCCTCCAGCAGCTCTGCAGTTTCTCTGCCCGTCCCGCCTGGTGGTGGTGGTGGTGGTGGTGGTGTGTGTAGAATTATAAGGCCCAAGAGTGAATGTGGAGGGATGTGACCAGACAAGGGTGGAGCCTGGAGTGTAATGGACAGAGGTCAGAGGGTACCAATGTCCACTGCTTGATCCTGGCCCAGGAGTCCTGTGTCCTCAGGACTCTGCCCATTCCAACTCCACAGGGTGCAGAACGGGGCTGTCCCAGGAGGCCTCGAGCAGTCTCTGAATCTGGGGGCATGGTGGGGGAGGCGACAGCACCCACCAATCAGATGCCGGGACCACGGGCAGTGCCTGCCTGCACATGCAACAGCACAGGTTTGTTTATATCTTGTTTCTTGACAACTAAGGACCCTGGACCTCAGGAGGTCAAGTGACTTATCTAAGGTCACCAGTCCCAGGACTCGATCCTGCCCTTGCCTGGCTCCAAAACATGGGCTCTTTCTACAGTACCAAGCTCTGTACTGACATTCACTTCCCTACCCACCCGGACACCTGGCAGGTGCTCACCAGTATGAACTCCCTTCCCCCCTCAACCATTCTAGACAGATGCCAGTCAATCCCAATCTCAACCCACCGAAGCTGCTCTAAGCAACTCCTCAAGGAGAGCTCTAAGGGTTGCAAGTGATGAGAAGCAACATGACCGAGCGAAGGGCCTAACAATCTGAGTGGGTCACAAAGAGACACAAGTAGAAGTATAAGCAAATGGTAAGGAGAGTTTTCAAGGGCCAAGGATCATGATCAGGCTGTGAGTGCAAAAAGAAATCAGAAAATAGTGAGGTTGGCCTTCTGGGGGCTACACTTAGAAAGTGGGACCTGGATGGAAATGGCTGGAACGTAGTAGTGGTCAATGAAAAATGTGCAGATGGGTGAATAGGGTGAATTGATGGATGGGTGAATGAATGGGAGGCGGGGTCGATTGGTGATTAGATGGATGGATGGATGGATGGATGGATGGATGGATGGATGGATGGGTATATGAATGGGTAGGGGAATAGGTGTGTAGAAGTGTGGGTGAATGGATGAGTGGGGGGATGGGTGTGTGGATGTGTGGGTGGAGGGGTGTCAGGGGAATGGGTGTGTGAGTATATGGTGGAAGAATGGGTAGGGGAACAGGAGGACGGAAGATCGGGGCATTTCTATAGTCAGGGCATTTCCTCTTCTCTGTCTCCACTGCTCACCCCTACCTCGTTCTTCTCTTTCCTCTCCTCCGAAGCCATTCGGCTCAGAACTCCCAGGTCTTCTGTAGGTGCCCACAGAGGCCCGTCAATGGTTACAAGGACTAGATTCACAGCCCTGCATAGGCGGGAGTAACCCATGAAGTCATGCTCTGGTCTGCAGACTAGCACAGCCAGAAGGCACGGAGGGATGAGCTTTCCTCGCAGCCTTCCCCATCCCGCCTTCAGCAGGCCCCCGGCTCACACCTTCATTATCTCTGCCTGCCCAGGCAGCTTCCACCTCACTATAAATCAAAGGGCCCTGGCCTCCGTTCAACTCAAAAACAGCTTATTCCTTCGGGGCCTGAAAATGAGCCAAGTCCGCCAACGGTCCAAGTTGCCCATTCTGGGCCTGTCTGGCTTTTTATCCCCGTTCCAGCCACAGGCTTCCTCTGATGCCCGGGAAACACAGAGACAGCCAGCAGAAGCACCTGGGAAAACACCGGTCTGCACAGTCACAGGGGGCAGGGGACAGGGGGGCAATGACACAGGCTCAGGACCGCCAGAGCCCGGAGTCTGGGCTCTGGGGGATCTTGGTGCTGTGGGATCCTCCTTGGGGAGCTGGGCCAGTGCCCTCACACAGTGGCCGGTCTAAGGGCAGGAGGAACACGGGGAAGGAGGGAGGTCCATTTTAGAATGACGCCCCTGATCTTCCAAATCCCTCCCGGCCCACCTTACTCCCCGGGGCCATCCAACTTCTGGGCCCAGGAACAGCCTGCTAACACCGGCCCGGCACGGCTGCCCGGTCCTCACCGGAGCCCAGGGAAGAAGCTGGGCAGGCACATAGCGGGAGATGAGCTGGCCACAAAGCCAACTGTGACTCAGGAGGCAGCCGCCGGGCCGGGCGGGAGTCCACCTGAGACTCTGCGGCAGGCATCCCATCCTTCAGACACCCGTGGGCGACACAATGAGAGGAGCTCCAGGGGACAGGAAGAGGAGGAGGCTCAGCCTGAAGTGGCAGAAAACGCGCAGGCTGGGTTGCAGGGGAGCTCAGGCAGGAGGGGAGCCAGCAGCCCAGGGTTGCATTTAAGTGGCAGCCCTTTGTAAGTACCCCGCCACCCCGAGCCTCAACTTCCCCTCCGTAAAATGGAGACCAGCACACCAGCTTGGTATTATCGAGAGGACCTGAGACAATGCCGCTCAGTCTTGTGAATAATGGGCCTGGCTTTCTTAACGAGCTCCCAGAAGGTATGCATGCTTTAACGTGGAGAGGCGGCCTAGCCCGGGGTGAGGGTGGAGGTCTGGGCTCGGACAGCCAGGGTGGGAAGCCTAGAGCCACCTTATTGCTGTGGGACCCCAGGCCGGTCACACAACCCAGCTGGTCTGCATTTCTTCAACTGTCTAATGAGGGTCATGAGACCATTTCCCAGGGCTGTGGAGGGTTATATAAGCAGATGCAGGTAAACGGAGCAGTGCCTGGAACCACTGAGGCATTCGCTCAGGTGCGATGACATGTCAATCTCCTGAGGCCCCAGCCCGTCTCAGGTGCTGCCTTTGGGAAAAACCCTTTGCGAACTCCACATTTTGGGGACTGGCTCCAAACCCTAAGAATACCCTTAGTGACCTAAAGGGTTTTTTAAGGGTGCCTTTCACCCTACCCCCGCCCCTCCTGTAAATGTGGGAGCACTGAGCCAGGGGCCTCCCCTGGACGTGTGCTGACGATGACCCGGCCGCACAGACCATTTAGGTAACGAGTGTGTCTGGGCTGGTTCCATGGCTCTGAAGAGAAGGCTGAGGACAGAGCCACCGTGCAGAGCAGGCCGGGAGCCGCCAGGGCAGTTGGAGCTGAGGGCCCTGTGTGTGCCCAGGCACCCGCCCCCTCACAGGAGCGGTGTGCACCCTCATTCCTGGGGCCTCCCCACTGCTGTGAACAGTCTACGAGCTTGTATGTCTGCTGATATCTTCCTCTCCTGAGGTGCTATGTCCTTAAAGCCCGGCCTCCATAAACCTCCTCTCAGGTTAGGTAGCCAGGTTCACCCTCCGACAGCCCGAGGAGAACTAGCTTCAGGGGGACTTGGGCCTTGCTCCTCCCAGCCCCATAGTTCCCGCGTGTCCGGCAGAGAGCTGAGCTGGGAGTGTCCACGTGTGGTCCCAGGCCCTTGGCGTCAGCCTCACCTGGGACTTCTCAGACGCTTAGCTCACTCCAGCCCCCGCCCACCCCCCAGCCACAGAGCATTCACTGGGAAAGGCAATGTGGCACCTGCCTCCCAGCCTCTTCTCATCCTCAGGTGCATCCCAGCGTTAAAAATGGAAAAACTCAGAACACACACAGTGGCAACCAAGAACATGGGGTGACATGGACTGACCCAGGGCAGCTGCAGCCCGCAGGATCCCCAGGGCCACCCTGGGCCCGTGATGTCACCCGACGGTCATGGGCTGTGGGAAGGAGACATCCTCAGCAATGGCCGTGACTGAGAACACACCCCTGGGATCCCTCCGAAGGGGCCTCCACCCCTCAGAGAAGGCCCAGCGGAGGCCGGCAGGCAGGTCTCTCTGGAGGGGGGGCTGGAAAGATGAGAATCCTGCAGGCTTGCAGGGACGCTGGCCCGTGCCTGGACCCTCACACCTGCTGCCCTCTGCCTTTCAGGCTTGGCAAACTCCTTCTTAACCCGAGACTCCGCTGGGGATCCACCTCCTCCAGGAAGTCTTCCTTCCACCCAGGCTCCGCCACCCTGGGCTGCCCCTTGGGTGTCTGTGCTCTCACTTTCCTGCATCGTAACTGTCTACACACCTGTCTGGTTTGCTTCTATCAGACCAAGCAATCTGAGGGCAGGGATCTGTCTTATTTTCCACTGTACACAATAGGCACTCAATAAATGCTGGCTGTTGAAGGAGTAGTCAGATATGTGCACAGGAGCAGCCAAGCCCACCAAGGACAGTGAGTGCCATGTGTCTTCCCAGTCATGGCAGAGCTGCCTCCCCCACCACCATGCAACTGCCCCCACCCCCAGGCCCCAGCCGTGCCAGCCACATCTGTGACCATCAGCCCCACATCCCTCACAGGTGCCGGCAGGGGAGGGGGACAGCACGTGGCCCCCGAGGGGACCCCAAGCATGGGGCCGTGTGGAAAGGGGCTCAGCACCGTGTGCAGAGGAATGCTTCTCTCCCTCCCGACCGCGTGGAGAAGGAGGGAAACCGGAGAATGTAGAAAAGCATGACCGTGCCACCTTAAGGGTTCCCTGGCTGTTCTTTTCCTTGAGAGACCAAGGCCTCTGATGCAACGCACTTGGACAAACAACAGCCCAGTGAGGGTCAGGAGGCCACTGAGGCTCAGCAGCGGAAAGCACACGCTGCGGTTCCATGCCAGCCCCTGGCCTCCCGCCGCCCGGAGCCAGGCTGCAGGGGGTTTCCCACCAGCCCCGATGGCGGAGCGGAGCCCCAGAACCTCTCCTCCATCTGTTCCCAGAACTCCTCACCCCCTCACCTTCCGTTTCCCTCCCCAGGCCTCGGTCCCTGCCTGAACTCAGAGCTCCTGTCCAGAACAAACGCCCTGAGCTTGGCAGCGCCAGCCTCCACGCCTGGGCCTTCTCTGTCCCCGAGTCACCTGGCCAGCCCGCAGCCCAGGCTTCACCCTACCTCCCCTCCGGAAAGCCAGCCATGCGGATCATCACGTCACTGAACCCCACGGCCAGCCTGGAGCTGGCTCCTCAACCCCCTTGCCATCCAGCCCCTCTCGAGGGGTGACAAGAGGGGCGCAGAGGGTCAGGCACTTGCAGTTTCCCAGGGGCACACCAAGAGGGGACCTGCTGTGCCCACACACAGGCACAGGGAGCGCTGGCTGGCTCTGCGGGGCGTGGCAAAGACCTGCTGCCTTGCGAGGTACATGGCTGCTCCGTGCATGAGCTCCAAGGTCACTCCTCAATGGGGCATCTGTTTCCAAGCCAAAGGAGCGAACCTGTGATGGTTGGATTCCAGATTCAGCCCCGGGTGGGCTGGTGAGGCAGGAGAGGTGTCTGCAGGCAGAAAAGCTGCTCCTGCTTACCCGCAGCCCTGCCTCCGGCACACGGCACCGGCTCCCAGTGCACCCCTCAGGCCTGTGTTGACGTCACTGGTCCCTAAGGTCATGCCATCTGACATGGGGTGCCAGCAGGAGTCCTGGCTCCCACTAAGCGGTAAGTGGCAGCCCCCGGCTGGGGGGCAGGATGGGTTTAGCAGCTCCGCTGGCCTGAAGTGGCCCCAGCCAGGCCCAGCACAGAGCTGGCCCTACACGTGGAGCCGGGGAGGGGGTGGGGGGGTGCTCCTTCACTGGAAAGGGGAGCACCAGTCTCTGCTTCCCATCTGTCTGGGTGAGCAGGGCCAACCGCACACTCCACCCTGTCCTCCTCCCGTCAGATCCCCTGCAGGAATGCAAGCGTGGGGTCTGCCACTGAGAGCACCCCATGCAGGAGAGCCCCCCACGCAGGAGAGCCCCCCACGCAGGAGAGCCCCCCATGCAGGACAATGTTGTCCAGGGTCCTGGGAGATGGGGCTCAAGTCTCAGAGCTGCCAAGACTCCCCGCAGGGCCCTCCCCTCCGCTCTGGACCTGCGGCTTCTTCCTCTCAGCGTGGAGCTCGGGCCCGGGGCCCAGGCTGCCTCCTAGCCTCAGCTGCTCTTGAACTGACCATTGTGTCCTGTATGTGCTGTGATGCCCCCGACCCTGACGAGCCTGCCCTGGACATCCCCGGAGGCCTCTGCTCAGCTCTGCCCGTCCCCTCAGGGGGTCTTTGCAAACCCTCTTCCTAAGGCCGCTCCATCACGGCCCTCTGTCCTCCACGTCACCTCCTCTGAGAGGCTTCCCTGACTTCCAGGGGGAGGCTCCTGTCACCCCACGCCCGGTCTGTGTGCTTCCCTCCCAGCAGCCCCACTGACACCCTCACTGTCTGGTGTACATGTCCTGGGCGAGCCCAGCATCTCCGAGGCAGCAAGGACTGCTGCCCACTGCCCCTCCCGGCTCTTCTCTGGCTTTTGGGTGGAAAATGGAAGCAATTCTGCACATGGACTGTTCAAGGACATCATGTGGGGCTCTCCCTCCGCCTCCCTCATGCTTAGTTCAGCATAAGACAGGCCCAGGGCAGGGAGCCGGCCAAACCCATGTGTCCCCCTGGGCTGTCTCCAGGCCCCGGCCTCCGCGGGCCCCGGGCAGGGCTGCATCCAGGAGCCATCCGAGGAGCCGGCTCAGGAGCCACCGTGACAGCCTAGCCGGGCTCTCCCTGCACAGGGGCCGCTGTCGCCCTCGGCTCTGATCTCACTGGAGCCCACAGGCTGCATTTTTGCATTTTTATTTTCCCAAAAAGTCAAAAGAAAAAGAGCACTGATCATTCCTCCTGGGGAGGCCCACAGCCCCAGCCCAGGTGGGCCTTCCGCACGGGCTCCTCAGCGGGTCCCCCGTCCTGGGCTCCCGACTCCATCCCCACGGTTCCCTGGCAGTCTGCAACGCTCACATTGTTTCATTTTAGTTTTCATGGCTCTTCTCTGGCTTTTGGGTGGGAAATGGAAGCAATTCTGCACATGATTTTTTTTTTAATTATACAAAGGAGCTTATAATGAAAAACAACAGTCCCCCCACCCCCATGTGCTCTGGAGGCACATACTTTTAACTTTTTAAAATTTCTACTTTCGGTTCCTCTGACGGCGTCTGCTCTATATGAGGAATATATTAAAACGTCATGGTTGGAGCCTTTGATCGTCGGAGCTCAGTGTTTCCGATTTCTCAGTCATTTACGGGGAGCACAGCTCCGTTCACTGGAGCCTCCCAGCCACGCCTTCGTCCCGGGGTCCTGATGCCTGGCGCCTCCACCCAGCTCCTGGGCCCTCACCCCATGCACCCACCTGACTCAGGAGGCAGCACCCACTCCGGGGTCCCCGCCCTTCCGTTCCTTCATCTGCCCCCTTACTTTGCATCAGAGGACCCTGAAGTAACTAAGAAAGACCGAGGGAGGTGAGAGTTCTGAATCCTCCCTGCAGGACTGGAAAAGTCGCTCTCGGAGTGAGGGTTAGGCCGAGTCTGCTAATCTCCCTCCTCCTGCCTCTGCACAGGGTGCGCAGAAGAGGGACAGCGTACCCTCCGGCCTTTGTAGACCCCCTGGGTTTTTGTTTCCTATTCTCTGGGAATTTCTAAAGTGTCCCTTTATTTTTGGTTATCTGAAATTTCACAAACATAACTAAATGGATTTTTTTTTAAAGTGCTAGGCTCATTGAGGATTATTTTAATGAGAGGATTTTGTCCTAATATGGGCAATTTTCTTGTATTAATTTTTAAATATTTTTCTCTTATCTGTTCTCAGTTTCAGTTTCTGGAACTTCCATTAATTACATAATTACCTGCATTAATATTCTAGCTTTCTCACTCTCCTCTCATATTTCTCTTTGTCTTTGCCTTTTTATTCTCCCTCTCCCCCCCATGGTTTCCAAAATCACCTTTCATCCTAAAAAAAACTTTTAATTTCCGCTACCATATTTTTCACCTAAAGCTGGTTTTTATTTTCTGAACACTCTGACTTCGCAGGAGCAGCCTGTTCTTGTTTTATGGACGCAGCGCGCTCTCGATCTTTCTGAGGCACCAAGAGGGCCGTTTTCCGCTTACACTGCATCTCTCCTTGAGTCCCGTTTCTTCCGGGACCATACTTCACCCACGGTCTACACTGACACGCACTTCCATGCAGCTGGCTGCATGCAGATGCCAGTTAAGCCTGGGAATCTATGCATGTGTAGAGATGCGACTGGAGACCGGCCCAGGGGAAGCATCAGCTACGCAAGGGGCCCTGGAGGCCAGAGGGCGGGAGGCTCAGCTCTGGGCCCAGCACAGGCGCTCTGTCCCCGTGACCCACGTCAGTGTGGCTTCTCTGTGGAAGAATCCAATGATCACCATCAACACTGCTGGTCTAGAGATAAACAGCTGATGCCAGTCACTCTCCACAGGGTGTCAGGAGGAAAAGAGGGCCACTGCCATTTAGTCTCCTGTCTGCCACTGTAAGCGCACAGGCCGTGGCGCTGACTGGTCAGCCACGTGTAAGGGCAAGGCTCAGGAAGGACAAGTACACGCACAGTGTGGTGCTGGGATCGCCACCCGTCTCCAGAGCCATTCCCTCTTCCTGCCCCGCAAACCCCCACCTCCAACAGTTACCCCCCCCCCCCCAGCCTACAGCCACTCCCTTCTTGCTGCCTATGGACCTGCTGTGCTGGGCAGCCCGCTGAGGTGGACTCAGCAGCATGTCTTTGTGACGGCTGATGGCACCTGAGCATCCTCTCCCCAAGTGCATGCATGTGCAGAACTCCCGTACTCCTTAAGGCTGAGTGACATTCCAGTGTGTGGATACACATGGTGTCACGGTGTCTCTGTTGTCCATCTACTCATTTCCCCTCGTCTGGCACAGCTCGGGCTGGCCTGGGGAGCAGGCGGCACACATGGTGGTAGCCCGTTTACTCTTAAAGCAACGGAGCGTGGCCCTGCCACCAGCTCCCAGAGGAAGGTGTGCTGCCCAGGTCCTCACAGACAGGCCTCACCCCTCCCAGCTCCGGCCCCTCACAGGGACCATCCTCCCTGCTCCATCCCCTTACAGGGAACATGCCCACTGTGCGCGTCCAGACCACCACAGGACCGGCCGAGGCCGCATGTCCTTTCCCGGTGCCCGGCCGGCCATCCGCGGGGGCTGACAGGCAGCCACGCTGAGAGGAAACGCAGAGCGGCCACCGTGCTCAGCAGAGAAGGCGAAGGAGCCAAGGAGACTCCCCCTCAGCTCTTCCCGCCCCCACGCCCGTCCTGCCAGATTCCTCTGCAGAGACAGCCCAGAGGCATGAACAATGAAATGCAGACCTAGCCTCTCTTCTCGGTCCTGAACACTCCGCCTCCTCCCAAGTCAGACGGAAGGCGGGAGAGAGGGAAGCCAGGCGGCCGCCTCGCTGCGGCCGGGCTGCGCGTCACTGACCTGGGCGCCACCTCCTGTCTGCGTAACTCCCGACGGCAGGGCTTTCTTACGTCGGAGCCCGAGCTGCTGGGCCACGGCCGGGCCGCGCCGCTCCTCCGTCCCACAGCGGCTCCCCACCAAGTCCGAGGGCAGGAGCCCGACGCCTGGCTCAGGCGTGGCCTGCGCGTCCGCAGACACGGGGTATCAGGATGCAGCCTAGATGGTTCACTCCCCTCCCCCCGCCGTCCAGGGGAGGCCGCGGCTCTTTAGGGCTCCCCTATAAGGTAGACTGGAGCGCAGCGTGGGGCAGCGACATCTGCCGCTCCCTCCTCCCCGGCTCTCCTCTCTGGCTTCAGACACATGTGGGGGAGAGGGCGCTGGTGGGGACCCAGATGCCTTCTGAGCCTCCGCGCTGGGCCCGGCCTCAGCTGGATCAAATCAATCCCTGGCTCCGAACAGGAACCCCCAGCCCGCCCCCCACGCAGCCGGGACAGGAGCAGCTGAGGCGCAGAATCTCCCGGCCCGCTGGGAAGGGCTCTGCCGCTTTCGACACGGACATGCCTGCTCCCACCTCTCTGTGCCCCACCCCGTCCTCAGTCCCTAAAGCTCTAGGCTGAGCAGGCCCAGGAACACACCGCCACCTCCCCACCACCGGCCCTCGGGAGCCTGCCGGCGCCGGCAGCCATGGCCCCCTCCTCGCCAGGCCTCCTCCTCCGGTCCTCAGAGGGCTGGGCAGGGAGCCGGCAGCGCCTCCCCCAGCAGCTCTGAGACTCCGGGGCACTTTGCCCTCTGCAGGCCTCTTTCTTTATAAAATAGTCACGTTTCTGTTTTACAAATGTCTTGGTTTAGGGATGAATATAATTCTGGCTTCTCATTAAAACAAGCACACAAAACTAACACGTTCCTGCGGGCCCGGACAGCACTGTGAGCCTGCAGCACTGGGCCCACGGGGCTGCAGGAAGCACCGCCGGCCAGGGCCGGCCTGTCCCGGGTAGTCAGCTCGTCCAGTGTGCCAGCACTGTCCGAAGAACACCTCAGTTCTGAGCAAACCAGGACAGTCGGTCACCCTGCCTGCCCCGGGCTCCCCTGGACAGGGACAAGCCGTGCGGTGGAACCAGCCCTGAACCTGGAGCCTCCACAGGAGCGGCTGGGCCCTTGCCGCAGGCCGGGACCTGCGGGGAGCTGCAGACCCAGCTGAGCCGCTCTGCTCCAAGCGCTAGGCCCAGGGTCCGCCGGGAATGGACCCCCTGGAGCACCGGCTCCGAGCAAGGCCTGGGCGAAGGGCGCGGTCCCTGCCTCTCCCCTGGGACCATGGACCCCGCCTGCCCTGCACCTCGGAAATGCAGTAATGGCCGTGGGTTTTCTACGTAAGGAGAACGTGGCTCGGAGAGGCGAAGTAACTTGCCCAAGCTCACTGGCTTTGGAAGGAGGGCCGAGGCCCAGGCCCTGGGCTGCCTGGAACAGCCCCAACGAGGGGCCTTCAGGAGGGAGGAGGGAGGCCAGCCCAGCAAGGCAGAGGACCCTCCTGCGCCTGCCCCACCAAGGACATCCTGGCTGGCCTGGGGGAGGCAGAGTCACCCCGGGACACTGGCTCTGTCTCTAACGGGGCCTTCGAGAGCAGTGCTTGGTTTTCCTGTCTGCAGATCAAGTGAGTTCACGGTGTGGTGAGCAGCCTGCCGCCTGGCCTTCAGGAAGGCTCAGGAACACCGTCTCTCACACTGTTCATTCTACGGTCCCGGTGCATGCCGGGAGCCTGATGAGTCACCCATCTGTCCTCACCGCCAGAAGCCTGGCATCGCTGAGGATCACCCTCGCCTGCTTCCGTCCCGGAGACTGACGCTCTCAGGGCCAGGGCCGAGTTCCCCGGCGGTGGGGCAGGCCCCGTCAGCACAGAAGCACTGGAGTTCCCGCCACGCCGTTTCCTTTCCAGCTCTCCCAGGGAGCGCTCCTCCGCCCCATCCCATCCCATCCCGGGCCACCCAGGGCTGGGTGGGGTGTCTGAGGACGAGACAGGCAGCCACCGGGCCAATTGGCAGCGGCAGTGGGCACGCCCCGGAGGGCCAGCCCGTGCGGGCGCCCTGGGCCCCAGCCGAGCGAGACGTGTGTGTGCATCCGACTTACTTGGTTTCCTGGGTGAAGGGGCGCCTGCCAGGACAGCAGACCTTCTCGGGAACATGGAAGGCGGTAACAGAGCCGTGGGCCTGGGCCTTTCTTTCCCTGGGTGTCCTCACTGCCCTGTGCCAGGCCAGGCAGGGGCAGCTGCCTCGGAGACCGGAGCGGGGCTGACGTCCTCCTCACAGGGACCACCAGAACATGCAGGTGAAGGTGCCCTTCACCACACGGTGTGGGCCAAGGACGTGCCAAGCGTCGTCCTTACTTGTTTGGCTCCGGAAGGTCTAGGGGTATGCTCAGATGGGGTACCCCAGAGGGTGTCCGCCTCCGGGAGCACCGGTGACAGCACAACATTATCTTAACCATTTGGTCTTGGTGACCAAACACACAATCTCAGACTGCAATGTCCAGGGAAGAGGATTTCACCTCCTTTCTAATTAAACTGAGAGCATTCTGGAGCTCGGAGGAACCTCTGAGAAATCCCTGTAAACATTCCCATTTTACAGGTGGGGAAAGTGAGGCTCAGTGCAACATAGTCGATTAGAGGTGGGTCTGCCTCCCCAGTCAGTACCCTCCACTCCTACCCCCACTGCACTTGGTAGGACAGGGACTGGGCAGAGGGTGGACACCCACGCGGAGACAGGAAATGGGATTGTTTCCAAGCAGGGCTGGAGCCACCCGTTCTGTAGATTCAGTTTAATGTCATTTGCCAGTTAGAGCAGGGCAGCAAGCTGCAGCCTGAGGGCCAGATGCCCCTGGCACCTGTTTTAAGGCACAAACCCTGCAGGTCACTCACCATCCATGCTTTTGTGTCTCAGCATAGGTGAGTGTTGAGAGAGAGGCCGTGTGCACAAGCTGAACAGAGATCCTGACTCAGAACTGCCAGAATGACTCGGCTCTTCCTTGAGACCAGACCGGACCCCAGCCCCCAGGCCCAGCCGGAAGTCACACTGCAGCTCCCTCAGAGCCACGCTGCCCCTCTCCCGGCTCCAAAGCCCCTGGGCGCCTCAGGCCCCGAGAAGGAACCCCGGCAGCAGAGCTGTCCTGCCATGTCACTGTGCTGAGCCTAACCAGGGTGGGGTGTTTGTTTTCCTTTTCAAAATGTTCTCCCAGAAGAAACAGGGAGGCTGGTGTCCTTAAACAAAACCTCTGATGCTCTGTTTGGAATTATTTTTATTGACAGCAAGACATGGGCTGGGCATGGCTGTGAGCAAAGACGGATCCCAGTCACCCTGCCACCTGACATCTCAGGTTGTCCCGGTGCCACGGTTCCGAGTGTGCCCGGGAAGGGCTAAGGGCTCCGCTCCCCACCGCAGAGCCAGGAGCCTGCGTGTGGGTCCCTGGGAACGGGCATCGACACCTGAGCCCCAGGTGTCTGTCTACAAAGTAGAGGTGATGACAGGGAGCATCCCAGAAAAGTGCAAAGAGAAGATGAGGCTGGTCCAGAACATAAGCTCAGTAAACGCTGCCACTCACTGTCACTCACTGTCACCATATCCTGAGACAGAGAACGGGAGCCAGGCCTCTATTTACTAGCCAAGGTTTGCACCAGCTCACGCAACACAGCTCACCACAGAAAGCCTTACGTCAGGTCCAAAGTGAAGTTTCACCAGATGTGACGCTCACGTCATACCTGTGCCTTCCTGTTTAACTCGGCGAGCCAGCGGTACAGCCCGCGGTGACTCCGGGACCCGGCGCCCCGGGCCCGGGCAGCCTGGCCGGGAAGCCCTCCTGCCGAGGGCCATGGAAACTCAGTCAGCGGAGCCCACTTGGGGTTCATTCGCAGTTAATCTCTCAACTTACAAAACCATTTCTAAGCGATTTCTCTCAGTCGTGAGTGTCTCCATTCACTCGTTCAGAACCGTACCTGCTTGTGTGTGCAAGAAGGTCTGAGAAACATTCCTCCAAGCGCAGGGTCAGCCCACAGGCCGCCCAGGAGGTGGGCCACCCGCCCAGGCCAGGCAGCCCCGGCCCCAGCACCGGTCATAATGTCAGAAGGCAGGACTCCCTGTGGGCTGCACTCTGTACCCTACACGCTTGCAGCAGAAGACTGGAAATCTAAATATCTCTCGGAGGCGGCTCGTTAGATGAATTACAGTTCGTCCATATAATGGAATATCAAGCAGCCATAAAAACAGATGAAGAAGCGCTTCAAGCCTCATATGGACCAATTTCCAAGATACATTGTCAAACCAAAATAGCAAGATGCCAGCGATTGCATTAAGAAACATATATATGTATGTGTGTGTGTAAATTTATAGGTAGGCCCGCATTTATAAATATTCACAAATATATGTATTATTTACGTGGATACATCTGGAATATCTTGCAAACACCATGTGAGACATCAGGTGCCTCTAGGGAGTGGAACCAGGTGGCTTGCTGGGAAACAGGGTTGAGAGGTGGGGTTTTATGTTTGTTGTTTTTTACTTTTGTAACTAGTGAATTTTGAATCATGAAAGTTACACTACTTAAAATAGTAAAATAAATAAAAACCTAACGAAAAGCCAAATACCTCCAACTTCCTGATAAAAAGGTGAACTGGAACAAGGGAGAAGGGGATCCATTTATCTTTCCCAGGTCCCCACCGCAGGGGTACCCCCTCCCGACACACACACACACACACACACACACACACACACACACACAGTAACGCACACGAGCTCCCTCCCCACCAAGGGACCCCCGCTGCAGGCTCCTCAGCTCCAGGCTCTGGGAGTGGCCCAGCACCCACACCCCCAGGACAGCCAGGAGGCTAGTCATGCTGCTCTGGCTTCCCAGCACCTGGCAAACAAAGGTAACAAAGACGTGTTCTAATCCGAGCCTGGAATGGCCCTGCACACAGCAGACACCGTAAACACTGTGTGAATAAATAAAGACACAGGGAATTCTGGAAGTAACAATCACAAGGCCACTGTGAGCCCTGAATTCGGTGCAGTGAATCTCTCACTGGTTATAGGGAAGATGCGCTCCCAGAATGCCTTCTGACCTGCAAAGATGACTCAGCAAGACGGGGCTGAGATGAGACTAAATGGGCTCCCTCCCTTCACCAGGCGCCGCCCAACCCCAAGCCCTGGGCCTGGATGCAGAGCGTCGGAGCCTTCCAAGACGGCTTGTGACCTGGCCAGTGGATTTGGGAATAAGACAGATGCCAAGACTTTCCTCCCCTGAACACGGACCACTTCCCGGGCCTTTTCCTGGAGTGGATAATAATTACTGCTCTTTCCCAAACGATGGGTTTCTTTCCCCAACAAGCTCGGCTTCTACCTTTAATTTGCGTATGGAAAACAACAGCACAGGGACTCACTGAGGTGGGCGAAGACCTCTCCAGCTCAGTAAGTACAGGGACTACCTGTTTAGAGGCACATTGGGGTGGGGGGGGGAGGAAGAAAGGCACCCCGGAGACCCGGAGACCAAAGCAGCTCAGTGAGCGGATGCTGGGAGACCCAGAGGCGGGCCTCTCTGTGCCCTCTGACCCCGGCTTAGTGACCGGGCAAGGAGAGAAGGGGGAGCTATGAAATGTGGGCTCTGACAGCCCCATGAGTGGTGAAGGCTGCTGGAGGGCCACAGCTGCACAGCCCTCCAGCCCCCTGCAGGCACGCGACAAGACCTGGTGCTTATGCCTCTGGAAGGGAAATGAGTGGGGGTTTAGAAGTCTCCTCTGAGCGTCTATAACCACCTGCCTGCCTTCTCGCTGGGAGTCAGTTCACATCTACAGCCCCAGGGGGTCCAGATGATCCCACACAGGTGCTACTCCCGAGGACCTGGCAGAGTCATGGAAAACCACGTTGGAGGGAGAGAGCCGCAGCTCAGGCCCACAGATTTCCTACAGATAAGTCCCTATTCACAATCTCAAACTGCACATTGCGTGCACGCATGCACACACACACTCATGGCATGGCCAAGAGTCCGCGGATACCACAAAGCACCCGGCGAAGTCCGCCTAAGACGCTGAGTGAATGTGTGACGGAAAGATAAAGAAGGTGGATAATACACAGCATGAAAAAGAGCTATAAAGACCAGGAGGACAGAATGAGAAACTTCCAGATGGAGAGAATGGGAAAAATAGGGGGAAAGGTGTAATTTGGAGAGATAATAAACAAAAACGTTACAAAACTGAGGAAAAGGTAAGATTTAAAAAATAATGAAATGCCTAGTCGTCAGGACCCATGGGGGGTGAGTGAGCAGGACTTGGACAATGGCGTCTGCTGGGGAGGGGGAGAGGACCAGGGTGAAATCAGTCACCAGTGCGCAAGTCAAGGAATTAGGGCCTAACCTGGGCCAAGCTAAAGGGGGGGAATGGGTGTGCGATGTGAGAAGCAAAAGGAATCAAGTAACGAACCTTTAAGACCAAATGCCCGGGGAAACACAAACGTCACAGGAACGAAGAGAGACTTAACTATAAACACTGTGGAAAGTGTGGTAACGGGACAGACAGACTTTTCTAGGGAGAGATGGACCGACAGATTTACTGAGAGGACGCAAAAAGAAACAGAAAGTTGGAATTACCTCTAATCATTAAACACAAACAAACGTGGCTCTAACAAACAAAACCAGGCTGTGGCTTTGCAGTCTGGGTTTTGAATCCGTGGAGTAAGGGTAATCCTTAACATATACAGATATTTGAAGACAATCCTTAATATATAGTTGACACATGAAAATGTGAACACATACAAATATGTACAAATATGTTTACATATACAAATATTTTAAGGTAATCCTTCACATATTCAAATATTTGAATACTGAGGGTGAAGTATTCTGCAGCATATGTTATGTGGCTTATCTGGTGGATACTTCAACTAAATAAGAATAGAAAGAACAAATTTATAGGTGAACAAATCATTGCTAAACAAGAACCAATGGTGTAATAATAAAAATGTACTAATATAAACATCATAACAATAAGAGGATATAGAAGTTTATGACTGTCTCAGTATTTATAGAAAAGCATTGATAAAATCCAACATTCATTCACAACCAGGGAGCCTTAACAAAATAGGAACAAAAAGGAAATTTTAAATGAACTATAGGAAACCATTAGCAGTAGTCTTATGCTAACTCTTCAGAAACATTCCCAAATCAGGAACAAGAGAAGGATGCCCACTCACCAGGTTCTAAATATTAAAATTAAGTCCACCTACGTATTTCTTTTTACTTTTTAAAACATGGACCCCAACATTCTTTAACTTGAGCATGTTGGTCACAGGATATGGCACCTGTGCCACTGGCTAGCTCTACTCTTGATGGAATGAAAGAGGCAAAACGAAGGTAAAAATCTAAGAATTGAAAAAGAAAGAAAAAACTTTCATAATTTATAAATGACATGACTAAATAAAATGTCCATGAAAACATATGGATATATGTAATAAGACAGTATCCTGCTGGAAACAGGCTCAACATATAAAATGCAACCACATTCCTAGACACTAGCAATAAGGCCCCTCACTAAAATTAAAATTGGCACTTTAAAATTAAGAAATGAAGTAACTGCTAGGAGAACAATTAATTATCCCACAGATAAAACAACTTGATCCCTACACCATGTCAATGACAAAACAATTCGAGTTAGATTTAAAAACTATATACAGCCTAGCTGGTTTGGCTCAGTGGATAGAGCGTTGGCCTGCTGACTGAAGGGTCCTGGGTTCAGTATCAGTCAAGGACACATGCCCAGGTTATATGCTCAATCCCCAGTTGGGGGTGTACAGGAGTAGCGGATCAATGATTCTCTTTCATCATTGATGTTTCTATCTCTATCTCCCTCTCCCTTCCTCTCTGAAATCAATAAAGATAAATCTTTTTTTAAAAAACTATATGTAAAAGTACAATTGTATGACTTTTAGAAAAAATATAGGAAAATATCTTCATGGCCTCAAGGTAGGAAAGGGCCTCTGAAACAAGATGCAAATACAAGCCACACAGAAAGGGAATGTTACACCTGATTATGTTAAAATGTACAACTTTTGTCCCTATAAACCATATCATAGACAAAGTTAATGGCCATCCAAAGACTGGGAGGAAGTATTTATAATACATCTAAATAATAAATGATTAATATCTCTTTAAAAAAAAAATAAGGAGGGCCGAAACCGGTTTGGCTCAGTGGTAGAGCGTAGGTCTGCGGACTGAAAGGTCCCAGGTTCGATTTCGGTCAGAGGCATGTACATTGGTTGCGGGCACATCCCCGGTAGGGGGTGTGCAAGAGGCAGCTGGTTGATGTTTCTCTTTCATCGACATTTCTAGCTCTCTATCTCTCTCCCTTCCTCTCTGTAAAATATCAATAAAATATATCTTTTTTTAAAAAATAAGGAGAAGGAAGGAAACACCTATCAGGTGTTTCCTTCCTTCTCCTTATTTTTAAAGGAGAAGGAACCAACTAGAGGAGAAGAAACCAGAATGTCCAGTTCGCAATTGAGGGGGCACAAATTAAAGCAAGGTCATCCCCATTTACTAGAATCTAGACAACCAGAAAAAGCAGTCTAATAAGATAAATCATTGTCTGAAAAGTGCAGGAGGTAGATTTGTTCAGCCACATTGGAGAGCGATTCGGCAGTGGAATCCAATAAAGCTGAACATGTAGGTGCTCTGAGCCCAGGATTCCTGCTCATGCAGATACATCAGGGCTTTCGATGGTCCGTGTGACGCAGAGAAATACATTTTACATCACCGTGCCATCCACACACGCATGAGCGCATACACCCAGGAACAACCTTACCTTCACTTGTAGTATTTTCTGTTTCACCTTTTCAAATGCTGTTTGTTACCCACAACACTGACTTCAAACCTCCTCCAGAAGAACTCCTTGCACATGTACACAAGGAGACATGTTTCACGCACAGCAGCAATATTTGCAATCATAAAAAGTTGCAAACCACCTGAATAACCTCAGCAGGAAGGTAGAGAAATGGATTGTGGAATAAGCACCATTGAACACCCAGTGTTTTCCATGAGTCGTCAAGTAGGGCATGGATGTATCTCAAAACCATAATATTATGAGCAAGAAAAACTACACACACTATAAGAACATGGGCATATGCCTGCAGAAAATAAACATGAGATTCTCTGGACCGAGGTCAGCCAGGTGGAAGGAGCAGGGGCAGGTAATGGAGTGCCAGGGGCAGGTAGGGATCTGCATGGTGGTGAAATGGGCCGGCCCTGGCCCTGAGGTGGTCCCGCCCATCCCAGCAGAAGGGAGAAGGATAGAAAGTTAGAAACATCAATGAGAGAGAGACATTGATCAGCTGCCTCCTACACACTCCCCACTGGGGATGTGCCCGCAACCAAGATACATGCCCTTCACTGGAATCAAACCCAGGACCCTTGAGTCCATAGGTTGACACTCTGTCTACTGAGCCAACTCAGTTTGGGCTACAGGCAATTTATGTTTGTTTCTGAATTCTCTACCCTGAGCATTCCCTACTGTCTGCACTCCAAGCAGACGAGCCCTCACCTTGGTTTGCCATCCATCGAAAGCAAGGCAGAAAATAGCAAGCTGCGTGCAGGTATGTGCATTGCAACATTCTTGTGTGGGCTTAACGCGTGTGTGTGTGTGTGTGTGTGTGTATGTGTGTGTGTGTGTGTCTACCTACCTACCTATCTGTCTGTCTGTCTATCTTTTCTAAAGAACCAGACAAACCAGTCGGAGGTACTTTCAGAATCCTGCTGCCTGGAAGGTCAAACAGCCTGGAGCCTGACCAGCTGAGGCTCCTGGTGTCACCGCACAGGCAGGCCCACCTAAAACAGTCATCTCAGCATCGCAGCAATTCCAAGTCAGTCTTCCTCTCAGCAGACGTCTGGCCAGCCCCACCAATGCCTCCTGGAGGGGACCAGCTCCTGGTGGCTCTGGCAGATCTGCCTCAGCTTCCCTTCCTGCCTCAACTTCTTTGTCTGATAAATGGTAGAAAGTCTTCGGCATGGAGCAGATCACCTGGACAACACGTGAAAGGGAGAAAGTGATGGCGTGGAGCAGCCACCGCATGGCTGCTGCTGGCTGTGAGCCCTCAGGCCTGCCCAGGGGAAGTGTTTCTGCTCTGGGACATGCCAACACCTACCGAGGGGCACATGGGTCCTGGCCTCCTCCGACCTTACAGCCACCCTGCTGCTGTGTTACTGTCTGACTGCAGGTGGGGAAACATGCACACTCACTCCTGTCCCAGCCGCCCCGCGGCCCGCCTCCACGCTGGCTCAGGCAGACTCACCCCCTCCATCTCAGACCCGCCCCCACCGTTTGCTGATCCCCTTGCCTGCTTTAGAGAGATGTGCTTCTCATTGCTGTGGCATGTCCATCAGACCAGTCACACTATGGATGTTACCATGTTTGCCCCAGTCTGCCCAGTGACAACTGCACCCAGCAGCTGGTGGAAAACCAGCTGAAACCAGTGTAGGTTTAACCAAGAAAACCTGGGGCTCAGGGCCAGAGGCCCACGTGAGGACGCACAGCAAAGGCCTTCACACGTGGCCTCAAGCCCAGAACCAGGATGCCGTGTGCATAGTCCCGGGGATGCGCACGAAACCAGTGATGACTGTACAACTGGTGGCAGCGACTGAGTGGCACGGGGCAGGGTTCCTGCAAAGGAGGCCGGGAAAGGCCTGTGCACAAAGGGGTCTGCAGGGGCCCTAGCCCCCTCACACCCTCCCGGTTATTTCTGTTTTCTTGTTTTCTGTGTTCGTCCTGTCCAGCATCCAGGGCCTCACTTACTAAGGAGAGGCTGCCCCTCCCAGGGTGAGTCAGCCCACACCAGCAGGAGAATGCCTTTCATATACAAACCAACCCATCCAAAGCCCACACTCCACATCACCTCCTCTCTCTGCCTCATTCCCTGCCCTCATCACTCCAGGGCCAGGTATGGACAGCTAGAGAGCCCGGGCCCCAACGCCGCTGGAACTGCTCGCATTGGCCAGTCCTGGGCTGGCTTAGCGTGCCTGCCCACTCTTCACCACAAATCCACAACCAAGGTTCCACCCACGCCTTCCCCACACTCCATCTGTTCCGCCGGCCTGGCCCTCCCCGTGCGGCCCTGCCCCTGCTGGGAACTGTGAGGAACAAGCCATCCTTCCAGCGCCAGTTGCCTCCTGAGGGCTGGCCTCACCGCACCTGTGATAATGTGCCTACTTTTGAAAACATGGCACCTCATGCAGAGGATTCGAGGCGCGGTGCTGTGGGGGCATGAGTGCCCCACGCTGTGCAGACATTCACCGGTCTCTTGGCCAGCCGAGTGAGAGCTGGGCCAGCCTCTTGCGTACAAGCTGAGACTGAGAACTGCACCGAGGTGACTTTGGGAGACCTGAGGGTTGGTGTCCAATTAAATTTTAAACCTTGAGCTATGGATTCTGCTCAAAGAGAATCTAAGTTCAAATCCAGTGACCCTAAGTGGCCTGCATCTTTTCCTGCCTGTCATGATGGAGCTTAGGGAGCTGAAGGACCCTCCTTGGCCAGGGGCCCCGGCAGGTGTCAGCTCCCCGCTGGTGACCAGAGGGGCAGAGGGAGGTGACCTCTGAGGAGGGAGGTGGCGCTGTGACATCTGATCACCAGTGTCCATGGAAAGAAAAGCCTCAGGGAGGCAGCACCTGCTGCCCACACTGCGGGGAGGACTCCCCAGCCCCCGAGGGCCCTGCAGGGGCCAATTCTCTGGGCTCTGCACGTGGGGTACGGGTCTCCCAGGGTGTGGTGACTGCCCAAGGTCACACAGCCAGGAAACGCAAGCTCAGGCTCCTGAACAAACGCCTCCCCTGTGACCAGGTATCTGAGCTCCACCGCGCCATCACCATCCCCCCGGCTGTCCCCGTCTTAGGTGGTTGGACAGGAAACCTCCAGCCTGGCTGGCCACTGTCCCGTGGGGACCCTCCTCCGGGCCTGCTGCTCCCTAACAGCCATGTCTCCTCCCAAGGACTCAGCAGCCTGGGGCTCAGGGAGTCCTGCCCAGGTCACCACCTAGAAGGGCAGCTCCCTTCAAAACAGAAAGTCACTTGCTTCCCAGCTGGCCACGCACCCTCCATGGCAGTGTCGGCCAGGCATCCCCGGGCAGGACGGAGGCCGGGCAAGATCGCACAGGCCTGGTGGACAGGCTGTCGCCTTCCAGGGCAGACACAAATGCCAGCCCCAAGCAGCCGGGTTTCCGGGTTGAACAGAACTGTCTGCCCCCAGCGCTCTGGAGCGAAGGCCGTGGGCCTGGGGCGGGCTCACAGAGCTGCTGCCTCTGCACAGGCCCTCCCGCCATGCGCAACTGCGGGCCCTGCCTGGGCCAGGTGGCCGTGCACTGGGGCCTCCATCCACCCACTCCCTCACCACCGAGCTAACGCCACACACGCTCCTGGCAGTGTATGGGGGGTCGAAAACCAACTAAAGGACTCACCGTGGAGTGTGTGTGGGGAGCAAGCTTCCCTGGTGCCCACAATGCAGCCCAGGCAGCCTCGGCCACTCCACTGGCTGGGACCTTGGGCAATGGTATCGGGAGTATTTCCAACCCAACAGCGTACAGGACACCCTCACCACATGGCGCGCTGGGTAGGCCCAGCCTCGTCTAACACTCACAACAGCCCCGTGAGGCAGGAATCACGACGAACCCCATTTTCAAAGGGAGATGCTGGGGCCTGCGAGGTTCAGAGACTTAGTAAGAGTCCCCAGGAGATTAAACCTGCACCCCCAGCCTGGAGCGTGCACCAGCCCCTTCCTGACCTCTCGCTACCTCTCATGGCCCCTCGCAGCTGAGATGAAAGTTTCCCAGGTGCTGGTGCAGGGAGGGAGCTCTCAGAATGAAAACTTACTTTGTGAACACCTCCTACCGAGAAAAAGGAATAAAAATACTCGGAGCCAAACTTTTCCTTCCTGGAAAAGTATGAGCCTGTCTGGCTTGTGCGTGCACGGCCTTTCTCTCCGGAAAAGCAGGTGCTTTCCGGCTCCGAGGCTGCCCGGGTGCCGGTCTCCCCACGGCAGGGCCGTGTGCCGGCCGGCTTTCCTGGGAGGACTCGGCTGACTGCCCAGTCAGAGCAATGCCCAGGGGCCCGACGGGATGTCCTCAAGGAACTCGTCTGCTCCCAGGCCCAGCAGGGAGCGGCCGGGCACAGGGCAGGGCCCACTGCCACCAGGATGAGCCTGTGTGCAGAGCCAGACGGACACAGAGAGGCCGGCGACAAATAGGGAGGACAGCGGAGAACCAGAGACCGAACAGAAGAAAGAGAGGCAAAGGGACGCTGCAGAGGCAGAGGGTGAGACAGCGACGTGTGCAAGTGTGGAGCCATGTGGCACAGGACGGGACAGGAGAACCACGTGGCAGAGGGAGGGGTACTCAGACTAGCAAACTAGAACCACCCGAATACAGACAGACAGTGATCTGAGCAGACAGGCAAAAAGATGCCGCCTTACCTGCTGGCCTGGCCAGGAAGGTTCTGGATCAATACCTCGCCCACTTGCACACCCCGCCTCTCCCCGTGGCCTCCAAAGGACACGGACTGGCCTGGCCTGCAGCAGCCTCAGGACACACCACTGTCCCCCATCTCCCTGAGCTCCATCACCTGGCCTGGGTGATGGGGCCCCGGGCCCACACAGGGCTGCACTGTTACCTCACGGGACACACGTCTCCACCCCAGGAAGCCCTCTCTGTAGGTGGGGGCGAGGCCTGGCACCGTGTTAACAGTGTGTGCCCGTGTATAAGCAGGCTGTGAGCCACACTCACACGCACACCGGCTCAGCAAACCCACCCCCGGAAGCCAGCTCCACACCGCTCATCCAGTGCTGGAGGCGAGGGCCTGCTCGGGTCTGGGCATGGCACAGGGGCAGAGGCACCACGACTCTGCAGGCAGAAGGGTCTGAGCCATAAAAACACACAGACAACGAGGAGGGACCCCACACTGCCTGATGGCACCGAACGCACGGCCTCCGTGGCTGCACCAGAAGCCCACCCCGGCAGGCGCTCAGGGTGGCAGGTGGCAGGCTGAGGGTGCAGAAGGGTCGTGACCTGCCCAGGGTCTGGTGGCCACTAGGAAGGCCTCCGCCCACACCACCAGACTCCCACCCAGAAACAGCGAACGATGACACCCGAACCGTCCACCACCGTCACCCACAGCTCTTTGGCTCAAAAGCCGCCTTCTAGGCACCACGTGGGCTCACGGGCACACACACAGCCACTCTCCGCCTTCCTTGAGACAAGGCCCACCACCACCAAGCCCCCTTCCTTCTGAACAAGCAGCACAGCGCTGACTCCATGGAGCCAGACTCACAGGAATTTGGCCCCCCATTTGCCTCTGGATACCCAGAGCCTGGGGAAGGAGTCCCCAAAAGGAGAGGGTCCTGGTGAGCATGAGGATCTCCGGTTACACAGCCCCTCCTGCAGCCACCCAGGCCCTGGCCCACAGCCCACAGCCCACAGCCCAGGCTAATGGGACACGTGGGTGGGAGGGGACCCCAGGCATTGTGGGCCTGTGCTATCAGCCAATAGGGACAAGGACCTCCTGGGAAACAGTCACTGACTTATTCCTCATAAGCATCCTATGAGGTCAACACTGTTACCTCCATTTAGAGACAGGAACAGGCTGGGGCTCATTCTACATGCTGAGCACCACGTAGCTGGTAAGTGGCCGAGCAGGACTCAGCCCCAGCAGTGTCCGACTCCAGGATCCCAGGCCTTACACACAAAACTACCTTTGCATAAAGCGTCCTCATAAAAACATGAGCTGTGGTCAGAAATACGAGCAGGTTCCACAATGGGCCCCTCTGTAAAACCCACAGAGATCGTTTACTGAACTACTAACCAGCTTTGGCTCGGTGTTTGTTTTTCACATACACACTGTGTCTGTGTGATGTGTGCATACATGCGTGCCTATAGGTGTGTATAGTGTTGGTGTGCATGTATGTGATGCTGTGTGTGGCGATGGCTGCTTGTCACTGTCAGAGTGTGCATACATGTGTAGGTATGTGACTGTGAGCGTGTGGATAAGGGTGTGCACGCTTGTGTGTAGGTGTGGGGGAGTGTGTGAGCAGAGCGTGCGCTGTTGCCTCCTCTGAGAGCCCCGGGCCCGGCTCAGCCGGCGGGGCCAGGAGGCCTCTGGGAAGGCTGGGAGGAACAGTGAGCGTGGACAATGATTTTTTTTGGAAGCTGGAAGTCACGGTCTCAGCAGAGAATCCATTTTAGTAACAAGAGAAGTGGAATAACGTGGCAAATTACATGTCTGACCAAATAAATTATTCCTTTCATTTTACCGTTTTGTTTGGAGGGGAGCTTTAAACCTCATCTTCCAAGCACATTCAGCAAGTGCTTACTGAGCGGATTTGGCTGTAATTAATATGAATTTAACTTTCTTTTCTCTCCCAAGGCGGGAGCCAGAGGAGAGCAGGCAGGACAGACCCCTCGGGCTGTGGGGGTGCGCAGGCTGCGAGGGCAGAGGGAGAGGGGAGCCGCGACCTTCACTGCTGCTGCCAATGCCCTCCGCCCGCCTGCAATAAGCTTATGCTGGATTTTCATTCTTTTCGCAGAGAATAAATTAGCTTTACATTTCTCAACCCCCATGTTTCCCCCACATCCCACCCTCAGCGTCTGTCTGGGGCTGAGCTCCATGTCCTGGAAGTCCCGGGCTGGGGCTCAGGCGCGAGGCGGGCCTCACGGTCGGCTTCTCAGGGAACAGCAGCCTCAGGTCCAAACGGGCCTTTCCCAGGACGCCCGGCCCTGCCCGGCCCTGCGTGCCCCTGCCTCTGTGCTGCCAGCGGAGTCAGGCTGCCCAAGGCTCATGGCAGCTTCACCGGCCCACGGTCTTTGGATCTGAAATTACTGAAATTAACAACTGTGGTGACGTAGGCATCACACACCATTTAGCACTTCAACTATTAGAAGTGTGCCGTTCAGTGGCATTAAGCCCATTCACATTGTTGTGCAGCCATCCCACCATCCACCGCCAGAACTTCTGTCCAATCCCAATGGAAACTGTTCCAACTAAACACTAACCCCACATTCCCCTCCCCCAGCCCCGGCAGCCACCACTCCACTTCCTGTCTCCGGGAAGGGGACGACGCAGGTGCCTCCTGTCAGCGGAGGCTCACAGCACTCGTCCTTTGTGGCTGCTTCTCTCACGTGGCACCGTGTCCTCAGGCTCACCCCGTCGCAGCCTGCGTCAGAGTCCCCTTCCTCTCTAGGGCTGCACACTGTCCCCTGGCACGTCCACGCCACGTCTGCCCGCGCGTTCCTCTGTTGATGGACACCTGGGCTCCTTGCACCTTCGTGTGCATATATCTGCTCAAGACCCTGCTTCCACGTCCGTGTGCACATGCCCGGAAGTGGAATTGCTGGACCGTACGGGAATTGTGGGTTTACTTTTTTGAGGAAATTCCAT
Organism: Pipistrellus nathusii; assembly: GCA_963693515.1. NCBI lineage: Eukaryota > Metazoa > Chordata > Mammalia > Chiroptera > Vespertilionidae > Pipistrellus > Pipistrellus nathusii. Next base: position 77,856,313 of record OY882865.1, on the reverse strand, counting down.
ACGATTTTCCATAGTGTTGGCCCCATTTTACACCCCCCACCACCATAGGGGCTCCAATGTCTCCAAACCTTCGCCAATACCTGTTATTATTCTGTTGTTCTGACATTGGCCATCGCCGTGGGAGTGAACGGCACTGACGCCACTGCCCCCCCACGTAGAGGCCCTGGCTCCTGGGCTGGGTTCACTCCTCGGCAACAAGTCTCAGCAGAATACTTGGACCAGCCCGCATTAAGGAAGAAGATGGCAATGGGCAGGACAACGAACGGGGCTGCAGTTAGCGTCCCTGGAGACACACTTACTGACACGGCGCCAGGCTGTTCGAGGAGCCGAGGCACAGCAGTCGGCCCCCACGGGCTCAGGATGAGAGAGCGAGGACCTGGGATCCCTACTGGAGCTGGGAGCCCCAGTGGGTGGGGAGGTACAATGCCAGGAAGGTGCCCAGCATCTGAAGGGAGGACAGAGAAGGCGAACGTGCCTGCCACGACGAAATGGGCTCCGAAGGTTACCCTGGGACAGTCATCGCGGGGAGACTTAGCTGCCTGATTCTCAAATTGCTCCTGGGGACCTGAAGGGGAGAGGCCACCGGCTTTGCAATCCCACGGCTGGGGTGCAAACAGGCCTCTCCCACCTGCTGTGTGACCCAGAGCACCCGCTCTGTTTCAGTCTCAGGTCCCAACTCTGTAAAACGGAGCACGCGACCTTCGCCAACTGCAGGGATTGAGGCTAATGTGCGAACATGAGACAAAAACCTCCCTGGACCCATGGTGCACTCGCACACCTCAGGAGGCCCAACTGGATGCGGACCTGCTGCCTCGAGGGTCCAGCTCAGGGCTCCTGTGTGTGGAGACACAGGCTGCCCCCATCCGAGCAGCAGCCCAGGGGGCTGGCACAGAGGCCGTGCATGGAACCCCGAAGCAGAAACACCAGAAGCACAGATTCCAGCTCAGGAGCTCACAGTGTACGAGGCAGGAGTGAGGGTGCCCGGATGCAGACCAGCAGTGCTTGCTCCCACCTTCGCTCCAATCCGGCTCGGGCACACTCTGGAAAACTGGGCAAGGGCACCGTTCAAATGCCCGCACTCCGTCTCCCTCCGTGGCGATCTCCGCCTCCCAGCCTCTCACATGCGTGGATTTGCTACGTAGGGTGCATGCAGGTGCACGCCAGCCCCGCTCCCTCCTGCCCGCCCCGCCGGCTGGCTGCAAGCACGCAGCTGTCTCTGGACACAGCCTGGCTGAGGCCCAGCGCTCTGCTGTCACAACAAAGGCAGCCGTCCCCCAGCCGCCTCCCGGAGTGCCCAGCAGTGAGGGCCTGTGGGATTCTCCCCCCGGCATCCTGTCCCTCAGAGGGACGCTGCTGGGCCGCAGCTGGAGTACAAAGCTCCGAGCCACGGAAGCTCGTGCAGGGACATCTGTGAACCAGCAGACACAGGAAGGAGGCGTCCCTGTGATCTTCCGCCTGGTTGTCCAAACATTTCCTGGCAGGCGGGCCCAGGCCCTGCCTGCGGACAGCGCACGGCGCAGGCTCCGCTGGGGAAGCACAGACCAGTGGCCGAGGAGAAGCCCTGATGCAAGCTGAGGGGGCAGGACAGGGTTCCCAGCCAGAGAGAGAATGAGGGACACTAGCCAGAGGCGAGTGTTTGGAGGCCACTCTGGAGCCAGTTCCACGTCTGAGCCCAGCACTGGGGCGCAGGTCCAAAGCCTAGAAGATAGACTCGCGCACACCCACCCCGGTGGGACAGGGCCTCCACACCCCAGGGGCAGGGCTCCACTCCTCCCCACCTTTGGGAGAACAGGTAACCATCAAGATCAAGGTTTCCCTACTGCTCCCCCCCACCCCCCACCGGCGGGCTCCAGGAAGACAGATTATTTTTGCTCCCACATTCCATTCTCCATCGCCCTACGCTCACACATCACATCCACACCGTCCTTGTTCCCGAGCCTCCTCTCCTCCCAACAGCTGTGTGACTTGGGGTGAGTGAGTGAACCTCTCTGAACCAAGCTTCGCTGCTGTTTCTGCTATGCTATGGCTTCCCAGTTTTATTTTTTTTTAAAGTCATTCCAATGTAAATTACCCAAGATATGAACATGTAGATTTCCATAGTTAATGAATGGTAAAGAACTATTATTCTTTATTATATGATGTTAATGCACTACAAAATTCCATTAATGAACTAACTGCTTTTGTGAACAGAAAGAATGAACGTTTTGCTCTGTGTGTGGTTTGATAAGAAGGGGACAAATCACACAGTGACACGGAAAGCTAACGGTCACCGCAGTGTAAACCCTCCGTGGGCACAGACAGTGGGTCTCAGCGAGGTGGGGAGAATCAAAGCTCTGAGCCCCTGAGCCCCTGAACCACTCTCAGCCTGTCCCCCGGGCCCTGCCCATCCCTGTCCCTGCCTGTGAGAATCCTGCAGGCTCAGCTTCTCTAAGTTCCCAGCCAGGATGAGTGTCTCAATCACCAGCCAGCATCCCCTAGGCCCTGCCCCGGGCCTCACATCTCATCTCCTGAGCCCACAGAGGGGAGAGAATCCGGGGGGAATGCTCTTCCCTTCCTCCCAATTCCAGCTGCTCCATGCATGTCTCCAGGCTGCCCACTTCCGTGCTCCCCAGGCCCACAGCGAAGCTGCCACAAGCTGGCAGATCAGAGGGATTCTGAATTACAGCCGCGTCCCTGCCACGAGCCAGCTCCAGACGGAACGCGTCTTAGTGTGAAAGCAAACCTCAGCACGTCCTGGGCAAGACGTGTCTCCCTCTCAGCCTCACACTTGCCCACTGGCTGAACCTGCCCCTAGAAACAGAGGCTAACCTAATGATGGGAGGGTCCCCTCTCCCCCACCCCCATACAGCTCCAGCCCTTCCCCCGCCAGGATGGCTGAATGTATAGATTTGGGATTGCTGTAAATTATAATGTAATTATACTGCGCCCGGGGCAGCCTCCCTCTGCAGAAATTAAAAAGCAATTCAGGTAAATGATCTTTAGCTACAGCAGAGCGTCCCTGCAGAACTCATTAAGTCCAGGGATCAAAAGGCATACCTAAGGCAGAGTGCAGCCTGCTCCATGCCTAACGCTGCCTCACCCTGGAAACCAGGCCGCCGGCGGCCACAGGAACAAGTCCCACCCAGATGCCTGCCGCCCTTCACCTGCCTCTCACTGCAGACTCTGCACACACCTGTCCAGGTGTCTCTCCAGCACCCTTCGGCCTGCCACCGCTAGACCATTCCACGGAGAACAGCCCATCGGGCTGGGGAAGGAGGAGCTGGGTTACCGGCAGAGGTATGTTTTAAATAATGAGAAGTTGGCTATTTGGGCTGCATGAGAATTCCAAAAGCTCAGAGAGTCATTTCAGGTTTTGGTTTTTAAATTTCCTTCACTGAACTGAGCACTAGAGGAAGAAATTATTGCATAGTAAGAAAGGACTGGAAAGAAATATGCTAACATGTGAATGATGGTAGGAAGAATCAGGGAAGAATATGTTGATATTTACTGTGCTTTTCTGCATTAATCAAAATTTTAGATTGCTTTAATAATCAGAGAAATGGTGACCATGTAATTTGCATGTGTCTTGTTTTCTATCCTTACTAGAGATTCATGCACGGGTAGGGTCCCTGGCACATCCCTTCCCCCTGGTTACCTGCTGCTGGCTTGGTAGTTGGCCAGCTGGCCCCACCTCCTGTTGAACTCCCGGTTGAAGGGACAATTTGCATATTAGGCTTTTATTATATAGGATGACCGTCACATGCACTAAGGGGCTGGGGGTGGGGCACCACCTCCTTGGTGCTAACTGTAGCAAGTGGGCACCAGGAGTCCCCGGGATGAGGGTAGGCTCAGGAGCTGGGGGAACACAGGTCCGGGAGCCCTAAGACCCCCAGGCTGCTTGCTGAGGACCAGCTTGCAAAAGCCATTCTGTTCATGCACTTTGAGCCACAGCCCACACCAGTCCCCACTACGCTGCCTGAAGCACCTACTGTGTGCCGGTGCAGAGCCACAGCCCAGTGTGGGCAGTGAGGCTCTGGACGTCTGCCCCCACCCACTGTACTTCCTGGGAGGGTATCACCTGCCAGGCACTGTTCCCACTGCTTTGCCGATGGCAGCTCACTGAAATCCCGCAACGATCCTGGTACCCACCGGTGGGAACTCTGCAAACGAGGCATGAGGTGCAGAGGGCTGGTGAAGCCACGTGCTCCAGGACCCATTCACGGGTCAGCGGCAGCGTGTGAAGGTGAACTGAGTCAGGCCTCAGCCACGGCGGCCTCCTCTCCACGTAGAGTAAGGTGACCAGACGTCCTGCTTTTGGCGGGACAGTCCCGATTTTTAACCATTTTAAATCGGGACTTTTTTAAAACACCGCGGGACGCAGGCCAAGTTGTTAAAAATCAAGTCTGTTTGCCTAAAGCGGGACGTCTGGTCACCTTAACGTAGAGGCAGGGGCGCAGCACCCGCTCCCGAGGCCTCTGTCCCTGGCCCCGGGGATCACAGCCCAGCAAGAGCGCCCACGGGTGCTGTGCATGGCGGCCGGCCCAGGAGGCCGGAGGGACCCAGCCCTCTGCTGTCTGACTGGCGCCCCTGACAGGCCCCCAACAGTGCAGAGCTCGGTTCCCCATCTGTAAACGGGGCTGCACCTGCCTCCGAGGGTCGTGGCAGAGACTTGGGTCACCGTGTAAAGGGCTGGTTGGAGCAAAGCAGAAAAAGCATCTTTCCGAGGACAGTCTACAACTTAAGGAGGAGGCTGGAGGGGGTGGGCCGGGTGCCCCCGACTGGGCCCACCCGAAACCTCTCCTCCTCATCCTTCCATCCAGCTCTGCCAGGCATCCTGGCAGATCCTACCTCACCTGTGAGTGGGGCTGGGCCCGATACACCCCTGGATACTGGGCACCCCCTCTCCGAGGTGCCACAGCCTGGCCGGAATGAGACCAAATACCCTCCCCAAAGCCAAGATGCCCATTTTTGTCGACTGGTCATCTGCTAGCTCCTTCGCGGTGGATGCTCACTCTCAGTGCTGCTGGCTGAGACACAGGCCCATCCTAATTTGGGCATTTTTCTCCGCATCCAGTCAATAGGAAAACACATCACATACCGGCCCTCGGAACTTCACTCCACGGAGCCCAGGAGCCGCCGGACCCCGGGCACAGCTGGGCCCCTGCAGCTGGTGGCGCTCCCTGCAGACACCCCGGGGAGCACAGTCCCCGGCGTCGCTCGGTGGCAGTTCTGCCAGCCATGCCAGGCCGCCCGCCCGGCAGGAATGGTGGATTGGAGGGCTTGGTGCTCTGGGCCCTGCGCACACTTTCCCCTTTTTCCCAGAAGCGGGGCGGGCCGGGTCTTGGCAAGGCGTCTGAAACCACGGGAGGCCACACACGTCACCGCATCAGCACAGGGCGACCTCCTCGTCCCCGTCCCCTGCCCCCCGAAAGGCCTCCTGGTCAGGGACTGAGAAACGCACTGAGGCGACCTGAGCAATCCGCTGCTCGGGTGCCTCCCGCACACCTGAGCTCCTAGCCGCGTCTTCCCCGCCCCACAGGTAAGTGCCAAGGACAAGCCCGGCCCTCCCTCCACACAGCGAGGCTGCTCTCCGCCAGCCCCACATCCGGTCCTTTTCCTTCCCCCCGAAGTTCCTGCCACTGTGGACGGCCAGCGCTCAGAGAGACCACAGGCAGACACACGCGGCGCCACACACCGGTGAGCGGGCCGGGGCGGTGACCGTCCCGCACCCTCCCCAGGCCGCACAGCCACACCAGCCTACCTTGGAGGTGAGGGGGTCGGGGGGGGGGGCGGCCAGGAGCCCTCCGGAGCCCCTGAGGCAGCTCCTTGCCTTGCTCAGCCCGGCCTCCCCTCCTCCTGCTCGGCCTCTGCTGTGATCCGGAGAGGGGCTAATGCTCACCAGCTGGGCTTGGTGGTTTAACCCTCCGGGCGTCCAGGGCGCCCAGCCAGGCTGACAGCACGGCCCCTCTCCCGGGCCCCACAGCCCAGTCGCTGGGAAGTCAGCAAATGGGAGGCAACAGCTGGGAGTGCAGATCCGACAGGAAAGTGGGCCAGCGGATGAGGGGAGGAGAGACCGTTCCAGGAACCGCTCTCGTACAGTGTCTGATTTCCACAGAGCCGGGGGGCTCAGGCCGAGCCAGGAGGGCTGGGCAGAGGGCAGAGGCCCCAGCCTGGAGCCTTCTTCCAGCCGCCTCTGCGAGCCCCAGACTTTCTAGGGGGTGCCTCAGGAGAAGCTGCTGGGGAAGGTCTCCCCGCAGAGCACTCAGCAGCCCCCAGTTGCACACACTGGGAGCTGTCGCCCTCCCTGCGCTGTGCTCCCGCTCCGCTCCCTCTGTCACTGTCCTGCCTGGTGAGCTCCTAGTCATCCCTCAGCAGCCAAGCATGGCCCTCAGGAAGCCTTCCCTGCCGCTCCTCCCCGCTCCTACCCCGGGGGCAGGAGGAAGCATTTGGGGCAAACCCTCCTGATGTCCCCGTCATACTGAGGTGTTAATCCTGTGCTGGTCGGTCCCTCCTCCTGCCTGGGGAGCCCCCTGTGGGCTAAGATGTGGGGTGTCTGCCCAGGGACTGACACAATGACTGGCGAAAGCCTGTGGCTGGACAAAGAACCCGCCGTCACCAAGCCTCTCGGATGGACTGTTCTTGAGACCAAGGCTCATGTCAGAACTGTGTCTGCGACCAGGACTCAGTGGCTCGGTGGAGATGGTGAAGGCATCCTATCCCTGGGTCACCTTGCTTCCAGTGCCTTCATGGAAGTGCAGCACAGAGTCAGCTGTCTCGAGGGCATTCAGCACTCAGTCCACCCACAGGAGCCAGGAACACGGAAAGGACAAAAGCCCCTGGCCCCCACCCCATGCCTCAGGCCTCACAGGAAGTCGAAGGGCCCCTGGGTCCTTGGTTTAGAAACAATTCTGATTCCTATGTTTTCTTAGCACATGAACCTAGGTAGGGAGGTGGGTGTAAGTAGGTAGGTATAAGTTGAAGAGGGCAGGGGCATGGGGATACTCTAGATAAGCAGGTTACCAGGGGGTGGGAGGAGGGAGGCAGCGCTATAAAGGAAGAGGGGCCTGTACTTGGGGCTCACAGAGACTCAAGTTCAAGTCCTGGCGGAGCCACTTCATAGCCAGATAGCCTTGGCAACATGCTAACCAGCGGGCTTTCCATAAACACCAAATGCTTTTTGAATTAAACAGAATTGACTAACTGGATTTGGCCTTGAAGGAACCTTGGGATTTGGAGAGGCCGAGGCCGAGAGGAAGACGCTGGGGCGGGTCCCCTGAGGGACTGGCCTGAGAGCCCAGACAAACGCAGGCGGCTCAGAAGCGCTTCTACTGGGGCTGGGGGCATGGGAGGCAGGCGGGGAGCAGGTGGGATGGACGTAGCATGTTAGCAGGCCCTACTGGTCCCTCTGTGAGGAGCTAGCACGTGTCAGCCTGGCTCCTGGCTTTGTCTGCACTAAGTCCCCGAGCATTCAGCACCCGCTGAGGACCCAGCCAGTTGGAAAGGTCAGCTTTGGGCCACTGGCACCTGCATACGCCTCCCCAGGGGCTGCTGGGGAAGCTGGGCTGTTAACCCTGAACGCGCCAAATGGCAGCCCTGGTGCAGACAGGCCAGCCCATCCCGGGGCAGGTGCTGTGCTCCGCCGCCCCCCAGGCTTGGAGGTAGTGTTGCCACCCCACAAGGATGTATACTGAGGCTCTTTGGAGTGTTCTGGTTCTTCCCATTACCCTCTGCAAGGGGTGGGCCTAAAGCTCAAGCCGCTCTGAGCTATGCCAAGTGCAGGCATGAGGGCCGGCCACGGAAGCAAAGCAGGAGGACTGGGATGGCACTGAGGTAGAGAACAAGGGCCGGAAGCAAAGTGCCAGGCTGTGCCCTGCTCACCGGGACGCAGCAGGCAAGTCGGCACTCCTGCGCCTCGTGAGGCAGGATTCAGGAAGGTGCCGCCACGGGAGGCTCAGGCACCTGCACCCTGGGCCGTCTGGGGCACAGGTCTCCAGTTTCCATCCTGCACGAGTGAGGGATGACAATGCTGCCCCTCAGGGCAAGTCCGGGGCCAGTGTGGCCTGAGGGTAGCAGGAGATATAAAAAGTAATAAATAGGCCACTTTCAAATGGAGCAGAAGTGCAGGCCGGAGGAGAGCTTGCATGTCGGTGCTGCCAGCCTTTGTGGCGTTACAATAACCTGAGGCCAGGGCCCAGAGCAGCCTGTCTCCCCAAGAGCTGTAGCCAGGACGACAGCAAAGCAGACAGGGGAGGAGGCGCGGCTAGCACTGGCGAGGCTGGGAGGAGAGGGGTGAAGGCCACCGGGCCGCCCACGGCACTGGTAGCCGGGGAGCGTGACCTCACAGACAGCTGGGCGAAGGGGGGACATGGTCCTCATGGACCCGGGGCACACACAGCTCCGCCCAGAAAGGGTGCCAGGAGGAGCGAGGAAGGACAGCCGGAGGGAGGTGAGAGCAAGGGGGGCCGGCGGAGCTCTGGGGGGGCCGTGGAGGTGCCGTGTCACTCCCAAGGGCTCCTTCCCCTCCCCGGTACGGTTCAGGCGTGGGCTGTCACAGCTGGACCCTGCGTGGCGTGGAGGGGGAGCGTGCAACACAGGGGTCCTCCGTCAGGGCAGGGCACAGTCACTGCGTTCTCAGTGACACCCAGACGCGGCTCATCCCTCGCCTGCCCCTGTGCATTCGGAAAGCGCCATACAGTGTCTCCAACGACTAAAGCTAATGCATCACGTAACGCAGGAGTAAAATCCAGCCGAAACCGGTTTGGCTCAGCGGTAGAGCGTCGGTCTGCGGACTGAAAGGTCCCGGGTTCGATTCCGGTCAAGGGCATGTACGTCGGTTGCGGGCACATCCCCGGTAGGGGGTGTGCAGGAGGCAGCTGGTCGATGTTTCTCTCTCATCGACGTTTCTAGCTCTCTAACCCTCTCCCTTCCTCTCTGTAAAAAATCAATAAAATATTTAAAAAAAAAAAAATCCACTCCACAGCCGCAAGACGTGGAGCCTGCCAACGGCCGGTAATTGCAGAACACAGAGAGGTCTCTGGTGCAGTTTCAGATCCCACATTGTTCGTTTAAGAAACAAGCACCTGTCGCGTTTGGAGTAGAATCAAAGAAGAACATCTACGCGCCGAGAAGGCCTTTAAAATGTCACTCCTTTTCCAACTGTGTCCTATGTGAGGCCAGCCCTCCTCCTCATACAGCCACTCAGCAGCAGCCCGGGGGCAGCGGCAGACCGAGAGCCCACCGAGCCAAAAGTAAGGAGGTTTATAAAAGTGCAACCCCATTTTCACTCTAATTTTTTAAAACTTACTTTTCATAAAAATAAGGGATTTGTTGTTACTTCCCAATGAGTTGAAAAGTAAAATATTTGAAGTTTTCCCACTTCACATTTCTAGTACGGTAACCCGTGTAAACAGAAGCTCTTTGGGGTCCTCAGCCATTTCCAAGGGAGCAGCAGGCACACCACCCCGAACCTGGCATGTCACTGCCACTCTCTGGCCCTCCCTGGAGCCGGGCAGCCTGGCTCTGCGGCGCCCGCACAGTCCTGGGCCAGGAGGACCCGACTGAGGGAGGCTCCCCGCAGCCTGGCTCTGTGCATGGAGGGTGGCAGCCAGGGAAGGAGACAGACGTGGGCTCTGCCTGCCCCACGGGTTCTGGCTGGTCCACGATCTCCCCTCTGTCAGACCCACTGCAGCCCCGCAGACTGACGGCGGCTCTGGCCCAGCACCAGAGCTGAGCCTTCGGGCTTCACCCATCACAACCTTGTCGGGTGCCACTCGCTGGGTCTGCTCCGGGAAGGACTGGCGCGGGGCTGGGTGTCCAGGGAGCCGTGAGGCACGGACACGGCCCTGAGCAGACTGCGGGGCGGCCTGGAGGAGAGCAGTGGGGGGCAGGCCGGCCTGGGGGCGGGGACACCGGAGGCTGGGAGGTGGGCAGGAGCCACGTGTGCCCGGAACTTGGGGTGGGATCCTGGAGCCACGGAGCCACCAGACAGTTTCGTTCTCTTCGTGGTAGAGGGCGGGGAGGCAGCAGTTGGGGTGAATGTTTACTCTCCGGCTCTCGGACGTGGTGATTTGCGGCTCCTGGTGCAGAGGGCCCGCACTCCGTGATGGCAGATGCCGCATCTCCAGGCTGCACTGTGGCTTTTATGACGAACGTTTCCCGATAAAGACGTACTGTCTGCAGAGACCCTTCACCCCAGAGGTACGGGTTTACGCGGCCTTCTGGCTGCTGTTACTTATCTTTACAAGGCCCCACGAGTGCCTGCTCTCCGGCAGAGCTTTTCATTCGCTGCATATATTTTCAGTGACGGGTTATAAGTCAGGCGTCCCTGGGGCCCGGGGCTCTCTCCTCCGTTCCGGCCAGCTGGGAGTGGCACCCCGGCCCCTGGGCACTGACCGTCCGGGAAGACGGGACACAGGTCCTTTTCTCGAGGAAGAAGCAAGGCACCTTCAGGACCCTCCGGCCCATTTCTGGTCCCTTTCCTAGCAGCGTCCTGTCCTGTTCTGTTCTCTCCCCATCAAACCCACGCGTAGCACAGACCCGATGCATCCTTCCCATGTCTCTCAGGTGTGACATCACCTGGGGGTGGCATGGCACTGGCTCTCCGGCCCACCCCTCCGGGCGGTGTGTGGGCAGGGAGAGTGCCCTGGCTGCAGAGTCGGGTCTGCTTCTTCCTGGGCTCCTGTACCTGCCCCCTGGGAGGCCCTGTACCTGCCCCCTGGGAGGCCCTGTCAGCCCTTCCCCTTTCTGGGCCTCAGTGGACCATGTGGCCCAAGACCCCTGCCACTCAGAGGCGTAGAAGAATCTGTCCTGTCCAGCTGCGGTGTCCCCGGGCCCGGGGCCCTTCCCCGAGAGCAACCAGCCCGCCTGGAGCAGCAGCGGGGTCCCGGCTCCGGGCAGGCCCTCTCTCCGCCCGCCCGCCCGCCCGCAGCCCTGCTGCAGAGCCGCCATCCATCACTTAGGGACCAGCGAGGCCGTGATCTGGTGATGAAGAACGGGAGTTAGCGGAGGCCGGCACTCCTTCCGAAGATTTACTCAGCTCCCCCCGCACTCGCACCCCTAATGCAATTATTTACTTTGTCATTAAACGCCCTCCTTCCACTCGTTATTCTAGAGCTTCCGGAGCCCATGGAACTGGCCGGGAAGCTGCTCCTGGGCCCGGGGAAGCGGGGCCTCCCGAGGGGCAGCGGGGCTCAGGCAGTCTGGGGACTCGGCCGGGATTTCGGGGCCACCACAAGGCCAGGCCCGAGGCCACAGGCCTCCCTCCCCTCCCCGCTCCCTAACCTTCTTCCTCATCTCTCCCTCCTTGATTCCTTTGTCCTTTCTTCCTCTCTACCTTCTTTATGAAAACGGAGGTATAATTCACATACCATAAAGTTCACCTGTTTGCAGTGTACAGTTCAGAGGTTTTAGTGTGTGCACAGGTGTACCACCATCACCACGACCTAATTACAGAGCATCTCACCCCCCAGGAGCTCCATTCCATACCCAGGAACAGCCACTCCCGTCCCCCCGGCCTCCCCCGCCCCCCAAACCACTGATCTCTCTTCGGTCCCGGGGGTCCGCCTGTTTGGGGCAGTTCAGTGAATGAAGTCATACAATCTGTGGCCTTCTGTGTCTGCTTCTTTCGAGAGCACAGTGTTATCAAGGCTCCTACAAGTCAAAACATGTCTCGGGATTTCATTACTTTTTATGGCCAAATAATATTCCATGTATGGGCATGCTACCTTTGTTTAACCATTTACTAGTTAATGGGCACTTAGGTTCAGATTCTAGCTGTCATGAATAACGTTGCTGTAAATACTTGTACACATAAATACTTGTATGTTTCTATGAACATACGTTTTCAGCTCCCTTAGGAGTGTACCTAAGAGCAGGCTGCTGGGCCCTCCCTCCGCCTGCAGTGGCTGGGAAGGCTGGGGCCTGGTGTGTAATGACGCTGTGCACCGTGGTCAGCTGGGAAGCCGGTACTCCTCTGGCTAGGTGCCCAGCCGGTGTGGCTCAGTGGTTGAGCATAGACCTACCAACCAGGAGGTCATGGTTCGATTCCTAGTCAGGGCACATCTCCGGATTATAGACTCGATCCCGGGGGGTGGTGGGGGTGGGGGCATGCAGGAGACAGCCAATCGATCATTCTCTCTCATCATTGGTATTTCTCTCTCTCTCCCTCCTCTTCCTCTCTGAAATCAATAAAAATACTTTTTTAACAGAATACAGCCAGGAGTTGCTGCAGGCCCCTCAGGCAGGTGACACCATTCTCCAGTGAGGACCATGACAGCAGCCCCGGTGGCTGCATTCCAGACCCACCCTCGCGAGCTGGCCAGGCGAGCTCCCTCGGCCCCGAGTACAGGTGAGGTAAGGGCAGCCCACACTCACACCCGGATGCGGTCCCACCTGCCTGCCTCTAGCCGAAGCACCTGTTGCTTTCCTCATCGCAACAGTCGGGAGGGATGTGATCAACGTCAGACTCTGGAGCCACAGGACTCAGCCTGCATGGTCACATGGCTGCACCCACCTGGGACCCCAGCCCCCAGGGCTCACCCCAGGGCAATCAGGAGGCTTTTCCCTCCACCCACCCAGCTCCCCAGGCCCCAGGCAGCACCACCCATCCCTGTGGCGCCTGGACCCTCCCCCACTGCAAGTTGGGCTTTCAAGCTAACTGCCTGGGCAGGCGTCTGCCTTAAATCTTTCTGGCTGTTTCCCTGATGCCTGTGGAGGGGAGGAGGGAAGGAGAGGTGGAGAGGGGAGATGGGGAGGGGAGATGGGGAGGGGAAATAGGGAGGGGAGGTTGAGGAGGGGAGATGAGAGGGGAGGTTTGGGAGGGGAGATGGGGAGGGGAGATGGGGAGGGGAGATGAGGAGGGGAGGTTGGGGAGGGGAGATGGGGAGGGGAGGTTGAGGAGGAGAGGTGGAGAGGGGAGATGAGAGGGGAGGTTGAGGAGGGGAGATGAGAGGGGAGGTCGGGGAGGGGAGATGGGGAGGGGAGTTGGAGAGGGGAGATGGGGAGGGGAGGTTGAGGAGGGGAGATGAGAGGGGAGGTTGGGGAGGGAAGATGGGGAGGGGAGGTTAAGGAGGGGAGATGAGAGGGGAGGTTGGGGAGAAGAGATGGGGAGGGGAGATGGGGAGGGGAGATGAGAGGGGAGGTTGGGGAGGGGAGATGGGGAGGGGAGATGGGGAGGGGAGATGAGGATGGGAGGTTGGGGAGGGGAGATGGGGAGGGTTTTGGAAGCTCCACCTGCCTCTTAGGCTGGAGCCTCTCTCAGTCTCAAGGGACCACTCTGCTGCTCCCCATACCAATGTCCACCCACGCTTCATGCTTCTCTCTATTAACTGGGGGGGGGGGGGGGGAGGTGACCCTGAAGATCGTGGAAGGCCCAGCTCCTGAGCCCAAAGGGCTCTACGTTCAGCCCCGATGCCTCCAGGTGTCCCGCCTCCCCCCCCAATCACCAGGCCTGGCTTCATTGTCTTCAGAATGTCCCTGAGATCAGAGGCGCTGAGACCTGACCACAAACAGAAAGTAAATAACCCCACCCCCCAATGATAAATGGTTCTATTAGCAAACCAGATTGTTAAACTCCGATATAACAGTGCGCAGGCAACCGGGCCCATCCATTCTCCCTCCGGCGCACACTGAGTTGTAAATAGGTTATTTTGTGTGTAAATAACACATTAAAACACAGCATTAGCTGTGTCTTTTGATAGAGAGGAAATTGTTACAAATAAATAATTCCGGACAGGAATGTAAAATAAGCCAGATTTAATAGTGCATGCCTGGTGCAGCCGTGTTAAACATGACTAAAATGATAAAGCCCAGAATATACTAATAGTAAACTACGCTCTGACATCAAAGTAATGAGGCTATATTTTCACTGGGCTTGAGAAATGCTAAAATTAGTTTTGACAGAACCAAACATCAGAAAAATGTTCTGACATAAATACTGTCAATTTGGGAAGCTGGTGTTTGGGCCAGGAGGGGGGTAGGGTCAGGGGCAGCTGTGTCCACCCCCTGGGCAGGTCCTAGGGAATCAGTTTCTGGTCCCAATGGTGTCACCAGGTAACTGTTTGTGCTTCACGCCTCTGGACCTCTGTTTCCACGGCTGTAAAATGAACAGGTTAGAACAGATGACCTAACGTTCCCAGTTCTGCACCGCCGTCCCTTACCCACGGGACCCAAGTGGGTACCGGAAACCACCCTGGAAATACTGTGCTTTTTCTCACACATACATAAATTAAGTCTATGATAAAGTTTAATTAGGCACAACAAGATTAACCACAGTAACTAATAACAAAACAGAACAATTATAACAATATTCTGTACTAAAAAGTACCTGAAATATGGTCTCTCTCTCTCTCTCTCTCTCTCTCTCTCCAATAACCAATCTGGTAACCCAGGTGGCTACGGGGTAACTAAGGGCAGAGACGGAGCATGCAGAAGCGGGACAAAGGCTTGATTCGTGTCCGGGAGGGATGGAGCCGGACAGCACAGGCTCCTAGCACCCTATGCAGAACGGCCACAATTTTAAGCTTGCTCTTTTATTCCTAGAATTTTCCATTTTATATTTTCAGACTGAGGTTGACTGCGGACAAGTGAGACCACAGATAAAGGGGGACTGCTATACTTGGAAGTAGCTTCCAAGCCTCCCCCCCAACACTATGGCAGTTTGACATGAACAACACAATGAAGCACGGAAAATGAGGCACTGAGGGCGTGAGGTCTCGGTGTCCTGCGTGAGGCCGGGATATGCATGAGGAATGCTCACCCAGGCTCATGTCACTAACAGTTACTGCACAGCTAAGCAGGCGCTCAGCCAGCCCCTCTAGACACTCCCCGTGCCACCTCCCCATGGCGAGAATTATCTCCACTTTACAGACCAGAGGTGTGAGCGGCCCTGCCCCAGGACCCGCAGCTAACACGCGGGGAGCCGGGAAGAGCCAGTCCCCCGCTGCCCTCTGCCATGGCCCGAGAGGAGCGCCACCCTCACCACGCCCAGGCGCTCCCGCCCTCAGCACCCGAGGCCATGCCAGCGTGCCTTCAGGAGTCACTCAGACCCGCTGAGCAGACGCCCGGCCACCATGCTGTGCCTGCTTCCTGGGTGTGCCAGGTTGTTGGGGAACTGAGCTCCACTCTCCAGAAAAAGTCTGTCAGGCACTGGCTGTTCTGTGTGGCTGGGCTGTTAAAACAAGCTCAGAAGCAGCAGCGCGGCAATCCTGAAAATCACTTAAACAAGAATAATTGACCACTTAGTCACATCTGAGTGCACCTCCAGCCCAAGGCAAGAGCGCGTGGCCCCGACCAAGCAGCTCAGGTGAGCCAGGGAGGCGGGCCCACTTGCTAAGTCCCCGGGGCCTCGTCAGGGGCGAAGGTGCCAAGGAGCACGCCAGCCCAGAATGACCCTTGTGCCAGGAGATCGCAGGGCCAGCAGAGGCAGCTGGCTGCACCAGCCCACCGGGCACACACCTGGCATGACAGGGTCAGATTCACCCCCTCGTTCAACAATCATTGCCGGGCAGGGCATAGTGGTGAACAAACGATGCTCTGCCCACACGGTGGGGCGGGGTGTGGCACAGAAACAGAGGGCAAAGACACCAGGGACTCGGGCACTGATCAGCGCGGGACACCGTGAGGCCCACATGCCCCGGGGGACCTCTGGCCCCGGGCATCTCAGCTGGAATGCTCATGGCTGGCTTATTTACGCATCCCGGTGTTTGAATTTGAGAAGCATTCCGAGACAGATGTGATGCCTCACTACAGAGCTAAGATGCACCTCAAAGAAACATGCCAAGAAGCCGCAGAGCCAGTGGCCAAACAGTGGTGGTGCCGGTGGCACAGAGGCCTCCTGCGGCGAGGGAGCTCTCTGCCGAGTCACGCTGCGCTCAGCGTGTGAACGTGAGGGCCACGCCACTTCCCGGGACCCCGTCCAGCTGCACCTGGGAAGTGGGAAGCCCGTCAAACATGCACATGGCCAGGCCCGGCCCGAAGGTCCTGCTTCCTCGGGCCTGGGTGGCCGGGAATCTGCGTTGGTTACAGCCGTCTCCCGAGACTTCCCCCGAGGCCAGCTCCAGACCGCTGGGCTGGACGCCCTCCGGGTTGGGGGAAGGGTGAGTGCAGGAGCCCCGGCCGCCAAGCGCACTTGTCCGGCGCAGCCTGGGCCTGGCGCCAAGGACTGGGGCCAGGTTCGATCTCCCGCCCAGTACTCCCTCCACCACGCCCGAGTGGGGGACACCAGAAACCAGAGCCTCCCACCGCCTGTCTGGCCTCACTGGGTCAGCTAGCAAGGGGGCCGTGAAGGGTGGACTTTCTAAGGCACAGCCCAAGGCTAGAGGCAAAAAACTGGAGAAAGCTAATAGGTATGTTGGACCCCATACAGAGCTGATGTGCCCAGCACTCTACAAGTGCCACGCGAGTAATTCTGACACCACTATAAAGGAGGTGCTATTATTACGTCCATTCTATAGATGAAAAAACTGAGGCACAAACTGCCCAGGGTCAGGCGACCTGACCTGGCTGCGGAGTCTGGGTTGCTTCCTACCACTTTCCTGCGCTGCACGGCAGGGGCAGCTACTACCCACAAGGTGCCCATGCCAGGCAGGCGGAAGCACATTATGTGTCGGCTGTAACTACAGGGCAGCTGCATGTGTGTTTCATGCTTGACACCCGGGGAGGCTGGCCCTACCTCACACAGGCTGAAAGCTCATACCGGAAGGAGACTCCCACCCTGTGCCCTGAGCCCCAGACCCACTCTCCGCTGGAGCAGCCGGTGGCCCTGAGCAAGTCCCTCCCACCTCACGTCAGCCGCTCCTGGGAACAGGGAGGCGCCAACTGCTGGTAAGGAGCCTGGCTCCAGCCTCACACCCAGGAGCTCATAAGGGGTTTCCAAGCTCTGCCACTGAGGGCACCGCCTCCCTTCCGCCCCCTCTGCTCCCGCAGACCGTCCCGCTCCTCCTCATGCCCTCTGCGCTGCGATCAGCTGGCTATCAAGGGGCCCGAGTGAGGCTCTGGATGCCATGAGTCACTCACAGCACCTCGGCCACCCCTGGGAGGACGTGATAAAGCTCCAAGGTCACGAGCCCACAAAGACATCGGTCCGTGCCCTGAACAGGAGAAGGAGGCCCAGGGAAGGGAACGGCCGGCCACACTGGGACCTGGGGATGGTGCTGACCTAGAACCGCAGCCAGGCCCCTGGGCCGCGCCGCCAGGCGCTCCTCACGCCGTCCCCTCCTCACGCCATCCGCAGAAGGTGGGCATCGCGGTCCCCCGGCACCAGGACCTGCTCCCAGATGCCCTGCTGGCTCCATGCAGGAACAGCCGCTCCTCCCTGCCTCCGGGAGGGCCCTTCCCGGGCCGGCTGCTCGGAGAGGGGCAGAGGGAGCCCAGTGGTGGGCTGGCTCCAATGACACAAGCCACCTGCCCGGGGCAACTGGGCTGACGGGTTACATCCACCCGCTGCTGGAAACTCATCCGAGGGAGGGCTCCCCTGGGCAATAAGGGGACAGGGGCCCCTGGGGGTGGCAATGTCGGCCCCCGGGGTAAGGGTAGGTGGGGTGGAACAGGTAGGAGCCTGGAAGAGCTGCTGCTCCAAGCTATCGGCAGCTGCCTGCCCGCCTCAGGTCAGAACCCTCAAGCTCCTGTTGTTACTGCACCACTGGTGACAGCAGGTCTGATGCCAGAGGGGCTTCCCCAGCTACTGTCCAGCTACAGCCTGAGGCTGTCCCCTGCACTATGACACGCGGTGAATGGCGTGGGGCAGTTCACAAGCCACTCAGCCCTGGCAAGGGAGAAGCAGCTGGGGCCCAGCAGACACGGAGCCCGCTTGCTGGAGCTCCCTCAGCTTCAGGCGCCTGAGCCGTGCATCAGGCAGAGGGACAGCTGGAGTCACCACAGGAGGACATCCCAGAGGAGGGAGCAGGCCAGGTGCAGACACAGCCAGGCCGGGACAGGAGGCCAGCACCAACCCACCGCCAGGCTCTTGGCGCTGACCTGCCGTCCCTCCCCTCACATCTGCCTCCTGGACACCACGCGCATGAGAGTCCTCCCTGGACACTGGCTCAACCGGTCCCAGTAGATTCCCCAGGTTCCAACTCCGAGCTGCGCCAACACGACCCGGAACCAGCAGCCCCCACACTATCTCAGGTGGTTAGAAGCTCAGACCCTCGCCCTGTTCACGCCATCCCAGCGCTGGCGAGGAACGCAGACCCTCGTGCTGCCCAACGTACTGGCCGGGGCCTGCACTCCGACGGGGACCCATCTGTGCTCACATCAAAGTGAGGGGCGACGCCCACACCCCACCGCCCGCTGGCCGAGGCGAATTTCCCGCTGCTGCGAGCTGTGCTTGAGCAGCGAGAGCAACAGGGCGTGACTAAGCGCACTTGAATAAAAGGGGAAGAAAAGAAATCTAAGCCTCTCCATTCCTCGGAGACAGAAATAGTCTTGTGGCCTCCAGATGGACGGCGCAGACACAGGGGAGGTCTCGCCTTCCCGCCAAACTTTCCCACCGGGGCGCTGGCACGGCCAGTGGAAAGCAGAGCTCTCTCCGGGCGGCAAAATGAGAGGCTGTGGCTCGCAGTCCTTTTGCTATAATTAAGTTGGCCCGAAATTCACCTAAGGATACTAAATTCTGTACCTGACCCTCTAATTACAGCCAGAAGGGATCAAGAGACAATTACTTCTAAAACAGTCCCTGCGGGCCAGCGGCGGCCGCCGTGTCTGGCACATCTCAAATGCGCCAGCGAACACACCCCGGGGCCGCCCAGCAGCCCCCGCCTCCGTGCCCTGCCCTCCCCTCCCAGTCCGCAGGCTCTCCCGCTGCCGCCCGGTCCCCCTGCCGCAGACCGGGCACCCAGACCTCTGGGAGAGCCTGCGGCCACGGTCACAGGCCCGGGATCCCTCCGCGTCACCCTCCATAAGCCCAGCGTGCTGCCCGGTGGCCTGGGCCACCGTCCAATTAAACCCTAACGGGCCAATGAAAGAGACCCCCGCTGCCCGCCGAGTGTGCAAAACAGACAGTACCTCCTTGGGCAGCTGCCGCCGCCGCCGCAGCCGCGGCCACTGCCCGCGCTGAGGTCTTCCTGGCCGCCCCCTCCGGGATCGCACTTCTGCCTTCTTTCTTCTCCGCGGCGGAGGCTGCGGCGGACGTGTCCATCTTAGCTGCTCATGGTCCCGGTGGCAGCCCTAAAGGAAGACAAAGACGCTCACCAATGCTGCCCCAGACCCAGCCGGGAACGCCGACCCAGATTCCCGCCGCCACGCACGCCACAGCCACCAACTCAATTCTCCCATAATTGGGAGGGAGGCTTTAATTAATTGTGAGGATTATTAGTTCTGAGACTCATCTGGTCTTTGAACGACCTCGCGGACAACAGGTGCACGCTTTCGTTATTCTTACCCCAGATTTTAAAACCTGAGCAACAAGTCGGTTCCTGCCGCTGCGTGGGGAGCAGCAAGGAGAACCACAGGGAGGTACAGAGTCAGCATCACAGGCTCCTCCAACTCAGAATCACAGGAAAGAAAATAAATCGAGCAACGGCAACGAGGGGGTCCAGGAAAAAAGGCCCTCGTTTCCTGCCCCTTTCCTGCTCACCAGGATCCACCCTCCATTGACTCATGTGCATGTCCGTCACTTACTCATTCCTCACGTTTGCCATCACTTATTCACTCACACACGTTCAGTCAATAGATTTTTAAGCCCCTATCATGCAGCCGGCATCGTGCCAGGAGCTGAAGACACAGTCCATGGAGTTTATGTTCTACTTCAGAGACAACAGTAAGTAAGGGGAAGTCCGTGTGTATTCAGCTCCGGTTAGAGAAGGGGCCTGGGAAGAGAAAGCAGAGTGGCAGGAGGGGGCAGGGTGCGAGGGGCTTGCCGCTGTGCGGTCAGAAGGAGCCCAGGACAGCCAGAGGGCAGAGGCGAGAACCAAGGGTCTGGTGGGAGGGACTGGCCTGAGCGAGCAGCAGCAGGGAGGTGGGCGCAGGCCCTGGAGGGGGGACAGGAAGTGACTCATCGTGAAAGGGGTCATTCTGCTGTTGTGTAGAGAGCAAGTCTGGGTGGAAGGGGCACTACTGCAGGGACCTGGGAGCTCCGAGGGGGCCTGGGTTGGAGGGAGGAGGCGGGCCGCGGGTGTGCTCTGTAGGCAGAGCCAGCAGTGCCTGGGAGGGTTTGGGTGCGGCCATGATGGAGAGAGGGGTCGGTCGTGGCTAGGGAGGAGCACCCAGGGGTGCAGGCACAGAACGCTCTCTGCTGGCGGTGGGTCACAGCAAGTGCCTCACTAATACGCCTCATCACTCGCACATGCGGCTGGCTCCGTGTGTGTATCAGACTCCAGAATGGAAATGTGAAAGCCGTCTTTCAAAAAGAAGTGGGATGTCAAAGATGGCTCCAGCTTTGACAGAGCAGCTGGATGAATGAGCAGCGGTGCCATTTGCTGAGATGGAGCACCGGGAGGGAAACAGGTCCGGGGCAGAGGTCAGGGGCGCGTCTGGGCCATGAACCTCTGAGATGCCTACTGAGATCCACAGAAACTGCTCAGGGGGGAGGTGGGAGCTAGAGATGGGAATATGGTGGGCCCAGGGCAGGCCAATGCTTCCCAATCAGAAACCAGCCAAGGAGAGTGAGAGGAATGGTCAGTGAGGGAAGGGAAGGAGGAAAAAGCCCAAGCATCAGGAGAAATGTCTTCAGGAAGAGGAAGGAACGATCAGCTCGGCCACAGGAAATGAGAGACTAAGAAGATGAGGTCCAGCACTGCAGGTTCAGCCGCACAGGGTGACCAGGGCCTGGTGGGGTCAGGAAGAGGCTGGGATGAGTGTGGAAACAGAAGCCATCTCTCAGGAAGCTTTGCCACAACAGAAACAAAGAAAATGGGAGACAACTGGAAGGAGTTCAGGAGGCCGTGGTGGCTGTCCCAGGAGGGAGGCGGGTGGGTCCACAGCCCGTGGAAGGGACCACCCTGATAGAGGGCTTGTGGACCACAGTGTGGCAGAATGGAAGGCAGTGGTCACATCCACCCCTGGGGCCTCAAGGCTAAATCACCTGTAGGACCCAGAATCTCAAATCTGTACCCTACTCGGTGTCTCTCTAAGTAACAGTTGGAGGGCACGAGGGCATGGTGTGGCGCATGCAAGAAGGCTTCCAGGGCTGTGGCCGGCCGAGTGAACAGCACATCCACACACCAGCCTGGCCGCTTTCGACACCTTCAAACTCCCCGTCCAGACACCCAGGGCAGATGGGGACAGAGACATCTTCTGAGGATTCTGGTAAGTGATGGCGTTCCCTTCGGTCTCAAGATTCTAGGATCACTTACCTGACCCTTCAAGACTCCTTGTAAAATCTGTTCTTTCAGATTCTGGCTGAATGAACGGCCTGGGCCTGCTCCACCCTCTCTGCTCCCTTGCCTGGCCCCAGTCACCTGAGCTGTACCTTTGAGTCATTTTCCTCCTTCCCAGTCTCCCACACATCTGATCAGCTGCAATGGCCATCGCTTCCTCACCAAAGACCTAACCAGCACCGCCTCTCCCAGCTGGCTGCTCTGTACCAAACTTCCTTCCATTCTGGGTTGGTCCTGAGCAACTTACACACAGCCTTGCTCCCACCACAGGTCACTGTCCATCTGACAGCCAGGACCTTTTCTCAAAACCAAATCTCGAGACTTTCCTAAAATCTCTCAAACAAGCAACAGCTGGTGTCAGTGTGCCTATCCATAAGAGGCCCAAAACCTGGCACCAGCACCGCCTGCCTTGCTTCAGAGCGGGGGGCCTTGCCTGAACACTTCCAAGCCC
Organism: Pipistrellus nathusii; assembly: GCA_963693515.1. Classification (NCBI taxonomy): domain Eukaryota; kingdom Metazoa; phylum Chordata; class Mammalia; order Chiroptera; family Vespertilionidae; genus Pipistrellus; species Pipistrellus nathusii. The sequence continues at coordinate 77,834,569 of OY882865.1, read as the reverse complement.
ACTCTGTAGCTCCTGTCAGGTGGTCCCCCACAGTGGCTGACTTTGTATCTCCCCGGAGGCCCCAGAGCCAGTGCACCCAGTGGACAGCTTCTGACTATACCAGATTACAACTTTACACATTCACAAGCGACACACTGAAGGGGCAGACTCAGAGAGCACCGAAGACCCACTGAAGCAAGTCCTAACCATAGGGTGTCTCCTGCACAGCAGCTCTTTCAGTCTCAGCTGGTCCTCACAGCCAATTGGCCTGGAGGTCAATTCCCCCCACTCATGCCAACAGCAATCAAGGCTCAGCTACAACAAGATTGTGCACACAGCCCACATAGGGGCACTCCGAGAGTGCCCAGTGCAGGTGACTGGGGAGGCTGAGCCACTGAGCTCTGCAGGACACCTATTACACAAGGCCACACTACCAACTCCAGGAGACATAGCAGCTCTACCCAATACATAGCAAGAAACACAGGGAAGCAGCCAAAATGTAGAGCCAAAAAACATGTCATAAATGAAAGAATAGAAGAAACTTCCAGAAAAAGAACCTAATAAAATGGAAGCAAGCGAACTACTGGATACAAAGTTCAAAACAGTGATTATCAGGCTGCTCAAGGATCTTAATGAGAGCTTCAAGATACTTATAAGACTTTGACGGATCTTAGTGAGAATTTCAAAGACATGACAAAGGACCAGTAATAATTTAAGCATACACTAACTAAAATAAAAAATAATTTACAGCAATTCAACAGTAGAATAAAGGAGTCTGAGAATCAACTCAACAATCTGAAATATGAGGAAGAAAAAAAATACCCAATCAGAAGAGCAAAAAGAAGAAAACATATGAAGTTAGTGTAAGAAGCCTGTAGGACAACTTCAAGTGTACCAATATTCTCATCATGGAGTGTCAGGAAGAGAGAGAGCAAGGCACTGAAAACCTATCTGAAGAAAGAGTGACAGGAAACTTCCCCTACCTAGTCAAAGAAATAGACTTACAAGTCCAGGAAATGCAGAGAATCCCAAACAAGATGAACCCAGAAATGCCCACACCAAGACACATAATTAAAATTCCAAGGATTAAAGACAAACAGAGAATCTTAAAAGCAGCAAGAGTAAAGCAGCTATCTACAAGGGAGTGCCCATACAACTGTCAGCTGATTACTCAACAGAAACTATGCAGGCAGAAGGGAGTGGCAAGAAATATTCAAGTGATGAATAGCAAGGACCCACAACCAAGATTACCCAGCAAAGCTATCATTTAGAATTGAAGATCAGATAAAGAGCTTCACAGATAAGAAAAAGCTAAAGGAGTTCATCACAACCAAACCAGTATTACATGAAATGTTAAAGAGTATTCTTTATGAAGAGGAAGAAAAAAAGGAATAGGAAGGGGGAGGGGAAGGGAAAGGTGAAGGTGAAGAAGGAGGAGAAAAAAAGGTAAAAAACACGAACAATAAAATGGCAATAAATACATACTTATCAGCAATTGAATCTAAAAATAAAAATAAATGAACGAGGGATCTAATGAACAAAATAAACTGATGAATAAAATAGAACCAAAAGCATGGAAACACAAAATAGACTGACCAATCTCAGAAGGAAGGAGGGAGCGAAGATCTTATATACATACTAGAGGTGCACAAATTCATGCATGGGTGGGGTCATGGGTGGGGATGGGGGCCCATCAGGCTGGGCTGGTGGGGAAGAGGGGCCACAGGTGGTTGGCCAGCTGGCCTGGCCCCCAATCAGAGTGTTGGGGGCCGATAGGGGTCCAGATCGGGCTGGTTGGCTGCTGCAGTGCGCATCATAGCCACTGGTCATTCTGGTCATTCCACCATTCCAGTCACAGGGCTTTTATATATATAAATGTGCATAAGTCATGGACACAGACAATAGGGTGGTGAAGGTGTGGGGGGGGGGGTGGAAACTGGGTGGAGGGGGGCAATTGGGGGATAAAGGGGCCATCTGTAAATACTCTAGTCAATAAAGATTTTTTTAAAAACACAAATTTCAGCGCATCCCTCCCCTGAATCAAAGCCTTGCTGAGCCCCCTGGGCCTTCAGGTAAACTCCTCCTGTGTCTGCCTGCAGCCTCCTCTCCCCACCGCCTCTTCACACTCAGTTCCCTAGTAAACCCCCAGGCCTCTGTTCAAGCCATGCCACCAACCAGAGACTCTTCACCGTCTCCGTGTATGATGGACTCCTACTCTTCCTCAAGATGCCACTCAGATGTCCCTTCCTCCAGGAAGCCCTCTACGCCTCTCCAGTCATGGCCACGTCAGCGTCTGGACCCCTGCAGCAACCACACCCCTTATTGTACTCATCACCCCCTCCAGGTCAGGCTGCTGTGGATCAACTCAGGAATGCCGGTCAAAGGCTGTGAGGGGCCTCTGAGGCATCACAGCACATAAGTACAAGTAATTTTGTGAACAGCACAGGTTTTCCTCCCAAGAGTTCAGGGGAAGGAATTTAGGCCCAAATTTGAAACACACCTTGAATTTGGAAATAAGGACAAAAAAAAAATAAAATAAAAATAACAGCCAGAACAAGAAACCTTTAATAAGCATTTACCAGCTGCCAAGCACTTCACAATATCCTATATAATAAAAGGCTAATATGCAAATTATTAGCCCTCGGTGGTACAACCCGTCACTATGATGTGCACTGACACTGAGGGCAGATGTTCAATGCTCCACAGCAGTGCTAAGGATGTCTGACAGCTTAGGCCCTCCCGCTGCAGGGAGAGGGTCTTAGCTGTCAGTGAGACATTCACCGAGGGCTCCCAGACTGCGAGAGGGAGCAGGCGAGGCTGAGGGACCCCTCCCACCCCAGTGCATGAACCTCATGCATCGGACCTCTAGTTTTATATAGTAACAAACCTACGTCCACAGAGGCTGAGTAACTTGCCCAAAGACAAACAGCTCAGAAGTGGCTGTGCCAGGCCCCAAAGCCGTGCTCCTGAGCACCACAGTGAGCACCCCCCACCTCCCGCCCCACCCCTGAGCGACGATCCTGCAGGGCAAAGGGTTTCGCCAAAGTTCCCTGGCAGGCACCGCAGTAACTGACTGTTGAGCCCTTCAGATATGGAGGCCATGGGCCAGGAGTCTAGGAAGCCCCGGGAGCAGGGCTCGGCATGGCCCCTGTCCAAGAGCCAAACCCAAGGTGGTGAGACTATGGACAGGGTCCACCGGCCAAGGGCTAGACAAATGCTGAGGCTCAGTCCGGGCTGCTTGCAAAACCCTGGCTCTGCAGGTGGCACCTGTCTGCTGAGGCTGGCCTGGTGGGGCAGGGGAGGCGTGTGCACTTACACATTTACTCGCTCTCTGCTCGCTAATTCTTCATAGACACATCAGCCTCGTGCTTCACACTGCACTAGGCTGAGCTGGCCAGGCCCCACGCCCCCAAATGATCTGGGTGTCCTTCCCTGCATTTGGACACTCCTCCATCATGGCACTTCTTGCACAGCTGATCTCAATCTTCTCTGCACCTAGCTGGCTCTTTGCTGGACCGAGACCTCCTCCGGGCAGGGCTAGGCCTTGTGCCCCTGGGTCTCCAGGCCCAGCTGGACAGGTGCTCATGGGATGAGGTGGGCACAGGAACCAGACCTGCATCTGGAAGGCACAGGCTCAATGGACTAGAGACCAGCAGAGTGAGGGCACCCACAGGGCTGGCACGTGACCAAACCCAGGCTCCTGGGAGGTGTCCCCAAACGCAGATGGGAAAACTGAGGCCAGTAACTCCGAACCCTCACACTTTAGTGTCAGGGACTCCAAGGAAAGAAAGACACTCAAGAAGGGAGGGATGTGAGGAGGTTGGAAAGAAAAGGAGGGAAAGGCTGTGATGTTGGGGAGCAGCCGCTGCAACTCCTGCAGGCCAACGTGCCCCTGTCAGAGTGATGTCATCACCCCGGTTCTTACAGAGGGAGGAGCTGCCCTGACGCCACTTTCCACGGAAGAGGCAGGCGTGCCAGGCCTAGAGCCGGGGGTGCCGGCCAGAAAGCTAGCTGCCCGAGGCCTCAGGGCACTGCCAGCTCAGGACCAGGTGAACAGAGTGTGGGAAGAAGCGTACTTATCCAGATTCCCCTCCCCAGACTGCCCAGGAGCAGGTGTGCACCGGGAGCTCAGGGGCTCCTTGGAGGCCTGCGGGGGGGGTAGCCTGGCCAGGGCCCCTCAAGGCCCCTCAGGGCCCCGTGCCACAGGCCTCGTCTCCTGCAGATCAGCCGCCTTCCCGGCCCTCCCTCCCAGAAGAGGAAGGCAATAGACAGAGAGGCTGTGCAAATCACAGGCATTAGCGGGATTAGCACGATTTCTGGGTAAACACCTGGCTCCAGGGTCCCAGGCAGCCACTTTCACTCTCAGAAGCTCCTCGGATCAGAGGCAGATGTCTCGGCCTCGTCAGCAGCCTCACCTGGGCCCCGGGGGACAGCAGGGCACCAGCTCAGGGCTCCCACACCACGGCTGGGGACATGCTGGTCTGGGCGGGGTCATGTCCCACAAACCACACAAGAGGGGCCCAGGGTGCAGCATTCACGGGGGCAGGAGGAAAGAGCACCCTCTCTAGCGAGGACATTCACGGGGAAACGCACTGCTCCAGCCGGTCTGCGCTCACAGAGGGGACGCAGCCACTTCCGGTCCCGCTAAGGGGAGGGGCCTGGGCCGAAGCCCCCAGGGGCACCCTGGCCCTCAGGAGAGGGCAGGCCACCTTCCCCCTGCGCCTCAGCACCCAGACCCTCAGAAGTCATTCCGCGGCTCCTGGAGACCCAATCCCCCCGGTCTGCACGGACAGTGGGAGACAAACAGCCACATTTTCACAAAGTCCCACATCTGTTTCCAAAGCACTGGCAGGTGTAAGGACACATGCACTGGGTGCTCATAAGGCCGCTTCCAGCCTCCAAATAAGGTGTAAGTTCCCGCTAAAAGCAAGGCTGCAGCACCTGAATGGAAAAAATAAATGTTTATCTTCGTTCACTGGGAACTGAAGTTGTGTCTCCTTCAGCCTCGAACGTGGGCATCAAACTGCAGTGCCCGTGAGCCTGCCACCAGCACAAGTCGCAGGTGTGCCTGCCCCTGCGGGCCGCAGCGCCGTACTGAAGGCCGCCATCAGAGCCCCGGCCTGCGGGTTGTGCGGCCCCTGTATGACACAGCACAGAGGCCGGGCCTTCCGTCTGCTCACGGCAGGCAGAACCACTGGCTCCCTGTGTGTTTGTTCTCGGCACTGACAGCATTATTCCCAGGAGGAGTCCCCAGCACAGAAAAGGTTAAGAACTCTGATGAAAAAGACTGACTTGAAGAATAAATTAATTATCCGAGCAGAATGAGCGAATCTCTGTGAAACCTGCGATCGCAGACACCTCCCGCCACCTGGCTCCTTTGAACTCCGCTAACGAGTGAGTCACAGGAACCGGAGCGGCTTCCCGGGCCAGGCAGTCTCCGGGAGAGACGCGGCCTTGCCTCCCAGCGAGCCAGCCTCCCAGCCGTCACGTCCTCGCTCCTCGCTGATCTCAGCCATGTGGCATGTGTGCCCAGGCACCACACGCACAGGCACACATGGGCACACACAACATAACGCAACAACCACATGCAGTCACATACATGCATGCACACATAGACCACACCCACACATGCACAGCCATGCTTGGGCACACACGCACAGTCATCATGCACACATGGTCACATGCCACACATACATGCACTCACATCCACATCCACATGTGGGCACACCATTGCATAAGAGATGCACACATTCACAAGGATGTGGAGAAAGATACGCACACGTACATTGTGATAATAAATACCGCCCTACCTTTATCACAAAGTTATTTTTAAGATGAAATGAGATAAAACACATGAACATGCCTGGAGTGACGAGCATTGCCAATGCGGCTCAGATGAAAGGAAGTGAGCGTTAGAACAGCTTCTAACTGAAACTTGGGGAGGGTGCTCAGTCTCTGCTGGCCCCAAAGCCCCAAGGACTCTATCCTCCCTGATAGCCAGACGCCAAGCCCTCCATTTCGTTACCTCTGCGCTGCCGGATGTGGGGACAATTCCAGAAAGCAGAGTTCTTCTCAGGTTCCCCATGCTACACCGTGTGGCGTCCTCCATCCTGTGTGACTCAGACCCCCCCCCCCCAAAGGCTCCATCGTCCCTGCTCAGGGGTGTCCCCGGCACTGGGAGCAGAGGAAGAAAAGATGGGAGCCTGTCAGCACCTGTGGGTGCCCACCCACACCAGGCCAGCGCCTCTCCTGTGGCATCACACTGCCTGCCAAGGTTACCCGAGGAGCTGATAGTGTGATCCTCACTCTACAATGAAACCCGCCCAGAGAGGGTGAGTAACCACCCAAAGTCACACAGCTAACATGTGCCAGGCAGGTCCTCTGGATTCTGAAGCCCACACGTTTTATACCTTTTCCATCACAGCTCAACTCTTCTGAGTATGTGGACGCCTGCCACATGCAGGGAACATTGCAAGGGTGTCCAAAGGCTGGGCTCATCCAGTTCACCGGAGACAGAGCAGCCTGTGCTAACATCCGCCAAGAGCAGAGACCTGATGGCCCTGGGAGCCCAACGAGGGACTTCCAGGTGACCATCCAGTCTGCCCTCTGGTTTCAGGCAGGACATGAGGGCCTTGAACTTGGCCCACAGAGAGGAGAGGGAAGGGCACTCAGGGGCAGGAATGGCATGAGCATGGCCTTGGTGCATTCTGGAGAGAGAAAAGGAGAGGAGAGGGTACCCCGAGGGAGAAAGGAGACCGGGTTGAAGGGAGCTGGGGGAGGGCAGGCTGGGGAGACTGATTTTATGAAAAGCCTACCTCTTGCCTCCTAGTCTTGGACATTCTGCTGCACCAGCCGGCTAGCCTGGCTCCCCAACCGAGCTGCTTCCCGGAGCGCGGGGCCAGAGGCCGGGGAGGTGGGAGCAAAGCCCTCGCCCTCTGGCTATGGCGGGGTGGGCACCACACTCACACCCTCTCCCAGCGGGTCACCTGTCACTCCGGGGTGTACTGTTCCAGGCAAGGACACCCCCTCACTGCCCAGCGCCTGGGCTTGCTGCTGGGCAGACACAGGCCATGACCTGGCTCGCTGACTATGGTCAGGGCAGCAGCCGCGGCCCCCCTGCGGCCCCGACTCCGATAGGGGAAGATGGTGGCAGCAGGGCTGCAGCTGGCAGGAGGCTCTTTTTTTTTTAATCCTGGGAGGGTGCGGGGAAGAGCTGCTTCGTGCCTGACGCTCCACTTGCCCTGGAGGGGATTTTCTGAAAGCCAGACCTTCGCTGCCCAGGAAACCAGGCCTTAAAGCCCAGCCTGTGCCCGATGCACCCCCACCCGAGTCCTGCTGCCCGCCCTGTGCCGCTCTGAACCGTCACCACACTCCCGGCTCAGCAGCAGCCGGCATGCTGGCTTGTTCAGCCATAGCACAGAGCGCCGGCTGGAGAAGGAAGGCCCACGTTCAAATCCAGCATCACCCAGAAAAAAGCCAGCTTCTCAGGCCAACGCCTCAGTTTCCTCACCTGTACAACGGGCGTGTCAGCAGCACCTCCCTTGTGGGGGGAATTAAAAGCACAGGCCTGGCCCCGCTCAAATGTTTCCACCTGACCATCTCTGCAGCCTGGGCAAGACTGTCCATCCGCCTGCCCGCTGGGTACAAAACCCGGGCCAGACAGTGCCGAGGGGCCAAGCCCGGCAGGAAGTCTGTGGGGGACTGAGCAAGGCAGCCTGGCAGCCCCGTCCTCTCCACCCTCCTCCACTCACCCCAGTGCCTCTGGTCTAATGTGGAGAGACTGAGGCTGGCACCCTTCTGGCATGTGCCACGCTGCTCCACTGCAAACACCCATGTCCACCCCCTTCCTCCGTGGAGAGCCCCGAGGCTGCAGTAGCCCCGGAGTGGGGCTCGGTGTCCCCCTGCCCCCTCCTCCCCAGCACTCTGCCAGCAGAGGCACGCTCCCTGTGCCTGCCAGAGGCCGCTGCTCCGAGGAGAACAAGGGGCTCGCTGTGCGCGCCCAGCCAGACCCAGATATTTTAACAGCTGCATTGTGTGTCTCCGAGCGAGCTGGGAAGAAAAACAAGCCTCGCCTCTGCCCCCGGAGGGAAAACAGACCGCCCCGGGCAGACTGCAGGCAGGGGCAGCGGGAAGGCCCAGCAGGGCAGAGCAGGGCAGATGGGGCACAGGCCTGGCACCCAGGAACCAGGACACTGAGGCCCCTGCCAGGGCCCCCTGAACTCAGGACTGGGCAGAGGAGGAGAAGCGAGGACAAAGGCCCAGCAAGTGGAGAAAACCGGAAGGAGGCTCTGAGAGGGGAGAAAGGACCGGAAAGGCGGGGAGGGACCCACAGAACCAGGCTCAGTCCCCTCCACCCTCTAAGGTCCAGGTCTGCCTCCCTGTCCCTCCAGGCTCACTCCCCGTTAAGCTGCGGGCAATCCGCCCACACAAGCAGGCAGCTCGCACTCTCCCACCTCCTCCTGCCGAGCAACCGCCCCAAAGCCACGGGGCAGGTAGGTTAGGTCTTAGGGGTCGGTCCTGTCTCCTGTCCCGGGGTCAAGCCCCCACGTCACTGCTTTCAGTGCCTGTTTCCGGGGCTCCCTTTATACCTGCCCCAGACACAGGCTCAGTCAGCATGCGGTGATGGCGGCGAGGTTGCTCATGGGCACTAAGCTGCAAGGACCCTCCTCTCTTGGCCCTCAGCCCGGCCCCACCAGGTCAGGGCTCCTGTGAGCTCAGCACCTGGGTGGGGAGTCTGAGGAACGGGTGCAGGGGAGCATGCTCTCTGAGGTCGGAACGTCTGGCACAGGCGGGGGACCACGCTGCCGGAGGATCTTAGGGCACAGTGCTCCCCGCCTGAACGCAGCCCTCCCCCCGAGAGGGCCACTCCCTGACAGCGAGGCGGCTCTGCCCGGGACTCGGCACAGTGACCGCACCCCGGGCACCTGTGCGCTGCGGGCACACACACAACTTCAAGTCGGATTTAAAGTGCCTATGTGCTGCTAAAAAGGCGCTATTTGAGCCACTGCACACCCAGAAGGGCTATTTCCTCCCCGTGGAGATGCCGGCTGGGGAGTGGCACTGGGGGGTCCGAGGCACCGCGCAGGCGGCATTCCCAGTCCTCGCCCACACCACAGCTTCTGCGGGGGAGGGGGGTGCCACCCAGATCACATCTCAAGCATCTTGGCACAAGTGACCCACGTCACAGGCTCTCTGAGGAGGGGCGGGAGGTCTTGAACCCCAGCTGGCTGCAGGGGAGGAGCCTGCCCTCTCCACTGAGACCCTCAGAGGGGGGAGAGGGGGCGCCGGGACTCCCTAAGCCCACAGAGCGGGGGAATGGGTGGGGGCCTCCGGGACTGCTGGAACCCTGGTGAGGACCCTTGGGATGAGGAGGCGGCCTCGCCAGGAGCCACTCAGGGCCCGAGCGGCATCTCCCTCATCCCCAGGCTCCTCCCCTGGCCCAGGTGTCCGCCACCTCAGGAGGCCTCCAGGTCACCCAGTCCGGGCCTCTGGCCCGGCAGCTCAGACACCGAGCAGCCCCCTGCCGATGAGGCAAAGGGCCGTCCTTACCAGTTCACCCTCAGCTGTACCCCGGCTCCTGTGCGACTCTGAGTAAGGGCCCCCGTCCCGGGGCTCAGCTCCCGTCTATAGATGGGAGGCTGGACCCCAGGGAGCGCAGGCCATGCCACAATGGGCAGACACAGGAGCTCTGGCATGCAGGGAGCAAAAAGGACCCAAACATTGGACCCATGAACCAGCAACTGTATCCTGAGCACCAACAACCTCCAAGGCCTGAGGCCACCTCTCCATGGGTGGCGCTGGGCCTGGGGCAGGGGCAGGGCAGGGCGAGGAGGGCTGGCTACAGATTTGGGCGGCTGCTCTGCCCCTCCGGGCTCTGGGGAGAACCGGGCCGGTGGGTGGCCTGGCATCCCGGTTCGGTGTGTGCAGTGCCCTGCTCCGACTTGCCCAGCCATGGCCCTCCCCACACCTTCCAGCACAGCCCACACCCAGCCTGTGTGTGCGCTCCGCCAGGCTCCTTCCCCAGACCCCCGAGCAGCACCGGCCAGCACCCTCCACCCCCGGCCAGTGGCCAGCAGGAGGGTCCAGCCTGCGGGAGCACCTCCGTGACGAGGGGGAGGAGGGACCACAGGCCGCCCGTGGTGCTGCCCTGCGTGAGCCTTGCCCTGCAGTCCCAGCCTCTCCCAAGCCTTGCTCCTCTCTGGCATGCCCAGGAGCCCCTACGCCCTCACATGCCCTTTGGCAGTCCCACACCCCCAAGCCCGGTGACCTGGCCCCGCCCCAGCCCGGTGAGGGTCCCTTGCGCCTGAGCACCTGCCCACACGGAGGCCAGGGCGCACATTCCCCCAGAAACGCCTGTCCCCCCTCCTGCCCATTAGACGGCGGACACATCTGCTTACACCCCTAAAGCTAGGGCTGGTGTCAGCCACCTGGAGTGGGGGGCAGGCTGGCACAGTGCCCCACAGGTCCCCGTGTTCGCCTGGGCACCCACAGCACAGCCCCCGGGAGACAGGGCAGCTCTGCGTGATCCCCTGCACCAACACCCAGGCGCCACTCAGGGCCCCACCAAGTGCACTCCTGAGGCCACCCCAGGGCTCCGGGTCAGCCGGCTCCCAGCCCCCACACCAGCCGTGGCTGCCACACAGACGGCTGGCACCGGCTCTTTAGCTGACCCGATGCCTGGCACACAGGCAGCCTCCCGGGGGCTCAGGTCTTCGGAGGTGCGGACAGACCTCACGGGCCAAACGCCCCTCCTCGCTGCCAGGAGCTCTGCCACTGGAGTCACTGCTCCGAAACGCTTTAATGTTCGAGAACGGTCCATTAAAAGCAACGGCTCTAGAACACGGCGAGGCCTTTCCCTAGGTGCGGGGGGAGGGGAACCGGGGAGGAACGGGGACCCGGTGCCAAAAGCCGGCACCGTTTTGCTGGCGGCGGTCCTGGCTCTCACGCAGGCCCACGCCCGCCGGATAAAAGCAGCGCGTCTCCTGCCTGTTCCTGCGCTCCGCGTTCCTGGCACGACACCCGGCACAGCCAGGCGGCTTTGTGGTGGTGCTGCAGGCTCGCCCCCCGCCTGTCAGCACAGCTCTCCACGGCACACGCGATGCAGCCCTTTGTCCCCGGCCTGGGGGCTCCCGGAGCCCCGTCTACACCGGCCGCAGCTCAGACTCCCGCCCGCTCTGCCACAGGCCAGATCTGCCCGCCCAGGGGCCACGGGGGGCTCGGCTTCCGGCTCCCCGACCGGACTGTCCCTGGGAAGATGCCGTGGCGTCCTAGCCATGTGAGAGGCCGAGGTGACACGTGGGCCCCCTCGTGCAGGGCGTCCTCCGAACGGGCCAGCAGCCACGGAGCGGAGAGCAGGGTCAGGTGCGCGCTGGCCACCGGACTGTCGCCCCCAGTCCTCACTCACTTACCCTGGGCTCCCCCACCCAGGACACATCTGATGGTGGCAGGACGTGGCCCCCCGCCTTCGGGCCTGCCCGCGTGAAGAGGCACTCCTCCAGGTCCTGGGCCCCATGCCCAGGCCCTCCAATCAGCCGCCCGCTGACAGGGGCACAGCCCCAGGGATCCGCCAGGCAGGAGTCCCGGGGGCCAGAGATCCAGACGTCAGCCCCATCCTCCTCAGGAATCCTCTGCGCAGTGCTTCTCAACCGGAGCGCCCCTATCTGAGGACACCTAGCGATGTCCACAAACTTCCTACTGTTTCCAAACTTGTAGGAGAGCAGAGCGGGCAGGGCCAGGCCAGGAGCTGGGCTGCATGGAGGGCGTGTGCAGGCCAGGGCTCCGGGCTTTGTTCTGAAGGAACTGGGAGCCACGAAGGCCTCTGAGCAGAGGGGCGATGCGATCGATGGGAGTTCACACGGCGAGGCTGTGCGTCAGGATACCAGTGCTCCTGGCACGCTGCAAATCCGTGTCGTGTTGAGGTGCTTCTTAGGCTCCCCACAAGCCCCTAACGACCTCACTGGGCGGAGCCCCTGACCCCCGCAGGCTCGGACCCCAGGAGGACCCGCTGGAGGGCCAGCCCACTGGCCTGTGATGAGGAAGGGCAGGCCATCTGTCTGTGGGTGCTGATGGGGACCATCACGATGGAGACCATCAGAGGGGCTGCGGGTGCCTGGACCTGGGGAACAGCGCCTCCCCCGAGAGGGGCAGCTGGGCAGGGCCAGGCGGACGGGCTCCCAGGCCGGCACTGCCAGTGAGCAGCTGAGGCTCTTGGCTTGCCCTCTCCCCGCTGCCGTTCCCTGTCTGAGCTGACAGCGAGGCCATCACCTCCACAGGCCCCGGCCTCCCCACCGGAACGCAGGATCGCACGCACCTGCCTGCCGGGAAGTCCCGGCTCCCCGAGGCGGAGGCACGGCTGCCACGCTCCTCCGGAGAGACCTCCACGGCCGCCTCTTTCCCCTCCCTCACCTCTCAACTCTCCTACTGCTATCCTTGCCTTTCTCTGCCGGCCCCTCCTTTCCCATCCAGCATGGGACAGACCGTGGGCCTGCTGGCACAGAGGCCATCCCTGCGTGTCAGAAAGAACTGAAGGCAGCGAGTGGCTGCCTGGCTCCCGCCTGCAGAGGAGCCAGCACTCAGGCCTCGGTCCAGCGCGGCCGCCTCAGCTGCCTCCAGGACAGTCTGTCCAGCCAACGAGGGTGCCTGTGTGTGCGAGTGAGTGTGCGTGTGCGTGCGTGTGTGTGTGTGTGTGTGTGTGTGTGTATGGATGTGTGCACACCAGACGTCCCTTCCCAGTGATAACCACCAAGGAAGATGGGAGTAACGGGCGCTTTTCTGAGAACTGAGAACCCACACAGTGGCTGCACTCGCTCCCTTCTCTGGCAGGGAAGCCTGCTGGGCTGAGGAAAGCTGTGTGTCTTCCCTCTCCCCATCCCCCTGAGCACAAACGCTCCGTGACACAAACACACTGGCTCATGTAAGACACCCCGACCCCAGCCAGCTCAGCCTGCACTCGCCAGGTTTGGGAAGGAGGACAGAGCGGGAGGGGCGGGTTTGCCAGGGGAGGGATGTGGGGTCAGGGTTAGGGGTCAGGACGCAGAGGGGCTACCCAGCCCTGCCCCTTACCTGCTATGCACATTGGAAGCTGCAAGAACCCTCTTCTCTCAGCCCCGGCAGGCCCACCCCAAGGTCAGGCGGGGATGGTAAAGGGTGTTCCCAGGTAAAGGGTGTTAGACGGCGGGCAGGTCAGCCATGGCTATTATGGAACCAGAGGCTGGGCAAGGAGAATGGCAGACAGTGGGCCGGGCCCTCGTCCCAGGCCGGTCTCTTCCAGCTCCTTGTCCGCCAGGTGTCCGGTTTTGTGGCCCTTTCTCCCAGCACCACGTGCTCAGCCTCGACGCCCCCGGCTGCCAACACCGCCAGGCCTGTAAGCCAGGAACGGGTGCAGGAGGTCCCGTCCCACCGCTCAGCCCTGGCGGTTCACGCACCCGCGGGCAGAACCGTGGCAGCAGGGTTCACAGGCCACGTTGTCCTACGAGGCACAGGCCATGGCTTTTCCAGACGGGATCGGAAAGCATGGCCGGGCCACGCTCCCTGGTGAGAGAAATGGAACCTCACAGGGGTGGTATGTCCGTCACCGTCCGCCCGCCTGTGAAGACTTCACACAGCTGGTGCCCCCACTGCCCAGCAGCCTGGCACAGGCGTGTGGTTCACACAGGGGGGCAGGCGTGCCCAGTGGGCTATTTACACACTTCCCTGTGACGTGCGCTGCCCTGAGGGCCTGGCTCCGGGGACGGCCATGCTAGGGCCTCTTCGTCCATATTCTCTGCCTTCTAGGTTCCCTAAGCACCTGCCTGCAGAGGTGAGGTGGGTGGCCAGGGTGCCCAGCCAGGGCAACACCCAGGCTGCGCCCTCCTGCTGCTCCGCCCCAGCTCCTCACTGGCAGAACCGGGAGCATCTCAGAGACCTCTGGCACTTCCCACCGCCCTGCGGCTTCCCTGGAACAGCTCACTCACACTCCTCACTCACCCCCCACACACTCCTCACTCACACACTCACTCACACTCCTCACTCACACCCACACACACACTCCTCACTCACACCCCTAACTCTCACTCCTCGCTCCCACTCCCATACACACCCCTCACTCACACTCCTCACTCACCCCCACACACACACTCCTCACTAACCTCCACTCACACTCCTCACTCACCCCCACACACTCCTCACTCACACTTCTCACTCACCCCCCCACACACTCCTCCCTCACCCCCCTCACACACTCCTCACTCACACTCCTCACTCACACTCCTCACTCACCCCCCCACACACTCCTCCCTCACCCCCCTCACACACTCCTCACTCACACTCCTCACTCACACTCCTCACTCACCCCCCCACACACTCCTCACCCCCCTCAAACACTCCTCACTCACACTCCTCACTCACACTCCTCACTCACACCCCCACACACTCCTCACTCACCCCCCTCACACACTCCTCACTCACACTCCTCACACACCCCACACACACTCCTCACTCACACTCCTCACTCACACTCCTCACTCACCCCCCACACACTCCTCACTCATCCCCCCACACACTCCTCACACTCCTCACTCACCCCCCCACACACTCCTCCCTCACCCCCCCACACATTCCTCACTCACACTCCTCACTCACCCCCCCCACACTCCTCACTCACACCCACACACACTCCTCACTCACACTCTTCACTCACACCCCCTACACACTCCTCACTCACACCCACACACACTCCTCACTCACACTCTTCACTCACACCCCCTACACACTCCTCACTCACACCCACACACACTCCTCACTCACACTCCTCACACCCACACACACTCCTCACTCACCCCCACACACTCCTCACTCACCCCCCTCACACACTCCTCACTCACACTCCTCACACACCCCACACACACTCCTCACTCACACTCCTCACTCACACTCCTCACTCACCCCCCACACACTCCTCACTCATCCCCCCACACACTCCTCACACTCCTCACTCACCCCCCCACACACTCCTCCCTCACCCCCCCACACATTCCTCACTCACACTCCTCACTCACCCCCCCCACACTCCTCACTCACACCCACACACACTCCTCACTCACACTCTTCACTCACACCCCCTACACACTCCTCACTCACACCCACACACACTCCTCACTCACACTCTTCACTCACACCCCCTACACACTCCTCACTCACACCCACACACACTCCTCACTCACACTCCTCACACCCACACACGCTCCTCACCACCCACCGGCCAGCATGTCTAGGACAGGGCCACAGGCCGGGGCCTACAGGGGCCGGGTCTGCTGGGAACCAGAGGGAAACCCCACCAGGGCTTCCCCACGCCCGCCCACTTCCCTGCCCACCTCCCAGGTTCGGCCAGGGCTCCGGGGCACCCCTGGGAGCGCCCGGGACAGCCCTCCCAGAACAGCAAGGGGCCCGGACTGCATCCCCCACCTCTGACCCCAGCAGGCCTCCTTCCACTTTCCGGAGGAGTGAATACACGGTCTCTCTCCCATTCTGACACAGCTGGGCTCACAGCTCCTCTGCCCCGGGACTCCCAGCTCACTGCCTCATATTGTCCATTAAATGGAGCTACGGGGTCTCTCGCCCAGCCCCTCATCTTACAAATGAGGACGTGCAGCCCAGAGAGGTTCAGACATTTCCCTGATGCTGCACAGCATGGCAGCACCGGAATTCACTCCTATTTCCAGCCCGGCCCTCCCTTCCCAGCACATCAGGGCTCAGGGCAGGAGGGAGACAAGGGAATGAAAGGGGGGCTGTGGAGCCCGCTCAGACCTGCCTCACGGCACCTGACTGCCCGGTCCCGAATCCCAGGCCTCGCCGCCCCACCTGTGGCAAGTGAACGCACAGGCCACAGTCGCCAGCATCTCTCACCCAGAAAGGCCAGAGAACACGGGCCAAGATCCTGGCCCAAGAGTTGCTTCGGAAGGCAGATGAGGGAGCCCCGGACTGGGGCCAACACGGGCACATGACCCCCAGGTGTCTCCTGGGAGGGGGCCCAGGTTTCAGCAGCATCTCCATGACCCACTGCCACAGAGACGGTCCTGCCTGAGCCCTGGGCTCTGGAATCCTTGACCCCAGTGCCAGACACCTGTCCCACCTTCTCAACAACAGGCGGCCCAACCCCACCCAGCCCCTCCCAGGGCCTCGAACAGGAGGAAGGAGCCAGGCCTGCAGGCCTCGGTCAGATCCTCCCACGAGCCCTGTAACCAGCGTTACAAGCCAGGCCCCCGTCTGGAGAGTGGGCGTCACGGACCCCGCACTGGAAGCTGCGATATGTCCACACGCGTCAAGACCAGTGCCCAGTGGGTTCTTAATGCCTTTGCCTCCTCTCCCTCTGCCCTGTCCCGGCCCGGGCGCCCGGTCTGCTAACAGGACAGACCCTGCCCCAGGCAGAGCCGAGCCAAGGACAGGTCACGGACCTGCCTGGGCTGAACATTAAAGACAGTCCGGGCCACGGGCCTCGGAGGGTGACGTGGCAGGAGCCCGGGAGCGCCAGGCCTCAGCCACCGCGCAGCCGTGCTCACCGGGCCGTGCTCAGCCAGCGTGCATGTGACCTGTCCAGGCTCATGGAGGGACTATCCTCCCCATTTTACAGGCGGAGCGGCCGAGGCAACTGTCCTGTAGGCTCCCCCACTCCGCTCTCCAGCCTCAGGGAGTCAGACGCTTCGTGCAAGGACCAGGGAGGGGTAAGGTGCCACCCCGAGGCCGCCACTGGCTTCTCCTCCGGGCACCGCGGTGTGTTCTGTCCATGTGAGGAGCGTAACGGTCAGCTCACACGTGAAGCCAGTGCCACAGGCATGCATGAAAACACCACGCACTCCCTCTGGCAGGAACCGAGTGGCACCTGAGAGGTAAGGTATGTAAGTAACACAGGCATCACGGAGCATAATTACGAAAGGTTGTCGTTTCAGAAGAAAATTAATTAGCAATAGCTGTGGCTGTCTTATGTCTGCTTAAGCAGTGTGCATCTCAATTAAAATCTAATTGCACAGCGTCAATCACACAGATTAAATGGCTTGTGAATCCAAGCGGGCTCATGTCTACACAAAGCCTGAATTAGCGTAAATGGAAATCCCGTCTCAGGAGGAGAGGGGAGGGGAGAGGAAGGAGAAAAGAGGGGAGGAGAGAAGAGGGGAGGAGAGGGGAGGGGAGGGGTCAGACAGGCAAGCTGGCAGGACAGTTAGGTCCTGGCATATTCACGTGCCGGTGCCCACCGGTCCTGGCAAGGGGTGAGTGCTTCCAGGCGCAGAGTTGGATGGGAAAGGTGACTCCTGCACTCCCACACAGACCCGCCGTTGGAAAACAAGACTTTAAGCCTGGCTAGAATCAGGTGAGTTCTCACGGGAGCCCTGACTGTGGGCCGTGAGCCACATAGTAAAGAGCCACATAGTAAAACAGGGTCCAAGGTGAGAGCTGCCGATGTGCCATCAATGGAGGGGGCAGAGGTCCTGGCCAGGCCGGCCAGGCCGACAGAGTGACACGGGGAGTGGGCCAGGCCAGAGGCGACAGTGGTGAGGACGGTGGCAAACTGGAGCGCACAGACCCGCTTCCCGCCGGCCGGCCCTGCCCACGCAAGGATGAGGGCCCAGATTGTCAACCCAGGGCAGGAAAGGCCCCTGCCCGGCTAGCTGTGGGCTCCAGGGTCCCAGGGACTCAGACACCAGCAGGGCTCCCTCCCATCAGCCACGCCCCACCGAGAGACGCGTCAGAGGCCAAGCTGAGCACCCACTGCCCGGTTCCACTGCCACACCTGGAACCCTGGCCACGCTGGCTTCAAATCAGCTGCTCCAGGCAGGTCTCTTCTGCCAGGGCAAGGGGGCAGGAGGCACAGCCCCCTACCCATCAGTCAGGACCTGTCCAGCCATGTCGACTGCTGGAGGCTATGCACTCACGTGCACATGTGTTTGTGTACACATTTTCTAACATACTCAAAATCCATGCACAACCAGAAATGCACTCACACACAAATGCATGCACACACAAACATACAATAACACAGACACATTCCTATATATGCACGCACACACACACTCACACATGTACATACTCGAGCACACAGGCCAGGTGCATCACGGGGCAATCTCTGAGCCTGCCTCCTGCACCTCAGGAAATCTCTTCCCCAGCTCCAGGCCCCACAGGGTTGATAAATACCTTGGCAGCAGCAGAACCAAACTGGTGCCCAACACAGGCACCTGACCCCCCGGGAGCTGGGAGGGCCAGGCCAGGTCTCTAGGGCACAGAGGGCACTTTGTGCAGAGATAACTCCCCAGAAAGGGGCTAAGTACACAGGGCCATGGAGTTCTGGGGTGCCCCCAAACCCTGACACCCAGGGAACCTGGACTCTTCCACTGGGCGGCAGAAAGAGGCCATGGACTCGGCCACACCGCGGCCCTCCCTGCCCGTGGGCTGGCTGGCGAGCGGGTGCATGCTCGCTTTTGCCCAGATCACCGAGGAAGCTGCAGCACAGAGTGCATGTCCACGGGCTCAGGAGCCTCTGCTGATTTCCCTCCATCCCTCCACCTGTAACTCTGCTTGTTCACTTAACCAGCACTGGCTGTGGGCGCCGGCACCACACACCAAGCTGGGTGCCAAGGGGCCCCAAAGTCGGAGTGGGTGCTGGATGACTCCTGGGGGAGAGAAAAGCTATCCCTGCCCCAGCGTGTCCTACTGTTGGGTCCTTTCCCCGTGAGGAACGCCCACCAAGGGTGTGGGGCAACCTCCTCTCCCAGCTGACGAGCAGGAGGCACAGAGCAGAAAGCACTGAGGGTCACGCTGCTCTCCGGGCCGGAGCCAGGGCTGAGGCCAGCCACCAGAGCCTGGCGGGTGAGGTCACCCAGGCAGGGTGAGGTGATGAGCAGAGGGAGGAGGGGAGCCAGGCTGGGCTGCTGAGGAGAGGGCCAGCCGGGATAGGGCAGAGGGCTCCTGGCTGAGTGAGGAGAAGCCCCCTCGGCTCCCATGCCCCCTGCCAATTTGGTGAGGGTATTAAAAAGTTTCTTTTCAATTACCTTTTTTCTTGAAAATTACTAATAGGGCTCTGATAGAGAAGGAATTAATTTCCCAATTGGTTTGGAAATGAGGAGACGCATTATTGTTTGACCCTCTCACCAGCAGCAGCAGGGGTGGGGGAGGCTCCTCAGAAGCCGGTCACGGAGGAAAACATCCCCACTGCACACGCTCGGCCCCAGGCTCCAGACAGCGGTCTCCCCCATGCCGCCCACACCCTGCTCAGCACACCCCGGGACCTGGCCTCGCGCTCGCCAAGGTGACCACCTCGGGGCCCACGCTCAGCACCTGGGAGTCCAGCCCAGAGCCCAGCCCGTTGCTGGGCCAGTAGGTGGGAAGCCCAGTGCACACTGCAGAGGAGAGAAGACAGAAGCCCTGTAGTAGAGGCTGCAAGGAGCAGAGGCGGAGGCACGAAGGTTTTGAGAGCAGAGCCAGGATCCCACCAGGCCCGTCTGAGCACAGAGACACTCCTCCACTGCCCTCACCCCCTCCCTGGCTTCCTCATTCTATGACAAACACAGAACTTCATGCCACCGGGATGGGGCTCTCTGCCATTCCTGTGGGGTGGTCCCTCCTGACTGCTGTCTTTCTTTCTCTGCTGAGGCAGCGACCATGCCCCTCAGCCCCAGAGCACCTCCCTGAATCCTCTCGAGACCTCTGGGCTAGTAGTGCTCCAGGAACCACAGTCCTCTCCAGGTGAGGAGCCCGGGGTCAGAGGCCAAGGGCACATGGCCCTCTGCACCCCTGACACGTGAGCACATGCGTGTTGGGGCCTGCGAGGCGGGGAGGGAGGGAGTCACGCACTGGCTGCCGCGTTTCCTGGAGGGACTGACGTGTGCAGGCTGAGGCACCACAGCTGGACTGCAGGCTGCAGGGTCAGGAGGGGTCGGCTGGCTCCAGACAAGCTGGGGAACAGCAGGGACAGCTCACCCGGCCAGGCCCCGCCCAGTGGGCCCTGACCCCCCAGGCCCTGAGGTAAGAAAGCACCGCCAGGCCCGGGAGAGGGGAGCCAACGGGAGGCCAGACGCCCCGAGACCCCGTCCACAGAGGGACTTTTGTTTGGAAGACAGACATGTGCACTGTGACAAATGCTGTCCAGATTCCAGTACGCTTCCTGCTGCTTTTCAAATCCCACGTTCTCTCTCGACACCGACATCCATCTCACTCTCCGGGTCTCCTCCGGCCCACGCTGGCACACGCCCAAAGGAAACCAGGCACAAGCTTAAAAGCAGAGGGACAGTGGTCTCAGAGACATCTGATGACCTTCGTCTCACCACCACGTGGACTTAATGGACCCGGAGCCTCAGTGGCCCCCAAGCCCCTTGCCCTGCAGAACCCCCCTCCGGCCTCCCTGAAGCCTCCTCCCCACACAAGCCCTCAGGGGCCTGACGGAGGGCCGCAGCTCCGAGTTTCAGCCCCTGCCCCCTCTGCCCACCCAGCCCTGAGCGGCCCCCAGGCCCCGAGGCCTCCCAGGCCCTCGCCCTCAGAGCCTCGCTGTCCCCCCACCCACTCAGGCGACATCTGCCTCTCCCCCTGCCTCTGGTGTCCACAGCTGCCTGGGCCCCGCTGCCACATGTGGCTCCTCTGGCCACACACTCTCACCCTCACGCACTCCACATTTACTAAGCGCCTACTGTGTGCCCAGCGCAGAGGCGGGACACACTGAGTAAGCCACAGTGACCTGGCCTCCGGGTGCGCTCAGACACTAGAGCCAGAAAAGCAACAAGGGAGACCTGGGGCTTGGGAAATGCCAGCGGAGGCACAGAGCTGAGCCAGGAGGCGGGCTTCCTCATTCCCTGCTTTCTCTCCATCTGCTTCCCGCTGCCCCAACCAACCCCACCACCTTCCCTGCCCCTCCCCGCCCCTCCCACCCTCCTGGAGATACTACCCATTACCAGATATAGAAGGCCCTACCTCAAGGGGCCCCCAGTCTGTTAATTATTTCTCTCAGCGTGAAGCCCAAAGAGGGGCACAAATACTTTAGGACCTGCCCCTGCCTGGACAGAGAGGGGGGAAGCTGGAGGCAGGGAAGCACCTGAGCAGGGAAAGCTGAGGGCCACTCCACTCTACAGGGTGTTGACTGAAAGCAGCCTTCCTTCCTACCCTCCTGCCCTCTCTTCTCACAGTCATAATGAGTCCAAGAAGACATGTGGCCCCACCCAGAATACAGACGGAGAGCTGCACGGCGAGGACACACACACACACACACACACACACACACACACACACAGAGGGCTGCACGGCGGGGACACACACACACACACACACACACACACACAGAGGGCTGCACGGCGGGGACACACACACACACACACACACACCCTGCCTACCCCGGGGCGCAGGCCCTGGCAGCTGAGGGAGGCTCTGCAGATGGGGTCCTCAACCCAGAGTCAACAAGGTGCCTGCAAAAGGCAGGGGAGGAGGAAGAAGGCACCGCAGGAACCTGCCTGCGCTCTCGGGGAAGGCTTCCTGGGGAGGAGGCACTGACACTGGGTCTCCCAGCACCAGAAGCTGCAACAAGCAGGAACAGGCGTATTGCAGGCACAGTGCACAATCGTGTATTCCGCCCAGAGGACACTACTTTTATGTCCAAGAGGATCCATGCCACTGATCCTTGAGCCTTACTTCGGAATACAAACCTGCAAATTCTGGAGCTTCCTGAAGGTACCAATATACACCCCCCACCAAGCCCAGCCCCTCAGCCAGCCACAGGGCCGGCCTCACGCAGAGGGGGAAAGCCAGCAGCCATGTGTCTCATGGGAGAGGCCACCGCAGTCCGCAATGGGCCCTGCAGAAGGCGGCTCGAAAACCACACAGGCCAGCCTGAGGTCACCCTCCACCTTCCCCCAGGGCACCCAGGGCCAGGGTCAGGGTACAAATGGGGGACCTGTACCCTGGGGGCACCTAGGAGAAGTGGTCCCAAGCTGGGATGTCTGAAGAGGGTGGGGCTGGCTGAGAGGAGCCCTCGGCCCCAGGGGCAGAAGGGAGTTCAAGGAGAGACCCTGAGGCCTGGAGACTGGCTGGGGCCTTTAAGAGGACAGGCCCATGCCTAGAACCAGGCAGTGCTCACTTCACACTGCAAAGTGGAATAACAGCATCTCAGCTCCTTTTTAAAGAAATCCTTATCCAGGATGTGCTTTATTGATTTGAGAGAGAGAGAGAGAGAGAGAGATCAATTGTCCCCCACACATGTCCCGACCAGGCATCGAACCTGCAACCTTTTGGTGTAAAGGACAAGGCTCCAACCCGCTGAGCCACCCAGCCAGGCCTTCTCAGCGATTCGCTGGGTGTTCGCTGCATGAGGAAATACATAAGTGTAATAGCTCTTAGTCTCTTCGCAAGACACAGAGCAGACAAGTCAGAGCTGACTTAGAAGCCACTCACTGCAGAAACACCTAGACACCCAGAGGAAGAGCACTCCGCGTCTTTTTCGGAGACGGTACCCACGTAAGTGGGTTCTTTGGGGCAGAACTTCGGGGAGCCTTCCAATAGCACCTGCGCTTTACGACTGGAACCCGAAGAGCTTTCCCGCTCACTGCACCCGGCCCTCTCTCCGGCAGAGCCGTGCGCATTCCGGCCCCCCCCCCTCCCACCACACGTGGCGAAGGCGGGCTCCGCGCAGGCCCTGCGGCCGGCCTGCAGCCCACAGTGCCACTGGGACCCAGCCCTCACGTCCACTCGGCGTGAGGGTGACATTAGGGAGAGGCTAACCTAGCAGCATCAGTAGTTGTTGTTGTTGTTGTTGACATTAGGGAGAGGCTAACCTAGCAGCATCAGTAGTTGTTGTTGTTGTTGTTCTTCTTCTTCTTTTTAAAATATATTTTACTGATTTTTTTACAGAGAGGAAGAGAGAGGGATAGAGTTAGAACATCGACCAGCTGCCTCTTGCACACTCCCTACTGGGGATGTGCCCGCTACCAAGGTATATGCCCCTGACCGGAATCCAACATGGGACCCTTCAGTCCGCAGGCCAATGCTTCATCCACTGAGCCACACCGTTTCGGCAGCATCAGTTCTTCTTTAAAAAGATTTAAACAGTCACATAAACACCTGCAGTGTATCCGTGTTAAGAGCAAATTGCTGTGCCCTGGCCGTTTTCGCTTAGTGGTTAGAGCAGTGGCCCACGGACTGAAGAGTCATGGGTTCGATTCCAGTCAAGGGCACGTACCTGGTTTGTGGGGTTCGATGGCTGGCCCAGGTGGGGGCACATGCGGGACACAGCCAATCGATGTTTCTCTCTGTGTCTCTCCCCCTCCCTGCCACTCTAAAACAAAATCAATGGAAAAAATATATCCTAGAGTGAGGACTCATAAAAGAAAAAGAAAAAAAATAGAGGAAATTGCTAGGACATGCCAACAGCCCATCCGGACGTGTGTTCTGGAGGTAGAGGCCCTGCTCTGACCACTGGGGACGTGTCATGGCTTCTGGGCAGTCAGTCCCCGCTCTGCTGGCCCCGTCCCCGTCCCCGCCCCCACAGCGTGGACCCGTGCCTGCAGAGCGGCCGCGCGCTGGCACCTCACCTGTGCCCGGCCATCGGAGGGGGCCTGCCTCCCTGAGGCCCCACAGACCGGTGGACACAGGCAGGCGACAGGAGCAGAGCCAGGAAGTGTGCCCAGCACGACGGGTCCGGGAACACGAGGCTCCACACCCCCAGCCTGGCTCCTCTGGGATCTGAGAGGAAGTTCTTAGAGCGATGTCTGCACATGTGTGCTGTTTATCTCCCGGTCCGGCCTGAGGAGGCCACTCGCACAGCCTGCCCGCCAGCGCTGGGGGAACACACAGGCTGCCTGACAAAGCCGCTCCTGCAGCAGAACCCGCCCAGCACCTTTAACCTGCGCCGAGTCTGGGCTTTCCCGTCAGGGCCCACCCCACGGACCCGGACTGCCAAACCCGCGCTGCCCCTGCAGGGAGGACAGTCCCTCGGAATGTCCTGTGGGGACAGGATGCCACATGCCAGGGAGAGCCCCTGTCATTCTGTCCCGAGGCTGTAATTAGGAGGCGGCTCCACACCACCGGGCTCCCAGCCGGCCCCTCCCGGGTCCTGCTGGAGAGCTCTCCAGACCAGAGCACCCGCGGGACACCCGCCTCGCTGCGTGAGCCTCCTGCCCAGGAAAAGCCGTCCGAGACCGTCACACAAGAGCCTCGCCAAGATCAGTCTCTGCCGGCAGCCTGGTCACGGGGTCCACTCAAACGTGTCCTTTCCTTTTCCTGCCTTCCCACCTATCTCCCTTCCTCCCTCCTTCCCTTCCTCCCTCCTTTCCTTCTTCCTTCCCTCCCTTGCTGCTTCGCTCCCTCACTCCTTCCTCCTTCTCTCCCTCCCTCCCTCCCTCCCTCAGCAGACGGTGAGATGGCCAGTGGATGTCAGAAGCTCTGCCATAGAAGAGGACAGACCCGAGACCCAGTTTCCCTTCCCAGGTGACCATGTCCGGAGTCCGCCCTGGGTCTGAGCCAGGAACAAGGGCGGGTGTAGCCAGCTGGGCGCTGGGGGTGGGGTGCCTTCAGGAAACCCAAGACCAGTTCGGATGGAGCAAGCGGCTGGTACCAGCCTCAGGGTGGATGAGGCCAGGAAGGAGGCAGGGCCAGACCCCGGCCTCCTCGCCAGGCCCCTGGGCCGCCCAGGCCTCTGCTTGCGTGGCTCACCTGGAAGGCCTGCTCTCCTCCATCCAGCCCAGCACTGACTTTATTGTTTCTTTTCGTTTTTTTATTTTTTATTTTTAAGCCTTTCCTGTTGCAAGTATTACATATGTCCCCTTCCCCCTTCCCCCACTGACCCCCTTTAGCCTGCCCCACCACAGGCCTCCACCTCCCCATTGTCTGTGCCCATGGGTTCTGCATGTGTGCATACAAGGTCTTTGGTCGATCTCTTTCCACCAGCCCACCCTCCCCGTCTTCCAGCCTTAACGTTCACTTCAAAGACCCCCGGTCTCAGCAAGGAAGTCCCACCCCTCAGACCCTCCAGCCAGCCAGCATCCCAGGCAGAGCCAGGGCGGAGCCTCTGCAGCCGCTGGCCTTGGCTTCCAGACGAGGAAGCTCAGCCCAGAGAGGAGCTGGCTCTGCCCTCCCCTCCACAGCCCTCTGCTTGACGAAGGGGCAAGGCAGACACGGAGCCGGCCTGGGCTTGGCCCCTCATGGGGAGGCCTCTGGCCGTGCCCCCGCCGCCCTGTGCCACCTGCAGCAAACCCCGGACCTAGACATCCTGAGGGTCCGTGTGTCTGACCGTCTCCCAGCACTGTAGCCCTCCTGGGCTCTGTGAGGGCAGGAATCGGTCTCACCCACTGGTGCCCCCAGGCCGGGCAGTGCTGGTCCCAGAGCTGCTCAACCAGGATTCACTGGATGATGGCAACTGAGAAAGAAGGGAGGGAGATGGTGGAGAGGACGCTGGGTCTTCCCTGCGGGCACGCTCTCCACCGGGTCCCTCTGTCACTCACTCCGCTGCAGACCTGGGAGCAGGAGCAGCAAGGCCCCTGGCGGCTGCGGGTCTGGGTTCACGTCCCAGTGGAAGGAAGGCCTGGGAGCTGTGGGACAAGCACCTTGCTTCCATCACGAAGGAGCCGGAGCAGGAGGCGCTGCAGCCAGCTGCGGAGGCAGCAGTGAGGAGGCGGCCAAGTCCTGCTCCTGGGTGGGCGAGGCCCGTGGAGCCCCCTGCCCCAGAAGCCCTGCTGAGGGGCCAGACCCCCCACCCCCGTGGAGCTCCTGGATCCAGAAGCCCTCCTGAGGAGTGACACACACCCACCCACCCCACCCCACCCCGAGCTCCCGCCCCCAGAGGCACTTCCGAGGGGCCATGGCTGCCGCCAGCCTCGGCTGCCACTCTCAGTCAGGCCCTGGGCACAGGTGACAACCGGCTCCTGTGCCTCCAGCAGTGTGGGGGCCTGTGCCCACCTCACTCCCTGTGCCTCTTCAGCAGCTGCGCTGGCGGGAAAGGGCACCAGCGCCTGCTGCCTTCCTCGCCACTTCGCCTCACTCTCTCGTTCGCCCTCTGGAAGCCGCGCTCCCTGGCTGAGTGAGGATACCCGGTCAGGCCGGGGGGCTCTCCGGCCCAGCAGGGCACGCCCAGGAATCACCCCTTCCACTGAGCACCACCCAGCTCCCGCCCAGGCTGCACACCAAGAAGGCAGTCCTCTGCCGGGACCCCGGGGCCTCGCCCAGGGAGGCCGCATCCTGGAAGCAGAGGGCCCTCCCGCCCCTCCTGGGTGCCTTCCTGCACCCCTTCTCCTGCCAAGCAGCCCAGGCAGGTGGCCAGCGAGAACAGGAATGGGTGCGGAGTGCGGAGGAAACAGCCAAGGCCTCAGCCGTGGCCAGAGGGCCGGCGCTTTCTCTGCCTGACAGAGAAGACAGAGAAGGCAGGGGCTTTACCCCTGAAAGCCCCAAGTCTTAGAATGAATAGTGGGTCCCAGCCCAAGACAGACCCCTGGTCTGGCCAATGATGGGACCACATCCAGACCTGGGCACAGGGAACCGGGGCTCCAGGGGGGGAGGGCAGGTCCCTGGGTTGGAGTGGCAGTTTTCTGGTGCCAGTGTTGGAGGAGGGGGCAGGCCATGGTCACACACAGACCTCTCCACGGTGGCTCCGAGCAAGGCAGGCACCAGGCCACGGTGGCTCTGAGGAGGGGCAGGAACAGGCCACAGTGGTTCCGAGCAGGGACAGGAACAGGCCACGGTGGCTCTGAGCAGAGACAGGAACAGGCCACGGTGGCTCTGAGCGGGGACAGGAACAGGCCACGGTGGCTCTGAGCGGGGACAGGAACAGGCCACGGTGGCTCTGAGCAGGGACAGGAACAGGCCACGGTGGCTCTGAGCAGGGCAGGCCCAGGGGCTCCTCTCTCCACTCTGCCCAGCATATCCATGTCAGCACTGATGTGGCTGGAGGAGGAACACCCCAGAGCAGGCGCTGGGCGGACTGTATTACAGACTATCTTAACTTTCCAAGGACCCCACAGGCAGCGGCCCCGCCCGAAGGCCACCCGGCGGTTCCGGTGCCATAGAGACCTCACTGGTTAGAAGAGGGCTGGCCGCTGCACAGGCTCTGATCCGGCAGACAGCCCACTGCAAGGTAGGGACATGACCCAGGGGAGGCAGTGAGGGGCTGAAAGCCAGCGGACCTGCCCCTCAGTTAGGGCATTCTGGTCCCCAGGGGGCATTCTGGTCCCCACGGGGGCATTCTGGTCCCCATGGAGGCATTCTGGTCCCCACAGGGCATTCTGGTCCCCACGGGGGCATTCTGGTCCCCACGGGGCATTCTGGTCCCCATGGGGGCATTCTGGTCCCCACGGGGGCATTCTGGTCCCCACGGGGGCATTCTGGTCTCCATGGGGCATCCTGGTCCCCAGGGGGGCATTCTGGTCCCCAAGGTACCCCATGGCTATCTCCCTGGTTCTCTTCTCCACTGTCCTCCCCTCGATGACATTCTCCCACCCCAGGCCAATCCCACAGCTTTCCCATGGAGACCCTACCCCAGGTGAGCTTTCCCCTGGCCACCGCCTCTCTCTGGCCACCGCACTCTCCTTCCTTGTGAGACCAAACTGCACTGAGAAACAAGCAGCGATGGGACGGGAAGAACCGTCTAGACCGGCATTGGCTGCCTCGGAAAGGAAGCGCGCCCAGTCTAGACCGTCCCTCCACCCCTGCCCGTGCTCCGCGCAGACGGCCTCAGGGCCAGACTCCCAGCGCCGGCCGGACCGGCCGCGGTCACTCGGGGTCAGGCTCCCGGACGGGCTCTGGAGGGGAGGCGTGTGCCTGCTGAAGAGGCACCGGGGGCGGGTGCCAGGACCTGGAAACATGACGGCAGTTTGTTTTGACTTTTGCAAAGAGGCAAACAGAACGCCAGGGCATGTGAGAACAGAGTGGAAAGAGACGGGTGAGGTCTGAGAAACCACCGCGGAAAGACTGACGGCCCTGGGCCCAGAGCCAGCCGCGGCCGGGGGCGGGCCGGCCCCACAGCAGCCCGGGAGCAGGTGCTGATTAGCTGAGGCCCCTCCTGGAAGAAGCTGAGACAGGTCTCTGCGCACAGTGCACAGCAGACGGGTCCCCGAATCTCCTACCACCACCTCCCACCGTCACCTCAGGCCCCAGAAAGGGCCACCCGCCTCACTTTCCTGGGAGGCTCGCCTCTCCGGTCCTTGGCCGGCTCAGACGTCCCGGCCCTCCTCAGAGCCACTCCGAGGCCCCAGCCCGGCTCAGAGTCGCTGGGAGCCCGGGGCCAGTCCTGCACCCCCCTTCTCTCCACAGTGGCGGCAGCGAAGGGCCGGGGGCGAAGACCTTGCTCAAAGCTGCTCAGCGAGCACGTCTCCAACCCCACCCCGAGGCTGATTGGACATCGGGGAGGACCGAGCGGCAGCCCTGACTCCCGAACCCCTCACTCGTCCCAGGGCTCCATGGAGATTGCACGGGGTGCCCAGCCATGTGACCTCGCAGGGGGTCCTCTGGACAAAGGGAAACCGGCCGAGGGTGGGGACAAGGAGAGTCAGGACAAATCCGGCACAGGGGCCCCGGCCGCAGGCGCTATGCCCCTTCCTTCCACCTGCTCTGGAGAAGGAGGCAGGCCGAGATGCCCGGTGGAGGGGGCTGTGTGCCCATCACTCATGTACCCTAACAAGTCTCCTCTCTCCCAGGAGAGGACTGGATGCGACGACCACTGGCCCTCAGTGGCCTCTCCTTCCCGGTTTCTGGCTCCAAAGCGGCCGGCCGGGCCTCTGGACAGGGGGCTCCCGGCCTGCCACGGCTCTCTCCCCATCCCCGGAGAACGGAGGCGCCCTCCCTGCCTGCGGTGGTTTACGGCCTCTCCACCACCCTTCCCCAGGCTGCAGGCCCAGCAGATATTTTCCACTGCCTCAGCAGCAGACGTCAGAGGGGCCCCGGGCTGAGCCTTGGCTGCGCCCCAGCTTCCCAGCTCTGAGCATGCAGACAGGCCAGAGGCCCGGGCCAGACATCTGGGCCTGGGAACCAGCACGCCGTCCCCGGGTGGGTGAGACAAAGCCTGGGCCCCACAGCCAGGCCTCCCAGCCCTGAGATTCACACCAGGCCCTTCCCACTTCCGCTCTCCCCTCACTCCCCATGACAACATCTTGAACGAGTGCCTCTGCTGGCAAGCCCGAGCGCTCTGGGGTTCTCTGCCCGGACGCGGCTCCCACGCTCAGCTGTACACTCAGCGCTTGGACAAGCTGCCGAGAGCGTGTGTGGTGCTCGGAGTGAAACCCAAACCCCGGCCCACACAGATGGCCTCAGGGCCGCGCTCCCGGCAAGTGGGACCCGCCGGCTCCCTCCGCACAGGCCCTTCCCCAGCAGCCAGGGACAAGCCAGACTTTCCTGTTGGTCAGGAGCGCCTGGGGTCAGGACGGGCTGTGCTGAGGCTTCTCTCCACCATTTAAAGCGGGGAAAGTCTCTCCAGGGAGAAAAACTACAGACTGAGCTTTCTGCTTCCAGCTAAGATGGAATGACAGGGACAGGTTCCCACCTGAAACCACAGGACAACCAGACCACATATTTCAAACAACGGTTTTCAAGACACTGAACCCCAGGCAACAGACAGTGGTCCCTGGGGGACAGACCCAAGTCCCAGAATGCCCCAGGCTGCCAGGCAAGAAGGGGACCTGCCCGAACCTGGTGGGTACGGTGACCTGCGGAGAGGAAGCGAAGTCCGGGAGGCCAGGGCAGCTAGAGTGGGCATGCCCATGTGCGAAAGAGGGAGGGACTGAGACAGAGCCCCAAGATCTACAGAGGTCTCCCTGGGATACTGCCGAGTGTGGGCAGCATCTGAAGTTGCCCAGGGCCCAGGGAAGAGCCAGCTGAGGGCTGAGAGAACAGCGTCCAGGGCACCCAGGGTCAATGCCTCATCTCGCTAGCCTGGCTGGAGAGCTCCAGAAGTCACAGGGCATTGGGTAGGGAACGCCAGGATTTTGCCTCAATAGCAAGAAATAATTAGCCCCGAGCTCTGGCCCCATCTTTAACAGCAAGATTAAATGTTCCCAGTAAATCAGCCATGTCACAGAGAAAGGTCAAGAATACTTGTAGGGCCTTGGCCAGTGTGGCTCAGTGGGTTGGACGTCATCCCTTGCATCCAGAAAGATTGCCAGTTAAATTCCAGGTCAGGGCATGGCCTGGGTTGAGGATTCAATCCCCAGAAGGGGGTGTGCAGGAGACAGTAGATCTCACAGATGGATGTTTCTCTCTCCACTCCCTTCCTCTCCCTTTAAAAATTAATTTTAAAATCTTTTTTTAAAAAGAATATTTATAGAAAACAAAAAATAGTCAACACCCAATAAGATAAAATTTTCAATGTGTAGCATCCATGGAAGATTATCAGGCATGCAGAAATGGGGGTGGGAGGGAGGTGTCAGAAAAATACAGCCCTTAACAATGAAATGAATCAAAGTGAGCTAGAGATGACATAGATGTTAGAATTTACAGAGAAGAGCCTTAAAATACTTATTATTGTATTCCAAATGTTCAAAAATTAAGTGGAGACACAGAAGATATAAAAAGACCCAATCAAACTTCTGGAAATGTAGCACACACTGGATGGGATTAGTAGCAGATTAGACATTGTAGAGAAAAGATTCATGAACTTGAAGAAATAGTAATAGAAATTATTCAATATATATATATATATTTTTTTTTAAAAGGGGGGGAGGGGATTACAAAAGAAAAGAGCATGTAAGATGTGGTACAACTTTAAACTGACTAATATATGTGTAAATGGAGTCCCCAAAGGAGAAATGGAGAAGGGAGGTGGAAAGAAGAAATATTTGAGAAAATAATGGCTGAGAACGTTCTAAATTTGATGAAAACTGCAAATATAAAGAAAATGTTAAAAGTAACCAGGACAAAGATTATTACCTGAGAGTCATTCAGGAAGGAGTTCATCAAAGAAGCTAATGTCAGAACTTCAAAAACATAAAGTAAAACTGGAAGAGCTGGTTTAATCTTTGAAAGCCAATCAATGTGATTCGCCATGTTACCATATCTGACATCAAGAACAAGGATGTCTGTTCCATAGCCAGTAAAACAAGGCAAAATAAGTAAATAAGACACCCGCACTGTAAGAAAAGAAAAGATACTTTATTCTCAGGTGATGTGAATATTTACTTACAAAATCCGATCAAATTTACAAAACGGAAAATAAGAACAAAAATCAATTATATTCTTAATACTACCCTGTTTCCCCAAAAATAAGACAGTGAGTCTTATATTAGTTTTTTCTCCCAAAGTTGCGCTAGGTCTTATTTTCAGGGGATATCTTATCTTTCCATGCACTAGGTCTTATTTTCGGAGGATGTCTTATTTTCGGGGAATCACGATAGTAGATTGAAATTTTAAACTACCACTTATAATAGCTTCAAAAAGCATAAAATATTTCAGGAGAAATCTGAAAAATATGCACAATACCTGTACACTAAAAACTAAAACACCGCTGAGAGAATTTAAATACTTTGTGGATTAAAGTACTCAATTTTATTATGATGTCAATTCTCTAAATCTGTCTATATTCATGACCATCTCAATCAAAATCTTTAAGGTTTCTGAAGAAATTTTCAAACTGAGTACAAAATCATGTGAAACTTCAAAGGATTAAAATAGCCAAAGCAGCCGAAACCGGTTTGGCTCAGTGGTAGAGCGTCGGTCTGCGGACTGAAAGGTCCCGGGTTCAATTCCGGTGAGGGGCATGTACGTTGGTTGGGGACACATCCCCAGTAGGGGGTGTGCAAGAGGCAGCTGGTCGATGTTTCTCTCTCATCGACGTTTCTAGCTCTCTGTCTCTCCCTTCCTCTCTGTAAAAATCAATAAAATATATTAAAAAAAAGAAAAAAAAAATAGCCAAAGCAACTTCAAAAAAGAACAAAGTTGAAGAGCTAACACTACCTGATTTCAAGACTTATTAAAAAGCTCAGTAACCAAGAAAGTATGCTGTTGGTGTCAACACAGACAAATAGATCAAAGGAACAAAAGAGAAAGTCCCAGAAGTAGGCCCACATTTATTTGGGAAAGAGAATTTTTCATAAAGGTGTAAAGGCAACTAGTGCAGAAAGAATAATCTTTGCAACAAAAGGTATTGGAGCAATGAGATAGCTATATACAAATATCAGCAAATAAATAACTTTGATTCATACTTTAGTACTATATGTATTAACATATTAACTCAATATGGATCATGGACCTAAATGTAAAACCTAAAACATGAATACTTCTGAAGAGAAAACATAGGAGAAAATCTTTGTGACCTTGGTTTAAGCATAGATTTCTTAGATACAATACCAAAAGCATGATCTATAAAAGAAAAATGTGATAACATGGAGTTCAGTAAATTAAAATCTTTTATTCTACAACTAGAGGCCCAGTGCATGAATTTGTGCACAAGCAGGATCCCTCAGCCTAGCTGGCTATTGGGGCCATCTCACCCGGTCTGGATCAGGGCAATTGGGCTGGCTGACTGGGTGGCAGGGTGGTGGTGGTAGTATTTTGGGGGGTAAGACCACAGGAGTTGGCTGTGGGAGCGCACTGACCACCAGAGGCAGTTCCTGTGTTGAACATCTGCCCCCTGGAGGTCAGTGCATGTCGTAGCTACCGGCTGGTTGTCTGATTGTCTGCTCATTAACAGTCACTCAGGCTTTTATATATACAGATAGCCACTGTTAAGTGAATGAAAGCCAAGTGTTAGCAAGGATGTGGTGAAACTGGAACTCTCATATTCTACTGGTGGGAATATAAAATGGTACAATCCTTTCTGTGAAACAATTTTGCAGTTTCTTAAAAAGTCAATCATACCAACCACTTGACCCAGATACACCTACCATATGAGCCAGACATTCCCCTCCTCAGTGTTCACCCAGGAGAAAAGAACATCTATGCCCATTCAATGACTGGCACAGAAATGTTCACAGCAGCCTGATTTGTTTCCCCAGCTGGAAACACCCCAACTTCCATGGCGGGCACCTGAATAAATGAATCATGTTCTGGCCACATGTTGGGACACTATTCAGCAATGAAAACAGAATGGGATACAGATATGTGGGTAAGTCTCAGAATGGCTCTGCTGAGAAAAGATGCACAGTTCCTTTAACTTAGAAAAGTCAACTAATCTACAGCGAGAGAAAGCAGGTCCGTGGCTGCCTAGGGAAGGAGAGGGGGTGGGAGGGACAGGGACAGTCCCCAGGGACCAGAGGAAACTTCTGGGGATGATGGAGATGTTCGCTATCTGGTAGCGGAGATGGTTTACGCACATAAGTCAAAACTCACCAAATTTCACATTGGAAAGCTCCCTGTGTGTGAGAGCACTGGTGGACACACCAGGGAAGGTGGGGGCGCCCTCCAAGGGGCTGAGGGGCCACAGACAACGCAGGATGTGGGCCTGAGGCTGGGCGGCTTTAACTTTCTTCTTTTAAAATCTTTTTTCATAATTATTTAACAAATGTTTGTTTCTGTTTTTGTTTTTTAAAAGAAAGTTAAGTATACTAATAATTTTAGAACATTTATATACAAACTAGAGGCCCTGTGCACGAAATCGGGCCTAAACGGGCAGTCAGACATCCCTCTCACAATCCAGGACGGCTGCCTCCCAACTGCTCGCCTGCCTACCTTCTGATTGCCCCTAACCACTTCTGCCTGCCAGCCTGATCACCCCCTAACCACTCCCCTGCCAGCATGATTGATGCCTAACTGCTCCCCTGTCAACCTGTTTGCCCCCAACTTCCCTCCTCTGCCAGCCTGGTCACTCCTAACTGCCCTCCCCTGACGGCTTGATCGCCCCCAACTGCCCCCCTTTGCAGGCCTGGTGCCTCCTAACTGCTCTCCCCTGCTTCCTGATAACCCACAACTGCCCTCCCTTGAAGGCCTGGTCTCTCCCAATTGCCCTCCCCTGCTGGCCATCTTGTAGTGCCATCTTGTGTCCACATGGGGGCAGGATCTTTGACCACATGGGAGCAGCTATCTTGATTTTGTGTGTTGGAGTGATGGTCAATCTGCATATTACTCTTTTATTACCCTGTTTCCCCGAAAATAAGACAGTGTCTTATATTAATTTTTTCTCCCAAAGTTGCGCTAGGTTTTATTTTTAGGGGATGTCTTATCTTTCCATGCACTAGGTCTTATTTTCGGAGGATGTCTTATTTCCGGGGAAACACAGTAGACAGGATAGAGGCCTGGTGCATGGGTAGGGACCAGCTGGTTTGCCTGAAGGGTGTCCCGGATCAGGGTGGGGGTTCCCTTGGGGCGTGGGGTGGCCTGAGTGAGGGGCCTGTGGTGGTTTGCGGGCCAGCCATGCCACCTAGCCACCCAAGCAGAGGCCCTGGTATCTGGAATTTATTTATCTTCTACCATTGAAACTTTGTAGCCTAGAGCGGAGCCAAATCTCTTGCTCACTCCATGGCCAGCAGCCATTTCTATTGGAATTTATTTATCTCCTATAATTGAAACTTTGTAGTCTGGAGTGGAGACCTGGGCCAGCCAGGGTGTGTGGGAAGTTTTGCTTCCTCCATTGCCAGGGGCAACCCTAGCCTCCTGCTCTCTCCAGTTCTGTGGCTGCCGCCATTTCTGTTTGGATTTGTTTACCTTCTATAATTGAAACTTTGTAGCCTTGAGTAGAGGCTTAGGCTGGCAAGGGCAGGGGGAAAGCTTGGCTTCTTCCATTGCCTGGGAAACCTAACTTTCCCTTCTGTTCTCTGTGGCTGTAGCCATCTTGGTTGGGTTTATTTGCATACTCGCTCTGATTGGCTGGTGGGCATGGCTTGTGGGTGTAGCAGTGGTGGTTAATTTGCATATTACTCTTTTATTAGGTAGGATGTATTTTTAGAAAAATTACTTATGCTAGTGGGAAGAAAAAAAAAAAAACTTTATGTCCAAAAGAGAGGAATCAAAAAACACATTCAGACAGAACCTAAAGCACATGCTTACCAAAAATTATTAAGTGAAAATCATAGGAAGTAAACTATAAACCATACAATCTCAACGCTGTAAAATACAGGGAGAGGGAATAAATATTAATAAAAGGTGAAGACTACAATTAAGTTGACCAAAAATAACAGGACACGTTTTTTAATCCAGGAGAACAAAGCTGTTCCTGCCCTCTCCGGGTTAGATGATCAATAAGTACAACAACAATGGGGCTAGGACATTCCGGCCACTCCCCAGTGCTCCCACAGATGGCCCACGAGGGTCCGGGGGTTGAGGGGGGGGCTGGCCTGTGGGAGCCACGTGACCACCAGCCTCCTGAAGCCCTGTGCCTCTTCTCTGACCAGCTATGAGCAGGTCGGAGGACTAGAGAGCAGGACCACCACCCTGGCTCGCGGGAGGCACACCTGGAAAAGGCCCCTCCAGAGCAGGCAGGGAAGAGGGGCACTGGGTCCTCCCCTCAGGCCCGGGGCAGCCTCCGGCGGCATGGAGATTGGTGCCATGGGTACTGTATCAGCACTTTCTAGAAACTCGCCCTGCTGGTGGGCTGCCTTCCTCGGCCAGGGACAGAGCAAGAAGTGTCCAGGTGTGGGGAGCACGGGGCAGCCCAGCCACAGCTTCTGCAGCGGACATGGTGCTCGAAGGCCCAGCAGGATGGTGACTGGCTTAAACCAGAAGCACGGAAGCACATGCTAAGAGAATTAGGATTTGGGTTGACTGGAATCCCAATGAGCTGTTCATGTGAGTCTATCCCACGATCTGAGCTAAACCACACGAGTGCCAGGAAGGTGGCAGAGCCATCTTGGGACTCACAGAACCTCCCCTTCTGGCACCCAGGCTCTCCTGAAGGGCCTCTACAGAGCGCTCCCCTGGAGGCTCCAGAGATGGCTCACTCTGCCCAGCGTGTGCCCGAGTTCCTCTGCCTTGGCCGCCCTCCCTCCCCTCCCCCTCCGTGGAGATCCAGTTCTGCTCCTCTCCGGGGAAGGCCCTCCCGGCTACTCAGACACACATTCTGGTTAAATAAAGGAGCCACTGCCTGAGGCCCACACCCAGCTCTTCATTACTCGGACCCAGGACTCTGTGATCCCTAACTAACAGCTGCCGGGAAGAGCTGGTAAAAAATGCACTGTGAAGTGGGAAACCTATCAGCCTGGGCCAGGAAAACAGACAATTCCTGCTCCGGGCCAACATTCCTAGGTAGCCGCCTTGTGAGGTCACGCTGGCCAGTTCATGCCTTTCCTGCAGCAGCCGCCCAGCCGGGCACGGAGGGGAACAAAGGGAGACGCACATTCGAGAAACCTGCTGGGATTTCGGAGGCCCTGGGCTGTTAAGCAGGTTAGCAAGGCGTGCACCTGCGGCAGGGAGCTCAGTGAGTGCCAGGCACATGCCAGCTGTTCCAGGAGTGCTGGCTGATTGACTGATGGATTGCAGGAGGAATTCCTTTTGATGGCGAGAGGCACACTGTTTCAGATGCAAGGCCCGGGAAGGTCTGAGATTGCCGCCTGCTGTGTGAGTGACTGCAGGATGTGCCAGCCGCTGGAAGAGGAAGCCCCAGGCGGTCCTGTGTTCCTGTGTGTCAGGGCGGGGGTGGGGCAAAGTTGGTGACAACCAAAGACGTCTCCAGACATTGCCAGACGTCCCGGGAGCACAGGGCCCTGGCTGAGGATTAGACTGTCTGCGTCCTTGCCTGGGGCAGACCCGCTGCTCCCAGGGTGGCTCTCAGGAGAAGGTCCTGAGAGGTGTCCACAGGTCTGGCTAGGCTCAGGGCTCTGCCTCCACTGCCTGGGCCCGTGGTCTGCAAACTGCGGCTCTCGACCACATTCGGCTTTTTGGCCCCTTGAGTGTGGCTCTTCCACACAAAATACCACGGCCTGGGCGAGTCTACTTTGAAGAAGTGGCATTAGAAGAAGTTTAAGTTTAAAAAATCTGGCTCTCAAAAGAAATGTCAATCGTTGCACTGTTGACATTTGGCTCTGTTGACTAAGGAGTTTGCTGACCACTGGCCTAGGCGAACACGGGGACTGCCCGGTGTCTCCGAGACTAGTTCACCACCTGCAAAATGAGGCCGTGTTCTGCCGGCGACATGCACGCTCCAGGCATGCAGCAGGCACCCAATAACGCTTGCACCAGCTCTCTGAAACCTCAGCCAGCATCTTCCATCTCTCCAAAGCCAGGGAGATTCTGCTGGAATTCCACTAAGGCCTAACCAGGGCCTCAAAAACTGCTGTCCAAACACTTGGCTAAGTTATTCCACTTTCCTATTCTAAGGAAATACTCAGAATTTCAGGTAAACATTTACACACCAAAATGTCCACTCCAGCGTTATCTACAGTAACAACACCGGAAACAATCAAAATGTCCACAGATGTAAAGAAAGTGAAACAAAAGATGACAGAGGCAAAGAAACGTTATGTAGCCAATTTTTAAAAATCACATAAAATCATTCACTAATAGCATAGAAAATGTTCATCGTTACAAGGCTGCACGTAATATAACCTCAATTCTGTGAGAAAATAGAGAGCAAAATATCATTTCACGCAAAATAACAGAGAGAAAGAGACTGAGGCCCATTCTCGGCAAAGTGTGCCTCTCGCCATCAAAGAGAAAGAGAGACAATTTAATAAAGTTCCCCTCTTTGTGCTGTTTCCTATTTTGCAAGTGTTTGGTTTAAAAAAAAAAAAAAATAGCATGTGTTAGTGTTAAGCATGTAGAAAAATATTTTGTTGTTTTTCACATTTTCACATCAGAAGAGAAGATTCATTTGCTTGAGTCACCAAGTTTTAAACCATAGTTCAGACCTTGAACAAGAGCCCCCAAGCCAAGCAAAGAAGAGAATACAGAAACCTAAGGAAATTAAAGCAAAGGAGGAGGACTGCAGGGCGTGGGCCCCTGAGAGAGCTGAGGCAGCCGGGGGCGAGCAGGGCTGCCGGGGGACAGTGAGAGCCAGGCTCGCCCGCCGCTGCCCGCAGGCCTGTGTGCGGGCTGGGCAGCGGTCAGGCGGCTTGTGGGCATACGTGGTGCTCACTCGGGCAGCCGGCTCTGGAGGATGCCAGGAGATGCTGTGCTGGGCAGTGGTCTGAGAGCGTGACTCCCACTGCTGAAGTCAGTCACAGTCAACAGATCGCACACCAGGGGACGGGGTGTCCATCAGCACAGCACCCCCAGGCCCTGCGAATCAAGGCTTCCAGTTGCTTCTACAAAGGATGCCATTCCACCTTTCCAGCCGGCCCGCCCGCTCATGGTGGGCCCCTGAAGGTGGGACGTGGTGGCAAGGAGGGACCACAGGGGCCTCATCTGTGCTGGGTAGAAAGCTGGGTTTGGCGCCTGGGGCTGGAGGGGCCTGGGACGGAGGGCTGGACCTAGAAAAGGAGCGGCACCGGCTCTCAGTGCGGCACACCAGCAACCGGGCGGAGACGGAGATGGAGCAGCCGGCGGCGTGCCCTCATCTGCTGTACACGGTGCCCGCAGGCGCGGGGACTGACTGCGCAGAGGCCTGAGCACACGTGGGCAGCCAGGAAAACTGCCTCCAGATCCGCTCAGTCCCTGGACGGCCACCCTCTGAACCAACCGCACGGGGGATGGGGCGCATCCACAGGCCCCAAGTTCAAACCTGTGCAAGGACTGTTTCATGTTCTCTCCAAGTCCTTGCTCACATGTACGCGAAAGAGTAACATGAAGCTAGGAGTCAGCCCTGCCGGACAGTACAGATCACAAAGCCCCAAATGCTGGCCCAGCCCTAGCCCCGCCTCCAAGGCGGCAGGACTTCAGTGACGGGAGGACCGCCGTTCCCAGGCCCTGACCCTGAGAGGCAGGCTGGGCTCCTCCTCTGCCGCATCAGTGCTCGCACACGCCTGTGAGAGCCCTCTGAGCGAGGGCCTGGGAGAGAAGCCTGGGGTCCTGAGGCTCCGGCTGCCGCGCACCCACCAGGCTCTTCCTCGCCCCTCGCTCAGGAGACGCCAGGCACAGTTCGGAGCTGCACCCCTGAAGTGTGCGGACACCAGGCCGGCACGGGGAGAGGGCTGTGCGCTGGGCCAGGGGCCGGCCAGGACCGCAGAACGCGGGAGGCCACCCCACTGTCACTCCTGCCAGTCTATTTCCTTCCTCCCCTGAGGGAGCCCTAAAGATACCTCAGGTAGGCCCTTGAGTCAAACCTCGGTGTGGGTCAAAGTGCCCAAAGACCTGCTCAAACTGTGAGACCCCAGCTGGACCTGAAGAGGGTCCGATCGCCGGCCACCGCGCTCCCAGCGCACGCGGTCCTTCCACGGGGCCGGGAAGAGCCACTCTTGGACCCTCGGCCAGGCCGGGCCACAGAGCAGGCAGATTTCACAGCTCATGGCGCTGGCTTCTCAGGGCCTGAGGGCTGCCTCTCACAGAAACCAGTGGCTGTCCATGCCCCTCCCCGCCCTGGCCACGGCCTCAGGTGGAGGGCAGCCAGCCTGTGTGCCCCGCCTCTGGCGGCACAGCTGGCCAGCCTCCCGGTCTTCGGAGGCCAGTCCTGGCTGTCCACCGGCTTTGGTGCAGATATCACAAAGGAACATCCCAGGGAGAAAACACACGGCCATCGCTGCACCCGAGCATCCCAGACAAAGTGCAGACCCCGGGGCCCACGCCACAGGAGCGCTCATTCAGGAGTTCTCGGGGGGGGGGGGGGGGGGGGGAGGGAGGGGGGCTGAGACTCTGCATTTCAACGAGCTTCCCAACTGAGGCCCAGCCAGGGGCCCAGGCAGCTCGGAGATGCCTGAGGCCCATTCTCGGCTTTTCCCCCATCACTCACTCCCAGTTCTGACTTCAGTCTCAGGCACTTCTCTTTTTGTGTAAGTGCCTCGAAGAAGAAAAAAACAATCTTCTAATTCATAAAGGGTCCTGTTTGTTAAAAGTCTTACTGATGCATGGGTATATCAGCGTAAATAGCATGCCCCGTGTCCCGGTATCCCACACCCCCACTCACCAGGAAGAGTAACCTGGCACTTTCTATCATAGATGGAGACACCTCCCTGCATTTGGACCCCGCTCCCTGCTCCACGCCCCCAGCAGCATCCTGAAAACTCCCGCGGGACTGCTGAGTCGGATTTCCTGCAGAAACGGGCAGCACATGCCCACCCTCAGCCCGTGACACAGAGCTGTCCCCTCACCTTGATCTCCGCAGACAGGGAGGACCAGCCCTCATTACGCTGTCACCGCCTGACACAATGTATGTGCTGTCTGAATGATGTGCCTTCAACCTGTCATCGGACTGCAATGACCTCAATTGTTTTAGTGAAGTAAAGTCAAAACTCTACCCTTATCTCCAGGGATCCAAGACGTATGTATGTGTCAGCTCTCCCTCCCACCGGTCTGTAGCCTTCAGGAAAGTCTGAGCGCCCCCTCCACAGTCCCCCAGTGCAGCCCCACTCAGGCCCCCTGTGAGCACAGGCCTGCTGAGGAGAGGGGCTGGCAGGAGGTGGGGCAGACCCTCCCAGGTGCCTCCTACACTGTCCCCAGGAGCAGAGGCGACAGCAGGACCCCACACCCAGTCTTCGGGACTCTGGTCCTCACCCCCGGTTCTCAGAGGGGCTGCAAGGGCAGGGCTGCTGCCCAGGCCCCTGAAGCCGGGAGCCCCTCCTTCCACAGAGAGGTCACGCAGCCTGCCCCAGGTCACCCAGCTCTGAGTGAGGAGCCTCACTCTCCCTGAGGGTAGCCCCATGAGGCTCAGGCTCAGTTCTCTCCATCGTGCTCTCCTCCATCACTCTTCCTCTCTTCCTCAGCCTGAAAGGACGCTATGGCAGGGTGAGGGGTCAGGGAGGTCTGCCCGGTTTCCAGCCCACCACCGCCTTCCTGGGCAGGCTCCAGTGCCCGACTGGCTCCCGGATGTCTTAACCAGCAAACGACAAAGAGTAAGGCGGGGGCACCCCAGCCCCTTTGCGCGCACGCCCCTGGCTCAGGCGTCCTCATCCTTCAAGCCTTCCTTCCCTCCCCACGCAGCGCTGGTCAGTCCAGGGCACAGGGTGCCTGCAGGGTCAGGCTGGAATTATTTACGCGCCTTTGGGACCTCCCAGACACATCCTGGTAAGACTTCTGTCCCCTGCCTCTCCACCCTGTTTGGGCAACG
Source organism: Pipistrellus nathusii (assembly GCA_963693515.1). Taxonomy (NCBI): domain Eukaryota; kingdom Metazoa; phylum Chordata; class Mammalia; order Chiroptera; family Vespertilionidae; genus Pipistrellus; species Pipistrellus nathusii. The sequence continues at coordinate 77,793,606 of OY882865.1, read as the reverse complement.
GAAGATTCTCCAGGAAAATCAGCAAATGAAGAGCGGTCCCTGGCCACCAAGGTTTGCCAGCACTGCAAGCACTGGCACACTCGTCTCCCCAAATCGCAGGTTGGAAAAATATAGACTTGCTTCTCTTTTTTTTTTTTTAGCTCCCAATATAATGAATGAGTTTAAATATTAGAAGTTGAAATTATTAAGTAAATCATTTCACCTGCAAAGCTTCTATTTGCATAACATTAATTCATGATGGCAGCTGAAACAAATTCATCACATTCTGTATATTAGAAGCTGATTTATGCAGGAATTGAAAAAAAAATCATGAGCTCAAAATTATGTTGACATGATGTGGGTGCTCAATAGAGAAAGATTTTTCTCGTTCTTTTCCTATTTTTTTTTTTTTTAAATCATCCGAACAACTGAATTATGGTAAGCAGGAGAAGGATTTGAGAAGAGGAAGCAGGTGAGGGGCTGGCGCCCGGGAAGACGGATAACGCCCGGCTCACGTGTGTGGCGGCGTTCGGTGCGCGTACAAACGCTCTCCAGTTATGAATGTCAAGTATGCCACAGACACTCGGGGAAATCATTACCATTCATCACCGCTAACCGCCATTAAATCTCAATCAATTCAACTTAGCACAAGTGTACTTGAGCGGCCCTTGCAGTTCCTTCTGAATGTGGCTCAAAAGTCGAGCTGAGTTATTGCATTGTCCACCACACAAAGCGGCATTGCTAAGCATCGGCCTGGACCGGCGGATGCGCTTTTCACACCCCAGGCATTCAGAGGTCTTTCTTTTTCTGAGCGCCGAGAGTTCTCCAATCCCTGCAGGTCAAGGCGAATGGGGGCGGGCGGGGGTGGGAGAGGGGGTTACTATTTTGAGAAACTACCGTTCCTCTGCGTTTGGGTGTAGACGAGGCAGAAAGAAGCTCTGACAGTCCATCTGTGATCCCTCACAGAAGTAATGTGGCCGTCTCCTGGCTCTGGTGAAAGGCTCTCAATCCACTCTGCAGACTCTGAGCTAAACTCCAAACTCCTGGCCTGCTGGCTTTCTCTCTGACTCGCCAAGAGCAGGGTCCGGCCTGTCCCCACTCGCCAGAGCAGTCCGGGAGGCGGCCGGGACAATGTGGCCATTGTTCAGCCACAGACCAGGCAGCCGGCAGGTGGGAGCGCAGCGCCTACACAGGGCACTAGGGCACTCACCATCCCCTGGATGTGGGCATGGTCCCCAAGAGCTGGGCACCCTCCAGGATCTCCAGGGCCAGTCCTGGGGAGGGGGGTGTGATGGGAGAGAACGCTGGAAGGAGAGCAGGAAGGAGAGAGGAGCGAGAAAGGAAAGACACACGGGAGGGAGAACCAGAGGGAGAAAAACCAGGTGGAGGAGAGATAAAAAGATACATAAGGAAATAGGAGCTAGAGGAGGTGAAGAGAGAAGAGGAACAGAAGGAAATAAAAGAAGTAGGGAAGAGAGGAAGAGACAGAGAGAAGGAGGGGATAGGGGAGGGGGAGGAGAAGGAAAGAATTAATGGAGAGAGAAGAGGGAGAAAAGAAGAGTCGAGGGAGAGAGACTGACAGACAGATGGACGGTAGAAATGTGCTGTAGGCTGCCAGGAAGCCTCTGGAAAGAGCAAGAGTTCACCCTGTTTCACAGAGGGAGCCGCTGAGTCAGCAGAGCATAATCACACCAGGGGCTTTGCTTAATTACAGGTTTGAGAGCGAGGGCTGGGGGAAGAGATACTTAACTGTGTCCCGGCACTCAGATGGTCTGTGTGGTTGGAGAACACAAAGACCCCACCTACACACACACACACTCTCACACACACACTCTCTCACACACACACACACACACACACACACTCACTCTCACACACACACTCTCACACACACATCTCTCTCACACACACACTCTCACACACACTCTCTCTCTCACACACACACACTCTCACACACACTCTCACACACACTCTCTCACACTCACACACACACACACACACACACAACACACACCACTGAGTAGGAGCCTGGACGGCCAGGCAAGAGTCTGCAGCGTGTGGACTCGGGCTGGCTGGGACAGCCATGGGGGATCGAGGGCTGTCATGTTCGGTTGGGAAGGGAGTGCCTGGCTGAGGCGTCCTGGTCAGCAGGGAGGCCTGGGCGTGGGGAGGCCCTGCCTCTGCCTGCAGCAGGGCCACCCGCCCTCCCCACCCCACACCGCTCGGGAGGCCAGGGCCTTCCCCCAAGGGGGGATCAATCCCGCACTAATGAATAAAAAGTCCCCTTTACTTCTCTATGTTTTTGGTTCATTAAATTTTCCACAGATTTGCAGAGAAGAAAACATAATCAATAAACCCTGACAAAAGTGGATGTGTGAAAAAGGCCTGAGAATGGAAAAGCAAGATAAAAGTGATATCCGATCACAGATTTCAGCCACGACCAGCGGAGGCCGCTGGGGAATCAATGGACCATCATCCTTTTGGGCTTCCCTTCCCTTTGCTGGCACTCCTCATTCCAGACAATAGTAAATGCACTACAACTTTTTTCTTATGCTAATGCATGAAACCGGGCACTCGCTAAGACCCTCTTCCCGGCAACCTGGTTTCTCAACCACACACATGCGCGCACACAAAGCCACATTCACTCACTCAACTTACACCAGCATCACAAAGACAGTTTGCTGTGTTCTCTCTGGTCACATCTTAACTAAGTTTTTCCCCCCTCCCGTTTGTATAAAAGAAACTAGACTCAGAACAGCACAGGATTGCTGAGGACGCCTTTGCTGATGAAGAAACTGAGAAAATAAGGTGCTAACCACGCAGAACGCGTGCAGTGACGGTGGCCGGGCTCTCCCACGGCTTTAAGCACAGTTTGAGGGTAAGGATGTATTTGTCACCCTCAGAGTCTACAAGCAATGATTGATGTTTTCTTTCCTTAAAGCCTTTCTATTCCACAGCAAACGCTCAAATTCATTTCAGAGAAGATGAGTCACGTGGGGTCTGGAGCCCTGCATTTATCTGAAAACCAGGAAGCTGTTGCTCTTCACCAGCGGACGCACCGAACGCGCTGCCCACAGCGGCTGCCCCAGAGCAGGCGGAGCAGCCTCCCGCCCGTGCATGTGGCAGCGCGACCTGCCCCTGAAACGGCTGTGTGTTCCGCTCTCTGGGACCATCACAAGCCCCGCTCTGCACTTCCTGGAACCTGAGATAGTTTTTCTCTTTGGCATTCCTCACGGGTTCGCTGGTCCCTGCCTCTGCCGCTCACTGACAAGAAGAAAGGGGGCTGCCTCCCTGGGGTTCCTTTTCAGAGGGCGCCCGCCCAGCGGGAGTAGCTGCAGCTGTCCACCCCAGCCCCGAGGCCCCCTGGTCCATCTGCCTGGAGGCCCTCGAGTGCCAGGACCCAGGCCCTGGCACAGGTAGAAATCACCCCTGTGCCAGGGCTGGGTTGCACCACCTCCCCCAGGCCCGCATCATGGGCGAGCAGCCCTCAGGCCAACGCAAGCCCCACTGAACACGCCCCTCCACCAGGAAGAGACAAGCGGCCTGACCCAAGAATGCACACGACGGAGGACAGGGTTTTGCCCTGGACTAAGCCAGCTACATGTGTAGGGGTCACACAGGCTTTCAAAGCGCACGTGACAACCTCCAGGTCCCAGTTAAAGGGGATGGCTGGCATCTGTGAGGTGAAGTGCCCCCCTACCCACCCCTCAGGCCCCGATGGATGCAGGGTGTTTATTAGGCAAATATCCCATTCTGTCCGCTGGCTGCTGAGTCCCCTGGCCTGCTAATCCAGTCCCAGGGCCTACACTGTGTACAGGGCACTTGTGGAAGCACAAAAAGCATGAAGTATTTGTGTATTTTTCAGTCTGCAGTGCAAACAAGCCGCTTCGGCACACAGCTCCCAAGCCCCCTGAAGCCCGGCAACCAGCCGCTGACCGGTGCCCTGGGTCCCGTCCGCGGGCCGGAGCACCCCGGGGTCCCCTCTGCCGGCCGGAGCACCCCTGGAGTCCCCTCGGCGGGCCGGAGCACCCCAGGGTCCCCTCCGCGGGCCGCAGCACTCCTGGGGTCCCTTCCGCGGGCCGGAGCACCCCGGGGCCCCTTCCGCGGGGCGGAGCACCCCTGGGGTCCCCTCCGCGGGCCGGAGCACCCCTCGGTCCCCTCCGCGGGCCAGAGCACCCCGGGGTC
>OY882865.1:77534442-77784442 GCA_963693515.1 Pipistrellus nathusii | reverse complement strand
GGTCCTCACCCATTGGGAGAGTTTTTTTTTCTTCCGAACATTTATGGAGCACCTACTATGTGCTGGGGAACAGGTTTTATTTCCTTTATTTTATTTAACCTACAAAACTCCATGAGATAGGTCTTTAATGCCCAGTTTTACAGAGGTTTAAAGACGTTAAGTAACGCGTCCAAGGTCAGAGCACTGAGCCAAGAGTGCCAGTAGGTGTAGCATCGGATTCGTTCACCCAGATTCACCCAGGCCCGTTTCCTGCCTTGGACCTTGTCTGGCAGTAGGGGACCCACAGGCTCTGAGACCCAGCTCTGCCGCCCTGTGGGGTGTGAGCTTCGCAGGCCCATTTCCTGATGTAACTCCTTGTTTTCAGCAGCCTTCTCCCTATCCACCGAGCGTCCTCTAACTTTTTCACTTTTTAATCAAAGAAGGAGCATTCTGATTCCCATTTCCTCTAACCCTCCTCTTTCTTCCTTTCTCCTTACCTGCAACTGTATGAGAGAAGCATCAATTTCTTCTTGACCTAGAGAAGAAAATATGCAGAACAATATTAGAGCAACTTGCTGCTAATTTTGTTTTTCTCAAATGGGCTATCCCGATGGGAGGAGGGAACCTGCAGGGATTTAAAAAGCAAACTTGCAGAAGCCAAAGCATTTATTAAAGGGAAGAGAAATCTGAAAGGGGCTTTTTCTTTAAATATGATCAGATTCACCATTCCTCCATGCTATTTGTTTAAATTTCTGCTGAGCTTTCAGAACACAGACTCTAAGGAGACAGGAAAAGTAAACGCTCCCTCCCGTCCTTGGCCATATTTTAATGACCCTATTCATATCCGAGGCAGGAAGTGTGGGGAATCGGCTCGTGTTCCTGGAATATTAGCAGCGTCGGCTGATTACTTCATTACGAGCTTGTCTCCGCTGGTTTCCTTGTGTTGTGAAGTTTGTGAGTTTAAACAAATCAACATTTTGGGTAGTTCCTTTTCTCTGTTTTGCTTCTCAGACCAGCTCAACTCCTGCTGGAATCCAGGCACTCCCTTAACCATTCCTGGCTTATTTTGGCAAGAAGGTGGCTGTGTGTGGAGGTGAAGACGGAATGTTTTCAGTTTGAGGAGAAGCTGTGCCTTAACCCCTGATGGTCAGGAGTCTGGGCACCAGAAGAGGCAGTGGGAGGCTGGGAGCAGCGCAAACAGATAGAGAGCAGAGAGAGCCTTCACCGGAACCTCGGCCCACCAGCTCCTGGCCCACGTCTAGCACTAATATAAGGCCTTGTGCACGTCCAGTCCGTTCCCTCAGCAGCTCTCTGGGTGCCGGACGCTGTGCTCAGTGATGTAACGTGACAGGGAGGGTGGCAGGCGTGTGGGGCCCTTGGCTTCATGGCGCTTACTGCTCATGAGAGCTCTAAGAACTTGCTCACTCCTATGCCTGCTGGTCATGCTGGCTGTTGGGGGGTTCCTCCGCGTGGCCTCTCTGCTTAGACTGCTTTGGGCCTCCCAGTGCCTGATGGGAACTGGGTGCCAAGGGTGAGCTTAATGAGAAATAACCTGAGGAAGCCCTGTTGCCTTTTAGGAAACCCTGGAAGTCACACAGCATCACTCATTGCTATTCATTGAGATAAGAAGTTCCAGGTTTGAAGGGAAAGGAAAAGAGACTCTGCTTCTTGATGGGGAGGAGACTCTGTAGAGCATAATGGGCAGAAACGCTCTGTGGAACCAGTCTGCTGCACAAAGCTAACTGGAGCCGCGGGGAGATGCGAAGGCAGCCCGCCTGCGTGTTCCGGGCTTGCTACAGAGCCAGGTAGCAAGCACTGAGCACCAGAAAGAAGGTGAGACCAGCCTCTGCCTTCCAGGAGGCCACACTCTGACCAAGAGACACACAAAGATGGCCCCAAGTGAAGGCCACAGAATGACAGCCTGAGGGAGGAGGGCTGTGGCTGAGAGGAGCTGGTGGTGGACTCTACAGCCAGTCAGAGGCCGGAGGAGAGGAAGCGGGGCCAGGACAGCGGGATTGATTGTGGGTTGTTTTTAGGGCTCCTGGGCTGGGCCCTCCACTCACTCGGCTGCTTCTATTCCTTGAGACAAGTTCTAGGTTCAAAGGGAAAGGAAAATAGACTCTACCTCATTCACTCATTCATCCTTGTTGAGTTCCCACCATGTACCATGCTCTTTAGAGATAAAAAGGTGCATGAGATACAGTCTTTGCCTCGTCCTCGCGGGGGGCACTCTCATAGGTCCGTGTGTCAGCTTAGAGTAAGGCCTAGGAAGGAGGGACAGCCTGGGAAAGGAGAGCATTTCAGAGGGGACCTCGGGAGACTGGTGCAGCCCTCCAGGCGGCGAGAGGGCAGGGAGGGGAGGGGAGGGGAGGGGAAGAGAGGGGAGGGAATGGGAGGGGAGGGGAGGGGAGGGAAAGGGGTAAAACCAGCAGGGCTTAGAGGTCCAGTGGATGTTTGCCAGCTTTCTCCCCGTCAGGGCCAGCCACTCAAGGACTTTTCTCAAGACACATTGTGGTTTTCTTAACCAAACTGTAAAAGAGAACATCATCTCAAAGCCACCAGTGAGCCTAAGAAATATCATTAGTCCTCACCAGTCACATAACAACAAAATACATATTTCAAGACAGCTTAGAAAGGAATTATTAAAGACACCTAATTAAAATACAATGAAATTACTAGAAGATTCTGAACTGAGCTACACATTGATTTTAAGGATAGCCTCCGTGCCCTTACTGTATTACATTTACCTTAAAGTAGCCACTTCTCCTGGGAGTTGCGGGAAGCCATGAGAGTCAGTGGAAGCTGGCCGTGTTCTAGGACATCTGCTTCCTGGGATTCTATGCCCGCCACCCACTGCCTCCAGGAGGAGGAGGATAATGTGGGAGTCAGCCGTGGGCTGCCCTAGAGGACATTTGAACCCGAATCTTCCCCAGTGAGTATAGGTAATTGCTCTTCTTTGACCTCCTTTGTTATTATTTTATTAATGTTTCAACTTGTCTCTTAAAATGTTTGCTGTCAGAGGTTTGTGCCTGGGTTGCTTGGTGAGCCTCATTTTGCCAGAAGTCAGCTGGAGAGAGGCGAGGTCTTACTGCCTTGGATAATTTGAAGGAGAGATGGCGTGGGGAGCCGCTGTCAGACCTCCAGGTGGAGGGGCTGGGCAAAATGGGAGCAGGCACCTAGTTCAAGCAGGCCTGAGCTGGTGAGTGGCTGAGGGTAGCCCAAAGCCCCCCCCCCCCCAATTAACATACAAATAAAAAGTTTTCATACAGATAAGCAAAATGTGCTAGAAAATAAAATGGAAGATAAAGATTATGATAGCAAAGAAAAAGTATAACCCATTAAGGCTTTGATATAAAAAGAAATGTCAAAAACCTGAAAAGCCATAAAACACCAAAACATGAAAATAGACTTGAACAAATGGAAACATACCTGTTTTTTGTTAGAAAGATTCAACATCACCAAGGAATTAGTTCTTCCAAGGCTAATGTGTAAATTATTGCAATCCAAATGAAAATGCCATGTATTTTTGGGAGTGGTGGGACAAGACTAGATAAGTTAACAATTATGAAGTTCACTTGGATAAAGAAAGTACAAGAATAGCCAGGAAAAATGATGAAAAAGAAATGCAATCAGGGGTGGGGGCAAATAAAGCAGCCCTATCCCACATGAAAAACACAAAGCCTCTATAATTAAAACAATTTGGACTTGAATGAATGAAGGAAAAGATAGACAATGGAATGGAATACAAAATTCAGAACAAGACCTAACCATGTCTGGAAATTTTAATTTCGATAAAGGGGGCATCATGAATGAGTGGATGAAAGGTGTGCTTTTTACTAAGTTGTTTGGGGATAAATAGAAATCCAAAGTAGCCAAAGGTATTTCTCACCTTCATACTGACAAAGCTCTAAGCTTGGCAACTGAGAGGCTGCAGGGCAATGCCCTCTAACATCACTGGTGGCAATGCAGACAGCCCCGAAAGAGAAATGTGGAATACCCAGCAAATCACACAGGCATCCACCCCTTGACCTACTCATCTCTCTCACAGGTGCCTCTCTCAGACACAGGCAGAAAGGCTCGTGCAGAGGACTGGTGATAAGGCCTTATTTGGAATGTCAAACACCAGAGACAACACAAGTCTTTTTTAAAAATATGTTTTTATTGATCATAGGGGAAGAGAGAGAGAGAAAGAGATAGAAACATCCATGATGAGAACCATTATTTGGCTGCCTCTTGCACACCCCTTACTAAGCATTGGGCGCACAAGCCAGGCTTGTGCCCTTGACTGGAATCAAACCTGGGACCCTTTCCTCAGCCCCAGTGACATGCTATCCACTGAGCCAAACCAGCTAGGGCAACACAAGTAGCTTTATGTGAGAACAGATGGAATGAACTATGCAATGGAGTGTTATGTAGCTAGGAGAAGGAATGAGGAATATTTTTTAAGCTATTGTACATATTGTTTAGTGTTTAGCAAGGAGGCACAGTGTGTTTGGTACAATCCTCTTTATCATAAAATGAGTGATATACAAATACGTGCATACCTGCATGTATGTAAGATTTATTTTTACATAGTTAAATCATGAAATGTTTTAAAATTCTCTCTGGGGGGAATAGGGAGTAAGATGGAGGGGGCAGGGAAAGAAGCTTGTAATATTATGATTTACAAATTTATATATACTAGAGGCCTGGTGCATGAAATTCATGCACAGTGGGTGAGAGTGGGGGTGAGTGGGGCTTCAGCCCAGCCTGTACCCTCTCCAATCCAGGACTCCTCAGGGAGAGGTCTAGACCAGCAGTCAGACATCCCTCTTACAATCCTGGACCTCTGACTCCTAGTTGCTCACCTGCCTGCCTGCCTGGTTGCCCCTAACTGCTCTCTTTCCCCCCCCCTTGCCGCCGCCGCCCCCCCCTCCTGCCCCCCCCCCCCCCCCCCCCCGCTGCTGGCCTGGTTGCCCCATGCAGCCTGCTTGTTCAGTTGTTTGGTTGTCCCTCGGGCCAGCCCTGGGTGGCTGGACAGCTGCCATCCAAGGCTTGTCTGGGCCTCAGGCCGGCCCTGGGGGGCTGGGGGGCTGAGGGGACTGAGGGACTACAGAAACAGGTGCGCGGGGCAGGCCTGGCCATGTTGTGTGCCTGCTGCCCCACTGGGGCTGAGGGAACTGGGCGCCTCCATCTTGTGGCTGTGGGCGTTGCCATTTTTGAGGGCATGGCAGTCAATTAGCATATTCCCTCCTTATTGGCTGTGAGCACTGCCATCTTTGTGATGGCATGAAAGTCAATTAGCATATTCCCTCTTTATTAGATAGGACTAGAGGCCCAATGCATTAAATTCATGCAAGAGTAGGCCTTCCTTCCCCTGGCTGCAAGCATCGGCTTCCTTCTGGTACCAGGGACCTGGGCTTCCCTTGTAGCCCTGGCTTTATCCAGAAGGACATCCAATCTAATTAGCATATTATGCTTTTAATATTATAGATTAGAAGCCTGACACAGGAAGATTTGTGCAAGAATGGGCCTTCCTTCCCCTGGTTGCTGGCACCATCTTTGATCTGGCTGGAGCAGCCTTTCTGCCTTCCCATGCTGCCCAGAGGCCTGGAGCTGCTGGGGGCAGTGTGGAATGCCTGAGTCATTGCCATGGCGACAACACAAGAGTCCCGTCCCACCCCCGGCTGCTCAGTGCCTGGATATGCAAATTAACCCACCATCTTTGGTGGGTTAATTTTCATACTCACTCCTGATTGGCTGGTGGGCATCATAAAGGTACGTTCAATTTGCATCTTAGTCTTTTATTATTGTAGATATGGTCATTCAGAGGATCAACATATATTTCTCATTCATATTTGGTATTTGGTCTTTGTGCACAATTCCTGCCTCACAGCTGCTGAAACACTTGGAATTTCCTAAGAGTGAAAAAGGTGTCTCTTATGTTAATGAGGTTGTTGAAAAGCCCCTAAGGAGGTGCTGGTTGTGATGGAGACTAGGGTGTGGTTAGAGGCTTGGAACTTCCAGTCCCCCACTCACCTCTGGGGATGGAGGTTGGTCAGTTGCCAGCTCTGGGCAGGGATTTAATCAGTCATGGCTGTGTAATGAATCCCCCATAAAAACCCAAAGGATGGGCTCGGAGAGCTCCCAGGTTGAGGAGCTCAGGGAGGTTGGGAGAGGGCATGGAAGGGAAGCGCCACCTCCCTTCCCACAAACCTTTCCCTATACACCTCTTTCCTCTGGCTGCTCCTGAGTGACCTCCTTTCATAATAAACTGGTAATCTAGGAAGTAAACTGTTTCTCTGAGTTCTGAGTTGTTCCAACAAATTAACTGAACTCCCAAAGAGGGGGTCGTGGGAATGTCAGATTTATAGCCAGTTGGTTAGATGTACAGGTAACAATCTGGACTTGCAATTGGCATCCTGAGTTCCAATCTGTAACAAGTTGGTCAGAAGCACAGGTAACAGACTAGCTGGCCCTGGTGTCGGAGGTGGGGAGGGCAGTCTGCCTTCCAGCGAGGTAGTGGGAGATTTGGGTTGAATTCTCAGACACCCTGCTGGAGTCTGAGAATTATTGGTTGGTGTGCGGGAAAACCCCTTCCCCACATTGAAATTAGGTACTCAGAACACCAAAAAGATTAGGCTCCTTTTAATATACCTTGGGTTTGTAGACTTGACCATTAAAATAGTTTGCATTATTATAGAACAAATATTCCTTTTTAAAAAGGATACCCACCAAATGAAAGTAAATGAAACAAATAAACATAATTATGTGTCCAGTTATTAGATACAAGAGACAAAATATTCAATATGACTTTAAATATATATTTTATTGATTTTTCACAGAGAGGAAGAGAGAGGGACAGAGAATTAGAAACATCGATGAGAGAGTCAATATGACTTTAAAACAATAATTTGCACAACTGTGGAGGGATCTACCTTTAGGTAAAAAGAACTGGGGGGAAAACACATTTAAAAATAATAATTATATTGTCTGTGGAGTGCTGGTATTCTGAGATACTGTATGTATGGTATGAAATAATGTGAGTGACTAATTATGTAGGTATCATCAACAGCTGGGATATTTAGCATGAGAGGAAGGAGATATAGATATACTATGGATAAGGTTGAGTAAACTCTATGGTTCTGAATTTGAGTTGGAAATATCATTATGAACTCACAAATTCATATGAAAATTTTTTATTTTATACTAATATAAATGATTTCTTTCTTTTTAGTTGTGTTTTCCAGCCCACTGACAAGTCTTAAAAGCAATGACAAACCCAGCAGCAATGAGCAGCCCCAGGCGTAGAACTGGATTTCTCTGGCTTCCCACGCTCAGGAAGCAGAGCTCCTTGAAGAAATGGCTGCTTCCAGCTCTCGGGAAGAAAATGTCCAACACAAGTGTGAAACACATTGCCGCACCACAAAGCAAGGCAGCTGTCAGTGCCACTCCGAGTTGTGTCAAAGGGCTCAGGACGCAATAAAGAGACTCCCCTGGACAAATATATTTGTTTCATATTTACAAGTCTCAATAAGAATAATCAAGAAAACGATATGCTTAAATCAGCGCCTGTGGAAAGATGCTTGAGAGAACCCCGCCTCGCTGGTTTCCTTGAACCTATACAGTCCATTCAGCAACCGCTAGCTGAGATCTTCAAATGTGGCTAGTCCAATGGGGGAACTGAATTTTAAATGTTATTTAATTTTAAATTTAAAATCCGATACTCAGCCTGGCTGTGTGGTTTGGTTGGCCAAGTGTCATCCTGTGTTCTTCCGTTCCGTTCCCCATCAGGGCACAGGCCCAGGTTTCAGGCTTGATCCCCAGGTGGGATGCAAACAAGAGGCAGCCGATCAATGTTTCTCTCTCACATCGATGTTTTTCTCTCTCTTCCTCTCCCTTCCATTCTCTCTAAAAATCAATAAAAACATATTTTTAAAAATCTGATAATTAGGTTATTGAAAAACTTTTTGGTGTGTTTGGAACAATTTGGACTTGTGAATCTACCTTTTTCGCTATAAATTATAAAGTCTAGATGTAGGTCAAGTATTTCTGCTGGAAAGCTCCTATGCATCCCTCAGACCTCTGCTTGATCCCTCCTCCTCTCTAATGCTTCCCTGGCTCCCTAGACAAGGCGAGGCAGTTCCATCTCCTCACAGTGACCACAGCAATCCGTGCCGCTGATGTTCGGGGTGCGGACCCGCTGTCCCACTGGCCCTTGAAAAACAACGTTCTGTAGCATCGGTTCAGGTCCCCGCTTGGAGGAGAAGATTACCTTCAGGATCTTCGGGGGGAGAGGGGGGCTGAGTGAGTAAACAGGCACGTCCTGCCCACCTCAGCCCAACTGCCCTCCACACCAGCTGGCATGTCCGTTGGCTGCCTTGTCTGTTACACAGCATCCCATTCTGGTTCGGAAAACTCCATTTCTTCGCTCTGGCGTCGTTGGGAGTATTGAGTTCAGAGCCTGAGCATAGTTTGAAATTCCAGAGACAGGGAACCGTGCCTTTGACAGCACGTTCAGGAGGATGAAATGAACAAGGAGGGGGCTCTTTGTCTCTTCCATGATGGGGCATTCATGCTGGGTGTTAAAGCAGATGGGGCACGGGGTGGGGGGGATGGTTAGAGAATCACCCAATTCTGATATCATGCCATCTTAAACCATACTGATGGCCTTCACCCTGGAAGCGACATGGTTAGGAGCCAGTGGGCCACAATGAGACCTGAGAGCCAGGTGGAATAATCTGGTCCCGGTCCAGTAGACCACAGCCCAGAGCACTGGGAGAGCTTGCAGGCCGGGCGCAGCGCGGCTCCCCAGGGCTCCCAGCGGGTGTGCCGCCTCGGGGAGGGGCCAGAAAATGGAATATGCCATCTGCTTCTTCCAACAAGGAACGGTGGGCTCTGAGGATGAACAGAAGGCTTGGTGACCAGTTCTCGTGCAAGTCCAGGAGGAGGGCCGGGGCAGCCCCTCACAGACTGCATGCTGGCTGAGAACCCAGCAGGAGAGCGAGGTCTGGGTGTGCAGGGCAAAGAACAGCCACCCCGGAGCCAGGGCGCCCTGACTGCAGAGCCCTCCCCAGCTCTGCGGTGTAGGCGCCCAGAGCGGCTTGACCGCAGGAGACAGAGCAAAGCATCGCATCAAGTCTGGGGGTGACACAAGGCTGACACCCGACCCTCCTGACCCTGGCCAGGCAGGATTCAAAAACAGAAGAAACTGGTAACACGCAGTCTAAGATTCTGAGCCTCACCAAGCCCACCCCATAAGGAAAGAGTGGAGGCATGTGGCTTAGGGCAACGCGTCGGAGAGAGAGCAAACAGGCGAACGCTGAGGGCCCTCCGTGAAGCCCAGACGGTTAAGCACTGTCCCAGAAGCTAGCGGGCTGTGGTCCAGGTAAAAGCTCAGCTGTCACCGGCCACCCCAGGTGCTGCCCCGGCTGCAGGCCACCTGCGTGCCCGTCAGCTTCATTCCTCAGGGAGGGCGCGCTGTGTCAGCCCGTGTGTAACGTCAAACTACAGCCATGAGAACGCCTGTGCACCGCCAGGCAGCTCCGCTCTGGCCTCTCACTTGGCAAGGGGCTGCCTCCCAAGGAGACAGCAGTGAATGAGAATAGTACTGAGTCTGACCTGGAAGAGTGAGGTTCCAGCCCTGCCGCACACCCCGCAGCTGAAGGGGCTGGAGGGGTTTTGCCGGGACAGGAAGCCTGGGGGACCCCGTGCGCCACCTCTAGCATCTGAGGGGCCGTTGCCGTGCCTGTGCCGCTGTGCTGCTCACAGAGCAGATCCTCCAAACACCGAGGGGGTCTCCCTGAGGGCTCTCAGCGCAGGGCTTCCTCTCCTGATGCCCCACTTCAGGAACTCAGGCAGTTATGGTGCCTGAGTGACTGGGGGTGAGGGGTAGGAACCGTGAACCCTAAGGAGTCCAGGAGTTCGCTAATGTTTGTGTGAAAGAAACTTCCCACCTTCAGAATTGAAAACTTTTTATTCCAAGCCAGTGAGTCCCACAGCTCCCACCGCCCAGTCCCTGCCAGACTCCTCACTGATGCGGCAGGGACTGCGGTCTGCCTGGGTCTACAATCTTTCAGCAAATGGGACACGGCGTCTATCCGTTCTGCTTCTTTGCACGTTCTCAGATGTCTCCTGGCTGGTTGTAGAGAGAACTGTGCTGCTCCGCAGGCCTGGGGGCCCTGTATTGAGGCTCTTCATTCTCTGAGGCCTGCGGGAGCCCCACTCATTTTAAACACCTGTGGCGTCGGACAACCATTAGTCTCATTCACGCGTTAGTGGCATTTCCTGTGCATCTGGGAGGTGCCTCCTGCTGCTCCGCCACACCCCAGGGTCCAGCACAGGGCACAGGGCTGGCGCGAGGAGGAGGCCCGAGGGAGGTGGGCAGGTGCCTAGAGGTGAGCAGAGGTACAGAGGATGGCACCCTTTGAGTGCCCAGGGCAGCCTGTAGGCGGGTGGCCACGTGATTTATCACCCAAACCGGGACCCAAATGGCAGGAACACTGGATATGGCACTGGGACATGAGAACTGTCTGAGACTCACTGGGACGTGAGATCACCCTCCCTGCTGACGGCAAAAACTTTAAAATGGGTTCATGCTCTTGGATCCAACAACCCCTGCGCCAGGAAATGGACCTCAGCTTGGGGAGTGCTTTACGCAAAAGGCATCCATCACCATGTCATTTTTAATGGCCACGACCTGAGTGTCCACGTCACGGGATTGTGGAGTGATGGTAATGTCCATCCACGTGATGGACGATTAGGTCGCCATTTCAAAAGGATTTACAAATAATTTATTTCAATGTAGCAAATATGTCTAGTATAATGCTATTTGAAAAAGCAAAATAAAATTTTATTTCTATAACATGATCATAACCCTAGTCTTAAAAAGTCAACCCATGCACAGAATAAAAAAACACTCAAAGGAAATTCAGCAGCATATGGATGGTGGCTATTTGGGAGCCTGGGGCCTTGTTTATCTGTTTGTTCTCTCTCTCTCTCTCTCTCTCTCTCTCTCTCTCTCTCTCTCTCTCTCTCTCTCTCTCCCCCCCCCCCCGTGTGTGTGTGTGTGTGTGTGTGTGTGTGTGTGTGTGTGTATTTTCCAAACTTTCTTTAATGCTCATGAAACTCTTCCATAATGGAGAAGCCCATTTGTGGCATCCCAGTGAGCAGCCGAGAGCCGTCAGGGAGCCACGCGTGGGCAGGGCTTGGGTGGCAGGCAGGTGGCCGGGGCCTGCCCTGAGCTCTGCCTGCCCGGTTGGCTGTCACTCCGAGTCTCTGGGCTTCCTGGAAGGGAGCCAGGAAAGGCGGCAGACAGGATCACGGGCCCCAGAGGTGCCCAGGCCGCAGGCCCTGAGCCTGTAGCCACGTCTCCCCACAGGGCAGAGGGACTTGGCGGGTGAGCTGACATGAATGAACTTGAAGGGGGATGCTCAGCCCCTGCCTAATCTCAGGAGTGAGGGTGAAAGAGGCAGCCCCCGTGTGGGTCACAGACTTGCCGAGACCCCGCCGGCCAGTGCGGGCTGAGGACTGAGGCAGAGGAGTGTCTGCGTACAGCCACAAGAAAACGGGGCCTGGGTCCCAAACCCACCGGGACTGCGTTCTACACTAACAGGGAGCGACTTTCCCCAGAGCCTCCAGATGGGGCCAATCCCACTAACACCTTGATTTTACTTCTGAGCTACAGAATAGCGTGAAAACGAGTGTGTGTCATTTCAAGCCACTAAGTGTGGGACAGTTTGTTATGGCAGCAGTAGGAAACTGGACAGGCCTGGACGGGGCCCTGGCTGGGTCAGGACCCGGGGCCAGGCCTGGCAGCACAGCCCCGGTGTCCCTGCACCCGTGGATTCTGGGCTGTGGTTCCTTGTAGAACAAAGCGAGCCCTTAGCCTGCCCTGATGGTCCCTCTGCTAGGCGTGTGTACTTTACTGCCCTGACCGTTGGAAAGATGTTTTTCCTTGCTGCCAAGCACAGGGTTCCATGGAAGTTCCTCAAAAAAATAAAATAGAATAACCCAGCAATTTCAGTTCTGGGCTTATACTTGAAGGACACAAAACCACTTTCTCAAAAAGATATCCGAACCCCCATGTCCACTGCAGCATTATTTGCAATAGCCAAGACGTGAAAGCCACCTAAGTGACTTTTGCCAGATGAGTGGGTAAAGAAAATGTGGCATTTGAGTATAATTGAATCTTACCTGGCCTTGAAAGCAGGAAGGCCTAGCATTTGCAAAGCATGGATGGGACCTGGGAGACATTATATTGAGGAGAGTCAGACAAAGAAAGACAGATACTGTGTGATCTCACTTATATGTGGAATCTAAACACACATACACACACACACACACACACACACACACTCAGAAAAACAACAGCTCGATGGCTGCCAGGGTGAGGGCTGGGGTGAGGGAAATGGTTGAAGGTGGTGAGAGGTGCCACCTTTCACTCTAAGTTAGCCCTCGGATACAGGGCCCGCACGGTGAATAGGTAACAGTGCAGCATTGCACATGTGAACGGTAAAAGGTGGACCGTAGAAGTCACATCACAAGGAAATAAGGTGCAGACTGAGGTGAGGTGATGGATAGTAACTGAACTTTTGTGGCGTCATTTCACAACAGGTGCCAGTATCAAATCACCACGTCGTGCACCTTGAACTAATACCATTGTGAGTCTGTTGTATCTCAGTAAAACTGGGGTGAAAGAACATTGAGAAGTGTTCTAAAGCACAGGACCCACAGCCTCCTTCATCAGCTGGGCTGTGGGGGGAAGAGGGTGCACGAGGGGGGTCCGCGGGGCGGGGCCCATGGCCTCCTGGTCCCAGAGCTGCCAGCAAGCTCTGCCTGCCCCTCTGGCCCTGCCTCCAGTTCTCCACACCACGCTTCACCAAGAGGTCAGCTCTGGCTCCCTGGAGCTCAGACTGCCCCTGGGCGTGGCTGGGGAGCAAGCGGAAGCAGGGGAGGGAGGCATCACTGCGCAGGCAGAGCCCCAAAGAGGCCTTGTGGTGGTGTGCTCCTTAGCTGGGCACCGAGTGAGAGCGGGGCCGGGAGTGAGTCTCTGGGGCTTTGGGGACTCCCGGCCGGGACGCTGCTGCTCCCCCTCAGCGCCGGGCTGGTGCCCCCCTGCCCGGACACTTTGATCCACTGCAGACAGGCCCTGGGGTGCTCCCTGTCTCTTCCTGTCCCTGGGTCTGAGCCAAGGTGGAATGTGGGAGGCTTGTGGGTGTGGGCTCCCCACCCTGCCAGAGCTGCTCACTCATCCTGGGGTGGCCGTGTGGGAGCTTGAGCCCTTTCCTCAAAGAGAAATCCCCCAGAAGCGCAGAGCCATACTTGGCAAGTTCCCTGCTGAGCCTCGGTTTCCCCATCTGCCAAAGAAAGATAGCCAGCAGCACTGGCTCCGAGAGTTGCTGTGATAATAAAATCAGAAACTCCCTAAAGAGCACTTAACATGCCCGTGCCTGCCAGGCGATAAGTAAGTGCTCAATAAATCTTAACCGTTCCATTATTAATTACAGTTAATAGCAACATCATGACGTCATCGTGAGGACTGAGCAGCTCACTTCTCTCCCTGGGCCCGTTTCCACAGGGAAGGGAAAGCTGGGCCGGACAATCTCTGGAGTGCTGTCTGCCTCTGAGATCCTGGGCTGCCTCAGTTTCCCCTCCCTGACCCGAGTCTGGTGGGCACGGGTCATGCACAGGCTGATGCTGAAACAAAGCAGCACCCAGGGGCCTGGGGCCTGCCCACGCCTCTGCCTGAGGGGCCTCATGGAATGAGGGGGCTGGCAGCACTGTGGACCCTCCCAGGCCTGCCTGCCTTCTGCACAGGCCCCCTGCGGGCATGCCCCGGGCAGCTGAGGAAGGGCAGTCTGGGGAGTGACCGTGGCCGTGCTAACAGCCCAGTGAGGCTGCGGCGGGTGTGGTCAGCCTTCACCACAGTACCCCACCCCCTTCCCTGCCACCTGGTCCCGCAACAAAAGGTGCCCTGGGGATGCAGTGCCACTCAGAGAAAGGAGAGCACCAGCCCGGCACCAGCCTGGTGAGTGTATCAGGTTTGGACAGGCTCGGGTGGCCAGGAAGGCTTTGGGGGGTGGCAGGAGTTAGGGTGACATGTGGGTGCCCTGCCCTTTTGTGCACTCCCCCTGGGCCTGACTTCCAACTGCCAGCACCTGTCTGGGGTGTGTCTGGACCCCGGGGCCACTCCGCCTGCACAGAGGAACTCTGTCCTTTGGGGGAGCCTCCACCAGGGGAAATGGGAGTTGGCACATCAGTGGCCCAGCCTCACACCTCGTGGGCTCCCCCAGTCTCCCAGAATTCCACACGGGCCTCCTATTGCCTACAGTGGGAACCTGCTGGGGAATCTGCTCATCACTGGCTTCCTTCCCTTCCCAGTCTCACTTCTGCACCCCTGTTATGGGCTGAATTGTGTCCCCAAAACTGGAACCCCCAGTTCCTCAGAATGTGACCTTATTGGGAGATAGGGTGTAATTAGTTAGGATGAAGCCACTCCCATTTGACTGTGCTTTTACTAAGAGGGGCCTGCGGACATGGACACGCGGACATGGGAGAACACTAGGTGAAGCCGGAAGAAATCAGAGTGCTGCTTCTCCGATGTTCCAGCAGGTCAGTGAGCTACTGGGAGGCAGGCCCACAGGGAGCCACGCCTGCCGATGCCCTGATTTCGGATTTTCGGCTCCAGGACTGCGACAGTCGGTTTCTGCTGCTGAAGCAGCCAGTCTCCGGTGCTGTGCGGGCAGGCTGTGCTCGCCGAGGAACACCCATCCTGTTGTTTCCTAGACTTGCCAAATAAAGCATCAGCACTTCTGATTTTGTACAGGGGTCAGAGATAGGGACAGGGCAAGAAGGAGGCTCCACAGGGCAGGAGGATGCCCACCGCGGTTACATTAAAATGACCCCAAGAACTTGAGAGGCAGGGACAGAGCCAAAGCCCCAGCCTAGCCTCTGAATCAGGGTGAATTTGTGCGTTGTCAGGTAGTGGACACCAAGGTGGTACTGCTCAGGCGTTGAAGCAATTGCCCACTCAAAGCCCTCTTTCCACCCCTTGTTCCTGGCTGGTGGCCCCCAGCCCCGCCCTGGGCATGCACAGGGCCCGGTGGTTTGCAGTGCTCAGCGCTGGAGCTTCTGCTGCTTCCTGCAAAGAAAGGGCCTCCCACTGCTGAGGCCGAGTGGCCCACACCCAGCCCCAGCCAGGGCCCCCTGAGATTCCACTGTTTAATGAGACAGAGACCACCAGCAAAGGTGGAGAAATAGCTTATTGCCGAGTCATGGAAAATTAACAACTTGGTGTTTGTTAAAGAATTAATGTTAGCCATAACAGGTTTAGCTCAGTGGTTAGTGTGTCGGTCTGCGGACTCAAGGGTCCCAGGTTTGATTCCAGTCAAGGGCATGTACCCTGGTTGTGGGCACATCCCCAGTAGGGGGTGTGCAAGAGCAGCTGATTGATGATTCTCTCTCATCGACGTTTCTAACTATTCCTTTCCCTTCCTCTCTGTAAAAAAATCAATAAAATATATATTTCAAAAAAACACAAAGAAAAAAAAAACCTTAATGTTAATTTGGGGGAGCTAAATGTTCATCAATAAGGTAATAATTAAGGCCACGAGTTCAGCAGTCTGAATGCCCAAGATCCTAGCTCAGACTGCTCCGCAGCTCCTGAGTGAGGGCCCTTCTCTGCGCTCAGTCACAGGACTCCGCTGACGGGCATCTGTGCCCCGCCTGCCAATGGGTAGTGAGACTGATGGCATGAGAAAGAGAGAGAGGAGTGGGGCCTGGAGACTGGCCAAACCTATCTCAGAAGGTAGGCCTCCGTTTCCCTCTCCTCCGGGCCTGTCCTGGAGGGGACAGGGCACTCACTATCCGTTCACCAGCGCGGGTGCAGCTGAGCCTGTGGCCTTTCTCTGAGATCCTGCTGGCTCAGCCCCGGGCGGGCGAGGCAGGGGAAGTCCCTGAGGTGGAGTGTTTGCGGGGGGGCAGGGTGGAGGGGCTATGCAGGAAGGAGTGGGGTGAAGGGAGGCTTGGGACCCTAGGGCAGTCTGTGGGTACTAGAGATTGGGAAGGATTCCTGGTGGCTTGGGTGTAACTTGAAATTCTGCCATTTTTTTTCTTATCTCATCATCAGAAGGAAATCTGACAAGAGAATGTGAGCTCACGCTAATAGAAGTCATTTTCACCCTTTGTTTCCTACCAATTAAATCCTCTCTCTTCTGTTGATCATTTCCAGAGACTCTGAAGGGCCTTCTGTGCCGGATGGTATGGATGATACGGATGATAGGGAGCTAATTAGACCAGCGGCACCTGTCAGATGCGGCCCCTGCAGGGGCACTGAGCAGCTGCTCAGCCACTGGCGCCACTTGTTGGATTTGAAACTCAAAGCTGCATTAATCAGCTGTATCACTGTCAGTAGAGGATTTAACCAATCAGAGCCTTAACTTTCCCATCTATAAAATAGGAATAATAGCAGTTCAGGCTCATGGGTCCAATACCTACCAGACATCACTCCCTGGGATAGCACAGGAGCCTCAGATTCACACTGTCCTAAACTGAACTTGTCACCTTTCTCCCTTAGCCTGCTCTCTGTTGGCATCCTCCACCTCTGAATGCCGTTAGCAGAGGCTTTATCTCCTGCCACTTCCTCCAGGAAGCCTTCCTGATCACATTTCACCTCCCAGTGAATTGGCTAGCTCTCCAACAGGCCTCCACCCCATCATGTGTGTGTCTCTCTGGCATACCAGGCATGCTACATTTTAATTATCTGTTGATGTGTCTCTCTTACTCAGTTGTTACAGGCCCTTGACAGCAGGGACAATGCCTTAAAATCTTCTTTGAGCCCCAGGCCCAAGTGTAGGAGCTATTGGGATGATTTGGGAGAACCTAGACTTCTATTATCTCCATCACCCATGCTCCCTCAACCCCAAATTCAAATTAAACAGTGTGATGCCTGGCCAGTATGGCTCAGGAGTGGAGTGTCAATACCATGAGCCAAGAGGTCACCAGTTCAATTCCCAATCAGGGCATATGCCCAGGTTTTGGGGAGTGGAGGCAGAGGAGATGGCATTGAGGAGGCAGAAATTGATGTTTCTCTTTCATCAATGTTTCTATCTCTCTCTCCCTCTCCCCTCCTCTCTCTCTACTGGGGATCGAGCCTGCAACCCAGGCATGTGCCCTTAACTATTTGGGGGCCGTGTCTCCCAGAAGCAGAGTTTTCCAGATTCCCAGGGCTTCTCCCCCCCTCTCCCCGGAGTGGGCCCCACTTCCAGGATCCGGATGCCTTTGGACAGGGCCACATCAATGATGGTGATTAAACAGAAACCAGACCTCAGGACTTCATGAAACATCCCTTTGTTCTGCTAATTGACCTCCTGGGTTTTGATGTGCTTTTTGGTTTTGTTTTTACTTTTCTGTGGTTTTGGCAAAGAGAATGTGCCAGTGAATCAGCTCTGGATGAAGGGATGTGCAGTGAGAGAACATGTGTGGGAACCAGCTGTGTGTGGAGGATGTGCAGTGAGAGAACATGGTGAGAACCAGCTGTGTCTGGAGGGATGTGCAGAGAGAGAACATGCATGCGAACCAGCTGTGGGTGAAGGGATGTGCAGTGAGAGAATATGGGTGGGAACCAGCTGTGGGTGGAGGGATGTGCAGTGAGAGAACATGGGTGGGAACCAGCTGTGGGTGGAGGGATGTGCAGAGAGAACATGGTGAGAACCAGCTGTGGCTGGAGGGATGTGCAGAGAGAGAACATTCATGGGAACCAGCGGGTGGAGGGATGCGCAGTGAGAGAACATGCATGGGAACCAGAGGGTGGAGGGATGTGCAGTGAGAGAACATGCATGGGAACCAGCGGGTGGAGGGATGTGCAGTGAGAGAACATGCATGGGAACCAGCTGTGGGTGGAGGGATGTGCCGTGAGAGAACATGCATGGGAACCAGCGGGTGGAGGGATGTGCAGTGAGAGAACATGCATGGGAACCAGCTGTGGGTGGAGGGATGTGCAGTGAGAGAACATGGATGGGATCCAGCCGTGGGTGGAGGGATGTGCAGTGAGAGAACATGCATGGGAACCAGCTGTGGGTGGAGGGATGTGCAGTGAGAGAACATGGATGGGATCCAGCCGTGGGTGGAGGGATGTGCAGTGAGAGAACATGCATGGGAACCAGCCATGGGTGGAGGGGTGTGCAGTGAGAGAACATGGATGGGATCCAGCCGTGGGTGGAGGGATGTGCAGTGAGAGAACATGCATGGGAACCAGCCATGGGTGGAGGGGTGTGCAGTGAGAGAACATGCATGGGAATGTGTGACACCAGGAAATACGCAGAGGCTTTGCAATGCACTCACCTGAAGTTCCCCAAATGTAGCTGCTTATAAGCCCATCTGCTACGGCGAACTGAGTGGGTTCCCCCGCTGTTACCTCTTTTAACCCTCAAACCTGCCCCACAGGAGGACAGCCTGCCGGTGACACAGAGGAGGAAGTGCCCCTGGGAGAGGCTGAGCGGGCAGATCTCTCATCTGCAAGGGCCATCTCTCTGCAGCCTGTCCATGCCCGCTGGCCCCTCAGGGGCTTGGGATGGCCTCTCCCAGGGCTGGACCTCCGCACTCCTGTGGGGCCTTCCGGTCCCTCACCTCCCCCTTAGCTGGGCTGCCCCTGCTCATGTCCTGGTGGGGAGCCACTGAGCCCTTCAGCATTGGGGAGGACCTGGGCCTTGTCACCCAGCAGGCAGTTCTGGGGTCCTTGGTCCCCTCACTGGAGCCTGTGTTCTGACTCCACTGTGCCCCTCCCCACCGCCTGGGAGCCAGGCTGGCACTCAGCAGACAGGGAGGGGGCAGAGGGAGGGCCTGGGGAGGGGAGATCCTTGGCAGAGAGCTCCGGGTGGTTTGGTGTTTTCCCGAGTGGCCAGTAAAATGCAAGGCCCCTGTCTCTGAGTCCTGGCCAGGCTGTCCTAGGTTGTGGCGTGAAAGATGAGGCCTGAGCATGCCCACCTGCAAGGGTGTGGTTCAGTGTGTGGCGGCCTGTGGGCTTGACAGGCCACCGGCCTCAGTGTCCCTGTCAGTAAATGCAGCTGTGCGAGCACCTGCCTCACAGGTGGTGGGGAAGAGGAAAGTTCACACGGACAGCATGCTCAGAACAGTCTGCAAATGCATTGTCAGGATATAAACTGCGGCATATTAAGAAGCTTTAAGCCAATATTTGAGCAAAAATCGATGGAGATGGGGCGGCACGCCCCTAGCAGACAGACAGCGCTCTGAGGAGTGGCACAGCATGGGAGCGCTCAGGCGGAGGAGCAGGGACAGGAGGCCATGCCGGACGTGCAGGCTGGTGACCACGAGGTCACTTTCCTTGAGGCAATGGTCGGGCCTGCGGCAGGTGCTCCCTGGTGCTGACCAGTGATCCTGACTGGCCGACGTAGGATCCGGTTCTAGGAGAGCCGAACTGTGATGAAGTCTTGGTTTGGGACGTGGGGCTTAGCACCTGCAACTCCGTTTGGGCCTGTTGTCTTGTTTCACCAGCATGGATACTTGCTGTGGCCTCAGAAGACAGGTTTGGGAGCGGGGTCGGCCTACCATGTGGCAGTGTAGGGCACCCTCCCGACGAGGGTCCAGAGCCCATGTGCACCTGAACCCCACGTCTCTGAAGCCCTGAGCTTCGGCTGTCCGCGTGTGAACCTCTGACAGCTCCTGTGAGGTTCTGTGGGGAAAGACTGCTCTTTGTTTAGGGGAAAATACTTAACATTGAAAGCCAGTAACATTCCCCGTGAGCTGAACTGTCCTGTGTGTGGCTGTGAATGGCTGTCCTCACGGGGAGGAGAATGGGCAGCAGAAGGTGAGGCTGGTGACCCAGGAGAGTGTGATGAGCAGGGTGAGGGCGGGAGGAAGAGGCAGCGCCCTCCCTGGGCAGGCAGGCTGGGCAGGCGTGGGCTGGGCCTCTGGGAGGGTCTTGGTCACCAGGAGGTGGGGACCAATAGTTGGCCAGGCCCAGACACAGGGCAGCAGACCAGACCTAGAGAGCACCCTCTGGGCTGGCAGGGCACCCCGAGCAGGGTGCACCTCCAATGGGAAGCTTTTCGGTCCTTGCCGTCCCCACACCTTTCTGGAAAGGTTTGCTTCTGGCCTGTGCATACTTTGTGCTGCACACAGGATCCGGGCCTGTGACTGGTGGCAGCTGAGCCAGGTGAGAGGGGGCAGGGACGAGAAAAGAGGGGGCGGAGCGGAGAGAGGTGTGGCTCCGGGGATGCGGACACCAGCTGCAGGGGCCGCGGTGGCGGCTGGCTGGGTGTGTGGAACCTCAGAACTACTCCGGGGAGAGAAACTGGCGACTGACGGGCCTCTGTGGTCTCAGCCCAGAGCTCCTTGCGCCGTTGGAGAAACCGGGGACTCAGGGCTGACCCCGCTGCGGAGTAAGGAAGGCGGGCTCAGGGAGGGCTGCACAGAGGAAGGGAATTTCAAGCAGAGTTTTGAAGGATAAATAGGCGTTTGACAGTGAACCAGGTAAAGAAAATTATTCACACTGCTCTCCATTGCCTCCTATCCTATCCAACCTGGAAACCCACACAGGCCTTCACGAACCCCCCAATTCTGGCAGGACGAGGCCCCACTCGGAGCAGAAGAAAGGGGCGCCCTGGGCCCATGGAGTCACCTGTGGGAGGAACAGCTGCTGGCTCCCTCGGGCTCTGCTGGGCTTCCCAGGCCTGGCCACGGACGCCGCCCCGCCCCACGGCAGGCCTTGGCGCGGCGCAGTGCTTACCAATCGCTGCTGTCAGAGCGGGCTCTCCCGGGGCCGAGATTTATTCAGTCTCCGTCTCTGCAGGGCTGGCTCTTACTGCCACTACCTGCGGAAATATGCTTCCCGGGCCCGGCTCCCGGAGGGGTGCTGCCGGGTCATTACCGCGTGAATTGTTGGGCTGTGAAGGAGCCATGCCTCACTCCCCGCGGCTCAGGGTGTGCGGCGCCGGGCACCACGGGCACGCCCGTCGGACCATCCGCCGCGGAGGCCGCTCAGGGGCTCTGCCGCCGGGGAGTGGACACCTGGGAGTTATGTGTGGGGCGTCTCCACTGGCCCTGCCTGTGTAACAGATGGGACGCGGCAGCTAGCGCGGAGCAAGGAACCGAGCGGCTTGGCATTCAGTGGATCAGATCCCAGGAGTGTCCCTGCCTTGAGGGGAAGAGAGGGGGCTTGGTCAGTAACCTGGGGTTATTTCCTCCCAGGCAGCCCCTCCTAATGTAAGCCTCTGCATCCTCCTTTTCTGCTCAGAGCTCCCCAGAGCCAGCTCCTGTCCTGTCGCCGTAGGCCAGACTAGAGACACTAGAGAGAAAGCATGCGAAGCAGTTATCCTGGGGGTGCTGATGGCTGAGCAGCCCGACTACAGCCCCTTCTCCCAAGGACGCTGCCGCCTCAGGACTAACAGCCTTTGTAGTCAAACCAATGGCTCTCAGTCAGAGGGATTCTGGTTCCCACCCCAACACAGTTGACAATGTCTGGAGATACTTTCTAGTCACAACTAGGGAGGGGGGGCGGGAGGTTACCTGCAGCTAGTGGGTGGAGGCCAGTGATGCTGTCAAACACCCCACAATACACAGGACTGCCCCCCAACAAAGATCACATGATCCCAATGCCCACAAAGCTGGGCGGAGAACCCCTGAGGAGGGGGAGCCTGGGAGAGGGAGCTGAGGACTCCTTCCCGACTTCCGGCCATGAGGGTTCAGGTGGGGAGTCAGAGGGCGAGAGCGGACAGCCAGGGGCACTGCCAGGCTCTGTGCCCTTGCAGCCTGCTTGTGAGGTGCCTGCCACCCCGTGGCACCAGAGCGGGGCAGCTGGGTGCATGCAGACCGGAGGCGGGCCGCTCTGTGCCAGAGCTCGGACCCCACTCTGTCCCTAAGTCATGGAGCTCTCGGAGGCCTTGGCTCCGGGCCAGGCCCAGAAGGTGCAGGATAGGAACAGGCTAAGGGGCGAGGGGAGGACCTCCCTGGCCAGATGCGGACAGGAAGGGCCTAACCCCAGGTTCTGGAGGGAAGATCCTCAGTGCTGGCTCCCAGCAAGGCTCGGCTCCTGCACTCTGACCCCAGGGGCAGGCGGGAACCTTGTGGGAAGTCCCAGAGGGCTGAGAGGCTGCAGCCCCACCGGCTGTGCAGACCATGGGGGTAGTGGGGGCTCTCAGGCTCCGTTCACAGCAGTTGTTTTGTAGGAGTTTAGGTAGTTTGGAGCACCTGGTTCTTACCTAATGTCTGAGGCTGATAAGTGTCGGTGGTGACCACAGGCGAGGTCCCTGGGTCGGACTTGATTCTGGAGAAGATTTGGCAGTGGGCTCAGCCCTTCCATTATTGCTCATAGGCCTGGTTTGAAAATGCCAGAAAGAATCCAGTGAGAGTGGATTCCCGCAGCACTGGTTTCCTGACCGCCTCTGTCTTCCCTCACGTACACCCTCCCCGCCGCCCCATTTCCCAGGCTGCCCTCCCGAGGTCCCGCTCGGCTCCGCGGGGCCTGACTCGCTCGGTGGGGTCCCTGTTTGACTCGCCCAGGGCAGCTCAGCTTCTCCGGGCCAGGCTGGCCCCCCTGCTCCCCTCACAGCCCGTGTGCTGAGCTCCCCATCTGCCCAGTGGAGGGCGGGCAGGTGAGGGAGGCCCAGGCTTCGGGGACCGGCCTCAGGTGACTGGCAATTGTGTGCCAAGGTGGGGGGCCAAGCCTCTGTGCTGCCAGCCAGTGCTCCTGCCTCCGTGGGTGCCTGTGCTTCGCAGGCCCAGCACAGTCACAGCCAGCTCAGTGGCACCTTGCCGGGCACCCACCATGCCTCCTGGAGAGATGCGAGCGTGCAGAGGGGGCTGGGACCCAGCGGTGCCTGTCCGTGAGCTTCATCCGACAAAGGCCAAGTGCACAGAGAAAGCGCGAGCCAGTGGGAGATCCTGACGACGCAGTTCCGCGCCTTCCAGCCCCACGGGGCGCCTCGCCATGGCACGGGGTGAGCCGATGTCAGGCACCAGCCCAGGCGACACTTCTAGGGCAGAGAGTTCTGGATGTTCCTTGGTCAGGTCACCGGGGCCACCCGCAGAGAACGTTATAAATGTTCTTATGCATGTGTCTGTAGGATGGGAGGCAGAGGAAGCATCCAGGAGAAATGGGGGGCGGGGGGGAGGTGGAGCCATGTCATAGGGACACCCATACAGATGTGTTCTAGGTGCAGCGTCTCCCCCAATGTCCCTGCG
Organism: Pipistrellus nathusii; assembly: GCA_963693515.1. NCBI lineage: Eukaryota > Metazoa > Chordata > Mammalia > Chiroptera > Vespertilionidae > Pipistrellus > Pipistrellus nathusii. The sequence continues at coordinate 77,761,285 of OY882865.1, read as the reverse complement.
GAAAGGCAGGACCTCAGAGCCTGACACGGCTCCTGCCCATGGGGTCCGTGGGCCCGGAATTCTTGGGGCCCAGGAGGGGCCGGGGGCTCTGTGCCATGCTGTCCGGACCTCAGCAGCAGGTGTGGCGCTGCCTCTCCCGGACCGCTGTAATGGCTGCTCAGACTACTTACGTGGGGCTCCCGGGGTCCAAACCCAAGAGACTCAGCAAACGGGGCAGAAGCTGGACGGACTTTTCTGCCCGGCGGCGGTCACTGCTGCTCACCCGGCCAGTTTCCAGCTCAGGGAGGGGCAGACCCGTATCTCAGAGAACAAGGAGCCGCAGAGAGCCACGCCACCCAGGGTCTCCCCAAAAATGCACACACACACTTGGGATAAGTATAAAGGCAGTGCTTACTAAAACACATTTCATTTTCAAAACGGAGCTAGCAGCTGTTTACGAGTGTATACACTTTTTTTAGGCACACACACACACACACACACATATATATATATATATATATATATATATATATATGTATTTTTTAAAAAATACATATTTTTATTGATTTCAGAGAAGAAGGGAGAGGAAGAGAGATAGAAACATCAATGATGAGAGGGAATCCTTGATACGCTGCATCCTACATGCCCCCTACTGAGGGTTGAGACTGCAACCCAAGCAGGTGCCCTGACTGGGAATCAAACTATGATTCCAAGTTCACAGGTCAACACCCAACCATTGAGCCGCCCTGGCTGGGCAGTATGTATATATATAGTTTATTAATCTTCACTTGAGAATATTTTTTCCACCACTTTTCAGAGGAAGTAGAAGGGAGGGAGAAGGGGGGGAGAGAAACATCAATGTGAACCGGTTGCTTCCTGGGGGCAGGGCACGTGCCCTTGACCGGGACTGGAGCCTGTGACCCTTCCGTGTGGGGGCTGAGGCTCTGACCCCTAAGAACATCGTCCAGCGCTGTAGCATTGTTTGACTACCTGTACTTAGCCTTTTCACAATGTGATCAATCTTTAAATTTTCAATAGTTGCGGTCAAATCCATAGAACATAACATGTACCATCTGGACCGTGTAAGTGCAGAGAGAGCGGCAGAAGGTGCCTCCACATTGCTGTGCACCGTCAGCACATCCATCTCGGGCTCTTGTCATCTTAACACTGAAACTCTGTCCCCAGGAGACAGTAACTCCCCCAACTCCCCCCCTGCACCATCAGCCCACTTCCTGTCTCCATGAACCCGAGTGAGGCCCTCACATAACTGGAGCCACACAGCACTATCCTTGTGTGACTGGCGTCTTTCACTGAGCATCCTGCCCTCTGGGTTCATGTCCAATGTCAGAATTCCCTTCCTGTCGAAGGCTGAGGACCGTTTTGTGGTGATGTGTCCACCATGTTCTGTTTGTCCATCCGTCTGCAGATGGCGCTGGGATTCTCCTGTGTTTGGCTCTGTGAGTGGTGCCGCTGTGGACGTGGGTGTGCGTGTATCTCCCCAAGACCCGCTTCAGTGCCCTGGGACAGGCCCGGAAGGGGAAGTGCTGGGTCATATAGTACTTCCGTTTCTACTTGGTTTGGAAAACTTCACACTGGTTTGCATAAGTGCTGCCCAATTCATATTTCCACCAACAGTGCACGCATCTCGATGTCTTCACCTTCTCACTGACAATGTTTTCTGATTTTTGACGGTGGCCATCCCAATGGGGTGAATGGTAAACATCCTGCAGTGCACCCCAGGACGATGGCCCGGCTCACAAAGCCGAGCACAGCGCGGAGAGCTGGGATGTGGTGGTGCCGGCACAGCCAGCCTGCCCTCACCAGCCTCCTCTGGGGGGCTGTCTGGAGTGGAGACCCCTCCCCACCTCTCCAGCTCTTAGGAAGCCCCGCTCCCTCTCTCCCTTCACCAAGGCACCTGCCCTCCTGCTGGGCTCGCTGACCATGGGGTTGGAACGGAGGTTCTAACCAGACTCGGTGCCGCCCACCCTTGGTTCCCCACAGCGGAGCAGAGGCTGAGGGTGGGGCTGAGGGTGAGTGTGAGGCTGGGCGAGGGCCTGACCCCCCGCCCTCCGCCCCACCTCAGGCAGCATTCATTGGGAGGGAAGCACAGTGCAGGACTGAGACACAGGGGAGCTGCTGTCTGCGGTTGTTTCTCTCGTGTCGTCTTCAGCTGTCCCTTCACACGCTGCCAGTTTCCAGGCCCGACCCCACCGCCGTGCAATACCTGGATGACTCTAACCAGCTGAGCTCCCCACAAGCGCTTGGCCTCCCTCAGAGGTAAGAGCTGAGCTAAGGGGACCGGGCACACAGGAGCTGTGAGAGCTGGAGGTGGCTGTGTCAGGCCATGATGCTGGCTGGTTTCCCCTGGACAGAGAGGACAGTCCCAGCGGCTTCCCCCGCCGCCTGGGGCACTGCCTGGCCAGGGTCCCCCTTGGGTCTCTGTCCGAGGAGCCCAGGCCTGCCGCAGGGGCAGCGGACGGCCTGATTCTTTGTCCCGCCCTGCCCCCTGGCGGCAGGTTTTGGAGGTGCGCTCAGGAGGGTCCCACAGGAGGTCCTGCCGGAGCTCTGGGCAGTGGCAGGCAGCGCATCCCCAGTCCCCGCTCCCTGGCCTCCCGCTTACTGACTCAGTGGCTCCTCCAGCCCCTCTGCCTGCCCTGGTCCCCGGGAAACACCCCGCAGCTGGAGGCTGTCCCTACGGAAACATTTCGGGTGCGTCCTCTGTGGCTTCCTGTGCCCAGCGCCCAGGAGAGGGCAGAAGGAGGAGGGAGACAGTGGGTCTAAGAGGAAAAGACCTCTGGGGGCTGGCACCCGGCCTCCAGCCTGCCTCCCACTTCCCAGATTGAGGTCTTCCCGCGCTTCCAATGGACCCCCTCCCACAGGAGAGACAAGGACTCCATACCAGCTGCCTTCGTCCCCAAATGCCCTGAGCGTGGCCACGCTCCACCAGCTCCCACCCAGGCCCTGCGGAGCGGGAGCAGCCTGGCCCTTCCCGTTCCGGTGTGGCTCAGACACCTGCCTCTGCCCCCAACTGCGGCTCTCCCCGCCTCCCCTAGGGGCTGCTGGGAAAGGGGGTGGCCTTCCCGGGAAACCTCCTTCCCCTCCTCCCCAACTGCTACTTCCTTTTTCAAAAAATTATTTATTGAGTGACTGCTGAGAGAGAGAGAGAGAGAGAGAGAGAGAGAGAGAGAGAGAGAAGGAGAGAGAGAGGGAGGAAGAGCAAGAGGGGGGAAAGAGAGAGGGGGAGAGAGAGGGAGGGAGAGAGAGGGGGGAGAGAGAGGGAGGGAGAGAGAGAGACTGAGAGGGGGGAGAGAGAGAGGGAGAGAGAGAGGGGGGAGAGAGAGAGGGAAGGAGAGCGAGAGGGGGAGAGAGAGGGGGAGAGAGAGAGGGAGGGAGAGAGAGAAAGGGAGGAAGAGAGAGAGGGAGGGAGAGAGAGAGAGACTGAGAGGGGGGAGAGAGAGAGGGAGAGAGAGAGGGGGGAGAGAGAGAGAGAGGGAGAGCGAGAGGGGGAGAGAGAGGGGGAGAGAGAGAGGGAGGGAGAGAGAGAAAGGGAGGAAGAGAGAGAGGAAGGGAGAGCGAGAGGGGGGAGAGAGAGGGAGAGAGAGAGAGAGAGGAAGGGAGAGCGAGAGGGGGGAGAGGGAGAGGGAGGGAGAGTGAGGGGGAGAGAGAGAGGAGAGACTTGCTCCACTGCATTCATTGACACCGTGTGTGCCCTGCCGGAGGTGCAGCCTGCAGCCGTGACATGTCAGGATGACGCTCTAAGCAGCTGAGCTCCCCACGAGCGCTCGGCCGCCTCAGCCTCTCCCACCCGCTGTGCAGGCCCTCTGGGTGCTCGGGCCTCCCTTACCCTGCTGGGAGGGGAAGGTCAGCTTCCTCTTTCCCACGGGACATCCGGTTCGCCCGGCACCGTTGGTTGAAAGGACTGTCCCTTCCCGTGGAGTGCCTTGTCAGAGCCATCGGCCACACGTGTGCAGTCGTACCTCCGAGCTCTGTATCCGCCCCGTCGGCCTCCGGCCGCTGTGCCGGCACCGCGCTGTTTGGGTGACCGTCGCTTTGTAGTATGTTTAAGACGAGGACGTGTGAGTCCGCTGGCTCTGCTCTTCTCCTGGATCGTTTTCCCTGTTAGGGTCCCCTGAGGTTCCGTATGAATTTTAGGATGGGTTTTCTGTTCCTGCAAAACAGTCATTGGATTTTGACAGGGATTGCCTTGAATCCATAGGTGGGTAGTAGTGACATCTTAACAATATCAAGTCTTCCAATTCCATTTTCTTAGTCTCTTTTAAAAAATGTATTTTATTGATTTTTTTTTATAGAGAGAAAGGGAAAGGGAGAGGGAGTCAAAAACATCGATGAGAGAGAAATATCCATCAGCTGCCTTCTGCATGCCCCTACTGGAAATGTGCCCGAAACCAAGGTACATCCCCTTGACCGGAATTGAACCTGGGACCCTTGAGCCCACAGGCAGATGCTCTATCCACTGCGCCAAACCAATTAGGGCTACTTAGTCTTCGTTAATTTCTTTTTCTCTTGATCTCTCTACCTAAGACAGACTAAGTCAATTTTGTTGACCTAGTAAATTTTCTTAATCTCTTTTCTGTCCTTGCTTAATTTAGCACAAAATAAAATTAAATGGCTGACATGACACATGTGTACCCAGAACACAGCCCCATGAATCCGTCCACCCACACAGCGGACAGGACACCCAGGCACCACTCCTCTCCAACAGCCACCCCTCTCCTCCCTCACCCCCCCCCCCCGCCCCCAGCGTGGTGCTCCGTCCACAGGCGAGTCTGCGTGTGCTCCAGGCCAGGCCTCTCCACACGCTCACGCCGTTGCTTCGCCTGCTCTCAGGTTCCATGTGGACGCAGCCTTTGCTCCCTGCGGCTGCCTCAGTGCTGCCTGAGAGCCGCGGCCGGCTGCAGTGTGGGAACCGAGTGGCTCATCCTCTTTGCTCCGGGCAGTGCGTCCTGGGATTGCACCCTGAGTCCTCCATCCCGCTGACGGGGGGCCACGAGGTCGGGTCTGATATTTTGCTGTTGCTCAGGATGAGGCTCTGATCCGGGCTCAGCGGTGCTCCTTTGTGCAAACACTTCCCGAAGGGGCTGCACAACGCCGCGCTCCCAGGAGGGGGCGCAGGGGAGCTCTCCAATAGGAGTTCCATCACAGATTCAGATGAAGGGTTAGTTAGTTACATAGTATAACCCTGAAACTTTCAGCACAATTTAATTCTTCGATGGAGCACCAACAGCCGCGAAAATGGCGTTTCTATGGTATTTAATGATGCTGAGATTGCTCTCAATGTAATGCTAAGTGAGAAGAGTCCAAGAAACGGCATTCACCCTGTGAATATAATCCAAGAACAAAGACAGGAGGGAATGCAATGCATTTTCTTTCTTTTTTCTTTTTTTTTTTCAAAATTTTTTTTCAAAATTCTCACAAGATGACCCGTAGTGCTCTGGATGGGATGATGGCTTCCAAGCAGCAGCAATGGGTGGGCGGGCAGACCTCCCAGCTGGTGAGAGAGGCGCCATGTTGGGGGCCAGGCTTTGGGACGCGCGTTGGAGGTAAGACTCAGGCTCAGGGTGCAGACCCTCTCCCAGCGGACAGCCGGGGCCTGGGACAGGACAGTGACGGCCTTTACCTCACGGCTGCCGTGGCCGATCAGATGCATAAGGAGCTGAGAACCAGGCAAAGCTGGGTGCTCCATGGCGGGTGGGGGGGGGGGGGGCTGTGTCGTCAACAGCGGGAGGTGTGAGGGCAGGAGTGGAGCAGCCCCGGGCCCTGGGCCTCTGAGAAGGGCTGGGGACGGTGAAGCACCTTGCACGGCATGGGCCCAGGAGCCTGGAGAGCGGGAGGAGCCGGTTCTGGCACGGCCCTGCCCCTTGAGCCCACCGGCCCCTGTGCTCCAGCCCCACCGGAGCCGGAGCCGGCGTCACCATGGCCACAGGAGGGCACTCCCCGCAGGTGCGGGTCTCCTCATCGCAGGGTGGGCTGGCAGCTCATCACAGAGGCCCTGCTGGTCTGAGGGGCCGCCCGCCTGGCGCAGGGCGAGGACGAGGCTGCGCCAGCGCCAGCTCACCAGCTCAGGGCCGCTCCGGGAGGTGTGAGAGGCAGGGGCTGGGGCCTGAGGGCAGGAGTGGGCCTGGCTACGCCTCCCTCCAGGGGCTCTGCTGCTCTCTCCTCGCCGGGAGGAGCGGAAGCCCCACAGCCACATCCACTCAGCAGCATCCACAGGCGCTGCCCGCTGCGCACCGGCCTGCTGCCACCCTGTGCCGGGCCTGCCCCGGGCACTGCCATCGGCCCGAGGAAGGGCAGGGCCTCTCTCGCCTGCTCACTCGCCCCGTGTGGGGCGGGGGTGCGGGCTCCTGTGTGTCGTCCTGGCTGCCCTCCAGCCCTCCGGCGGCCCGCCGTCCCCGGCCCTCCCCGCACACCCCCTCGGGAGACCGCCCCCGCCCCAGGCTAACCTTGAGCTGCCCGGTCACCGCGGTCACGGTGACCCCAGGAACAGCAAAGCGAGGAGCTGCCCCAGCCGTCCCACCCCGCCCGGCGGTGCGGTCAGGGCTGGGAGGGAGGCCGCAGCAGGCTCCTGTGGGTGGCCTCGGGGGTGGCCGCTCCCCGCACAGCCCCCCCCCCCCCCCCGCACCTCTGCGGGGGCGGCTGCTGGGGGGGAAGGTCCCCCTTCTCAGCAGCTGCCGATAGCATGAGGCGCACACCGCTGAGCGGGGAGTTTGTCACTTGGAAATGCTGCTGTTCCCAGTGCTGGCGCCGGTGTGAGCGGCTTCACCAAGGACAGCAGCTTATTTATGGCTGGCGGCGGCAGAAACGGGAGCCACAGCGGACGCTGGGATTGTGGCTCAGGGGCCCAGGGCGGCGAAGGAGCTTGTGCTGAGGGAGCACTGCCCGGTGAGGCCGGGCTCGGGCCTGGGCGTGATGGGGAGGGCCCAGTGCCCTCGGGTTTCGCTGCTGTTCCTTCAGAAAGTGCCCAGGCCCGTGGCACACACTCTCCCTCCGGCACAGACATGGGTCCAGAGGAACCCCACTGCGGGCGCGGGGAGCGGGCGGCAGCCCTGAGGGCACGGGTGAAGCGGGGCCTCCTCATTGCCCTGTGGCCGTGGCGGCCCCTAGCGCTGCCCCTCAGTCCCCCAGAGGCGGAGCCCACGGCCGTCAGCGCAGACAGGCCGCGCTCTGCCTCTCACAGGGCCGCGGCTCTGCTCCTGACAGCTCCTGCCCGCAGGCCGCTCAGCCTGGGCGTCCGCCCGCCCGGCCGAGCTCGGCTCCTGGGACTCGGTGCGGGCTCCTCCCTCCCCCGGGACCTGGGCCCCCAGGGGACACTGAGGGTGTCCTCTCCATCATGGGCCCAGCCCAGCCATAGACCCTGGTGCACAGGAGGGCAAAGGCAATGCAGGGCAGGTGCCCTAGACTCAGCCGTGGGCAGGAAAGACCTACCTCTCTCCCTCTCACTGCTCTCCCTCCTCCCTTCTTTCTTCCCCCCTCTGCCCCTCCCTCCTTCCCTCCCACCTCCCTCCCTCTTCCTTCTCTCCCTCCTCCTTCCTTCCCTCCTCCCTCTCCCTCTCTCTTCTCCTTCCTCCCTATCCCCTCTCCCTCCCTCCTCCCCTTCCTCCCAGGCAGGATGCAGTGCTACGCCCTGGGTCTTCTGCCTTGCCCTCCTCTCTGCCCCACCGCCCGCGCTGTGCCAGGTGGGCTGGCCGCTCACCTCTTCCAAGGACAGGCCCGGACCCAGCCTCCCCACAGACCGCAGGTCAGGGCTCATGCCGTCCATGAAGGACCCTGAACTGCCCAGAGCTCCCGCCCCAGAGCTCACCCTCCTCCTCCCCTGGGCCATGAGCCTCTTGGAACATGATTCACACAGGCTGCCTCGGCCCTGGGCAGTGTTTCCACAACCTCACCAGTGCTCCCAGTCTCAGCACCAGTGCTCCCAGCCGTCAGCACCAGTGCTCTGTCAGCATCAGTGCTCCCAGCTGTCAGCACCATTGCTCCCAGCCGTCAGCACCAGTGCTCCCAGCCGTCAGCACCAGTGCTCCCAGCCGTCAGCACCAGTGCTCCCAACCATCAGCACCAGTGCTCCCAGCCGTCAGCACCAGTGCTCCCAACCATCAGCACCAGTGCTCCCAGCCCTCAGCACTAGTGCTCCCAGCCATTAGCACCAGTGCTCCCAGCCGTCAGCACCAGTGCTCTGTCAGCACCAGTGCTCCCAGCTGTCAGCACCAGTGCTCCCAGCTGTCAGCACCAGTGCTCCCAGCTGTCAGCACCAGTGCTCCCAGCTGTCAGCACCAGTGCTCCCAGCCGTCAGCACCAGTGCTCTGTCAGCACCAGTGCTCCCAGCTGTCAGCACCAGTGTTCCCAGCCGTCAGCACCAGCGCACAGTGTCTGCATCTGGGCCTTCGTGGCTGCATCATGCCGTGTAGCTGGTGCTGACCGCGGTCAGGGGACACCTGCAGACTCAGGTCCCTGTCCAGGCCCCTGCCCTCCAGGCTGGAGGCTGGTGTGGCCAGAGGCGCCGTGAGGAGCCTCCCGCTCTGTGACGGCTCCGTCCCCGCACGTGCTCAGGGGCCGGTCTGCAGCCACCACTTCCGCAGTGTGGACATGATGACCACACTTCGGGCTCAGCAGCCCCAGCGGGTCTTTACCTGGGTCCCAGGGCCCTGAGGGTCTGAAGGGAGAGTCCAGCACGCCTGCAGCTTGGATGGAAAACATTATGCTCTCATTTTGCCAAAACAATACTATGCCACAATTTTTGTATATGTCTGTGTCACTGGTTTCCTTTGCAGCCCTTCTCATGTCAACATTGAGCCCCCCTGGGGTGAGGAGGGCTCTGCGGGGACCCCGGGCTCCGGGAACAGCCACCCCGGGAGAGGGTGGAGAGAAGACCCCGGAGCAGCGGACACCGGACTGGCTGTGAGGTGCGGTGACCAGCCTGGGAGCATGAGGGATGCAGAGAGGAAAGCCACCCTGAGATCAAAGTGCCAGCGAAGGGAACACGGTCTGAAGGATGGTGCTCAGCAGACTCACCAGGACATGTGAACAGAACACACTGCGGTGCCATGACGAGAACAAATGTGAGAAGCATGTGAGTCAGAATGTTATTAAACATTAAAAATATTTTTATTGACTCCAGAGAGGAAGGGAGAGGGAGAGAGAGAGAAACATCAGTGATGAGAGAGAATCATTGATCAGCTGCCTCCTGTACACCCCTTACTGGGAACCGAACCTGCAACCCAGCCATGTGCCCTTGACCAGAATGGAACCAGGGACCCTTTAACCCGCAAGCCGATGCTCTATCCACTGAGCAGACCAAACAGGGCAGAAATGCTCAGTTTTAAATAGCTTTAAAGATGCGGAGTTTGGAAGAGCCGGGAGTAGTTTCAATTTCTACCACAGCCATCCTGTCTGACCCACAGTCCTGGGGCCGCCTGGTGGGGAGCACTGTGTGTTCAGGTCCCACACTGCACACCAGCCACAGGGCTCCCTCCCTCCCTCCCAGGGGCCCGGGCGCGCCCACAGCAAACCCACCGGGACTCACAATGCAGGTAAACGATGACCAGTGGTCGCCACAGGTGGGGACAGGACAGGCTTTGCTGCCAAATTATTTGCCCCCCAAAAGGGAGCTTTTTGACTTCTGATTTGAGGGTAAAGAGCTGAGGTCAGGAGTGGAGGTAAGTTGGTCTGTAACGCTCCCTGGTCTGGCACCACCCAAGATACAGCCGAAAAACTCCGTGTCTCAGCTCACAAAACAAACGTGCCTGTGAGGTCTCGTCGGTGACGGCAGGAATCCTGAGCAGGCACCAGCGCCCCATCATTTGCAGTCTGTCACGGCCAAAGCCTCTCCTTGTTTCCCATGATTCCTGCAGCCATGACCTGTGTCCATGCCGACCCGGCTTGTGCTGCCCGCTAGCTCCCACCTGTCCTTTACAGGAGCAGCTTCCTCCCAGCTGCTGGCGTGAGGCCAGGTGTCGAACGGCAGGGTGCCTGATTGCGGGGTCCCTGAGGCCTGGCTTTAGCGGATGCAGCAGACGCAGTCCCTCCTGGGGAGTTGTGGAGGGTGAAGGGGTGCAGCAGCAGCCAGCCCTGTGCAGCCTGGTGGGCCAGCCCGGCTCCTGCCTGCTCCCCTCTGGGAAGTGACTGTCACTCCCGAGGGGAGACCTCTCCTGCACGGAAGAAGGCGCCTCCAGCCCCTGCCTTGCAGTTGGCCAGTTCTCACCGGCTCCCCCCTTGCAGCAAGCCTCGGGTAGTTCTCCCAAACAGGGCAACTCAGCAGGCAGCCCGTCTGCTGCAAGGCCTCACCCCGATGCTGCCTCCCACCCCTAACCTCCGGTGCTCTACGGAGGACAGCGCTCGGGACAGTGCAGGTCCTGCAGCAGCCCGGCCTCCCGAACCACTGAGGCTGTTTGGTGTGACCCAGCCCGGGACAGCAGTGTCTGGTTAAAGCGGGAACAGAGGAAGCACCAGAACCCGCTCAGAGCTGCCCTTTGTGCTGGGCACCCACAGACACGCCGCGTGCCTGGCCACGCCCTCAGCATGGCAGGTGGGTGTGCTGCTGAGGAGGTGGGCACTGGCTGGACAGCTGCTGGGCTGACCCTGGAGAAGAACCAGCAGTGGTTTCTGTTTATGACCGGCCTCCTCCATGCCACAGAGACTCCCCCAGCGGCCCTGGACAGGATGGAATAGAATTTCCATTTTCCAGGTGAAGAAAAAGTACACAGACGTGTCCAAGGTCTATTACTAAGTAAGTGCAGAATAATGATTTGAAACTAGATTTTACAGACACAGGCTGCCTCTTCCCAAGCTGCTCCTGACCATCCACTTTTTGAGGGGGGGGGGCGCTCTCTCTCTCTCTCTCTCTCTCTCCCAGCCCCCCCCCCCCCCCCAACACACACAGCAGATGGTTTCGGAGAACAGTAATGTGCATGTTGGCCACCAGGTGGCACCCTGATGCCACAGGTCTGGACACCTGATTCCAGAAGGAAATCAAAGGCCACCTGGGAGGCCAGGGATGGCTGTTCTGTGCACCTGGCCTCGCTCTCCTTTAGGGACCAGGTGTGCTTGAGGCGGGGCCAGGACGAGCCGGCACTGACCTCGATCCAGCCGCCGTGGTCTGTGTTCGGGGCACCTCCCAGGAAACCACAGGAGGGAGGCTTAAAAACGGGGTGTTTTGTCAACATTAACTTTAAAAGTTTGATATACTCCCAGATCCTCACCATTCAACACTTCTCACCGATGCACTCTGCTCCAAATACGTTAAATGACATTTAAAAGGCCTGATATATGAGGCAATAGTTAAAAAAAAATCACACACTTACCTTTTCTCAGCTGAAGTTTACATACACCAACCCACACAACTGCCTGCGTGGTGTACAGCAGGGGGTGCCACATCGCGGGACAGCCCTTTCCCGGCCCCGGGCTGAGCCCTCAGGCTAACCCTCTCCATGGCTGGCATTTCATGACTTTGCCTCCTGTGAGAAAGTACAGGCTCAGGTGTGCAGGATGGGCCACTTGCTTGGTTTCCCATCACTCAGCCTCGTTTCTGATCCTCCCGGGGGCTGGGTTCTGATCCTCACTGGCTGCGGGCTGAGAAAGAGCAGGAGGAGCGGGAGTGTGTGAGTGAGTGCACGTGCGTGTGATGTGTGAGTGCACGTGTGTGAGAGGAGGCTATGGCCTTGGATTCCATTCCTGCCCCATTCTGTGAGCCCCTCTGTCACGGTTCCCAACCCCTCAGGGTGGGAGACCCCCTGTAGCTTCTACACCACCCCGGGGGATCCAGGGTGACCACTGTGAGGGCCCGGGGACACTGAGCTCGGGATGCAGCCAACCCTCCTGGGTCCAGGACCCGCATCTACACTCCTGTCTGCCCGGACCCTCCCGTCAGCCTGGGCACCGTTCTGGTCTGGGCGGGTGTGTGTGCGTGTGTGTGTGTGTGTGTGTGTAAGGATAGCCTTGGCCCGCCTCTTCCTTGCCAGCATGTCACCTGACCAGGACGGCTCTCTCCCAACGCAAACACCAGGAGGACAAGGCCAGAGAGAGGAGAGCCCGGCGGCTCTCCTGTGTGGCACGTCCTGCTTGTCCCAGGGACTGGGGTGTGGCCGACTTGTAGAGGGTGTGAGGCATCTTGCAGAACAGAGGGTGGTCTGTACACAGGGAGATGGACTCTTATTGTCCACAGTGTCCCCAGGACCTGAGGACACTTGCCTCCCAGGCTGCAGGGTCCCGCCCCAGCTTGAGTGAGAGGGAGGGGAACGAGAGGAGGCATGTGAGCCTGGTTAAACATGCATGCTTCTGGAGAGGAGGTGAGAGAACTTGCTAAGGTAGGCTGTCCTTGGGGGGCAGGTGGGGCAGGCTAGTGGGGTTCCTGACTGAGAAGAGCCTCCAAAACAGGTGCAGGCAGCTGGGGGAGTGGGGGAGAGGGCTCAGAGGGGTCAGCTGAGAGAGAGCCTGGGACAGCGGACCAGGGCCCGCACTCAGAGGGGAGAGAAATGCTGGTGATCCAAGTGGGCACCCTCCTTCTGCCTGGCCAGGCTGAGACCTGTGTGGGGGCAATGTTTTAAAACACATTTTTGGAGAGAATTTCAAACCTGTACTAAAGTGGACAGGAGAGTATAACGAACCCCTAGTCCCACCCTGCAGCCTCATCAGCCATCACCCCGCCAGCCCGCCTAGCAAACCGCACCCAAATCCCTCCATTATTTATTTATTTATTGCAAATTTTAAATCTTGTAGCGAGCATTACAGATGCCCCTCCCCCCAAAAAACTCCCCTCCATCCGATTCCAGCCCCACCCCAGGCTTTGCCTCTTTACTGTGTGTGTCCATAGGCAAGATCTTTGGTTAATCTCTTCCCAACCCAGCCCCCTTCCCTCTGAGATTTGTCAACTGGTGAATTCTATTTTATTCACCAGTTTATTTTGTTTATTATATTTCTTGTTTATTTTGATTGTTTATATTTTTCATCTTTTTTTCATCTTCCTCTTCTTTAAGAATACCCTTTAACATTTAATGTAATATTAGTTTTGAGGTGATGAATTCCTTTAGCTTTTTCTTGTCTGTGAAGCTCTTTATCTGACCCTCAATTCTAAATAAGAGCTTTGCTGGTGTGGGCCTCTTTGGGTTCCTCCTGTTTGTGACTCTCTGTGCTTCCCGGACTTGTAAGTCTATTTCTTTTACCAGGTAGGAGAAGTTTCCTGTCATTATTTCTTCAAATAGATTTTTGCTCTCTTTCTCTTCTCCTGGAACCCCATAATGTGAATGTTGGTAAACTTGAAGTTGTCCCAGAGGCTCCTTCATTATCTTCATACTTTTGGATTCTTTTTTCTTTTTGCTCTTCTGATTGGGTGCATTTTTCTTCCTCATATTTCAAATCGTTGATTTGATTCTCAGACTCCTATGTTCTACTGTTGAATCCCTATAAATTATTCTTTATTTCAGTTAGTGTATGCTTAATTTCTGACTTGTCCTTTTTCATGTCTTTGACTTTCTCAGTTGAAGCTCTCTTGAAGATCCCCAAATAACCTCATAACCATGGTTTTGAACTCTGTATCCAGGAGTTTGCTTGCCTCCATTTCTTTCATTGTGACATGTTTATGTGTCTCAAAATTTTGGCTACTTCCTTGTGTTTGTTTCTAAATATTAGGTAGACTTGCAATGTCGCCTGGAGTTGGTAGAATGGGCTTGTATAGTAGGTGTCCTGTAGGGCCCAGTGGCCCAGCCTCCTCAGTCACCTGAGCTGAGCACCCTGTGTGGGCTGTTTATAGTCTTGTAGTTGAGCCTTGATTGCTGTTGGCATCACTGGGAGGAATTTACCTCTAGGCCAATTGGCATGAGTACCAGCTGTAGCTACAGTGGAAGAGCTGCTGTGCAGGAAACGCTCCTACAGAGCAAGACTTGCTTCAGTGGGGCCTTGGTGCTCACTGAGTCTGCCTCTTGAGTGTGCTGCTTGTGGATGTGTAGGGTCATAATGTGGTATGATCTGAAGCCAACCACTGGATGTACTGGCTCTAGGGCCTCCAGAGAGCTGCAAAATTAGCCACTACCTGGGGCCACTTGCATTTTGCATTGGGCTTAGAGGTGCATTGGGCTTAGAGGTGCACAGGTGAGGCCCAGCTGTGAAGCAAGGCAGGCTCCTGCTAGTGCATGGTCTTGTGCCTTTTATTGATAGGTCTGGAACACATTGACACCAGTTGAAGCTTGTTTGAGAGATTTTAGCTCAGTCTGAAGTTTGAGCATGGACAGGCCATACATATGGGAAAAAAAAAAAAAAAAACTGCTGTAAACAGCTAGGATGGGGCTGCAAATTGGATGGGGCGGGGGGTGTCTCAGGGAATCCTCAGGACAGAAAAAACAATGTGCATCAGGCTGATGGAGACTCAGATATGGCTGCCATTCAGCCCTGAGACAGGGGAGGTCCTGACACAGGAACAATGGCCTCTGTGAGCACCCCATCTTGGAAAAGCCACTCCCAAGTTTCTGCCCTGATGCCAAACAATCCAGTTCCTCCTCATATGTGTCTGGGTCCCCCAAAGCCACCAGTACTGGAGTTCAGAGGGATTGAGTCTGAGTAAGTTCATGTGTCAGCCTTTGAAGAGGAACATTTGGGTCTCCAGCAGCCTCCGTGTCACTCAGCCACAATTACAGCGGATTTTTATAGCCCAGAGTTATGGAGACTTCTCTTCTAAGCTCTGGAACCCTGGGCTGGGGTTCTGGTGTGGGGCTGGGACCCCTTGCTCCTCATGGTGACCTCTGCAGAGATAATCTCCCTCCTGAGTAGAAAAATGGTACATGTGGATATATGACCGACCTGTTTTGTGTCTCTGTCCTTCCTACCAGTCTCAGTGTGCTTTCTTCTTTACTTCTCTAGTTGTAGGACTTTCATTCAGCCAGCTTTTAGGCAGTTCTGGATGATGGTTGTTCTGTATTTTAGTTGTAATTTTGATGTGGTTGTGGGAGGCGGTGAATGTAGGTGGTTACCGATGCCACCATCTTGGTTTTCCTCCCCCCTCCATTATTTTGAAGCAAACC
Source organism: Pipistrellus nathusii (assembly GCA_963693515.1). Classification (NCBI taxonomy): domain Eukaryota; kingdom Metazoa; phylum Chordata; class Mammalia; order Chiroptera; family Vespertilionidae; genus Pipistrellus; species Pipistrellus nathusii. Next base: position 77,746,283 of record OY882865.1, on the reverse strand, counting down.
CCAGGTGTCATAATTTCACCCCAAAATATTTTAATTCCCATCTCTAAAAGGTGGCAGAGCCCCGGAAACAGAATCCAATGTCTAGGCTCAGACCTCCAGTCACCCGAGGGGCAGAATGTCCTGTCCAGTTTGTTTGAGTCAGGATCCAAATGAGGCCCGCCCAGAGTGAGGGAGTGAGGCATCCCTAGTTCTTTCTTTTCTTCTTCTTTTTTTTTTTTTACTTTTCATTTTGAAATACTTTCAGACTTACAGGGATAGGGCAAAAATAGAAGAAAGAATTCCCACTGCACTCTTCACCCAGATTCTTCAAATGCTACCATGTTACATAACCACAGCAAAGTGAAAATTAACATGCTTACAACCCATTATCTCATTTTCAGGTCTCATTTGCATTTTGCCAATCCAGTGGTCTCCTTGAATCTGGAAAGCTCCTCAGTCTTGCTTTATTCTATTTTGGGGGAGAGTAGCAGCCAGTCACGTTGTAGAATGTTCATTTGCTTTGTAGGATTTGGGCTTGTCCGTGGTCTCCTTGTGACTAGATTTGGGTTAGCATTTCTTGCAGGGACTCCACAAAGGGATGCTGTGTCCTTCTCCGAGTGTCACTGGGGGAACAAGATGTCCGATTTCTCTGCTATGAAGTTACTATTTTCCCCTTTGTAATCAGTAGGTACTAATGGGGAGGTGATTTGAAACTATGTGACTGTCTTATTTCTCATTATCTTTTTGCCTGCTAGTTTTATCTTTCATCGATTCCTAACTCCTGCTTGAAGCAGTTATTACTGGGGAGTTTACTAAGTAGTAAATATTCTATGCCCGTCATTCCTTCTACATTTAATCCTTTGGAATTCTTTTGTGAGGAAGAGCTTTCCCCATTTCTGCATTTACTCATTTGCCTCTTCACACCTGTGTAACTGGTGGATTCTTATTCTATTCTGTGGCTGGGCCATTGCTATCATTATTGATTTTGTTGTTCAGATTGTCCCAGATTTGGCCACTGAGAACTCTTTCAAGTTGGTGTCTCTGTCGTTCTGAGACGTGTCCTTATCCTCTTTAGAGCATTTCCTTGCTCTCTGACATGACAAGATGTTCCAGGCTCATCTTGTACTCTCGCTGACCTGGCCTGGAATAGCAGTTTCTCTCCACAGCCCGGGTCCTCTTCCTGACAGCAGCTTGTAGGAACTATATGGTGCTGGTTGTGCCCTCAGCTCCTGGGCCCCAGCAGATAGAGGTGAAGTGTCAGTGCGCCCTTATCCTCGGGGTACATGCTCTAAGACCCCCCAGTGGAGGCCCCAAGCCATTGATAATCCCAAACCTTATAATCTGTGTTTTTTCTATACATACATACACACACACATACCTATAATAAAGTTTAATTTGCAAATTCTGCACAGTAAGAGATTAACAACCATAACTAATAATAAAATAAAACAATTACAAAATTGAGGCCACATTCATAAAAATTGTGCACAGGTTGGGGGGTGTCTCTCAGCCCAGCCTGCACCCTCTCCAATTTGGGACCCCTCGAGGGATGTTCAACTGCCTGTTTAGACCTTACCCTGCCCATTTAGACCCAGCAGGATTGGGTCTAAACAGGCAACTGGACAGCCCTCTCACAAGCCAGGACTGCTGGCTCCCAACTGCTCACCTGCCTGCCTTCCTGATTGCCCCTAATTGCTTCTGCCTTCCAGCCTGATCACCCCTAACCACTCCCAAGCCAGCCTGATTGATGTCCAATTGCTCCCCTGTCAGCCTATTTTTCCCCAACTTCCCTCCTCTGCCGGCCTGGTCATCCCTAACTGCCCTCTCTTGCAGGGTTGATCACCTCCAACTGCCCTCTCTTGCAGGCCTGGTCGCTCCCAACTGCCCTCCCCTGCTGGCCATCTTGTGGTGGCCATCTTGTGTCCACATAGGGGCAGGATCTTTGACCACATGGGACAGCCATCTTGTGTGTTGGAGTGATGGTCAATCTGCACATTATTATTTTATTAGATAGGATAGAGGCCTGGTGCATGGGTGGGGGCCAGCTGGTTTGCCCTGAAGGGTGTCCCGGATCAGGGTTCTCTTGGGGTGTGGGGTGGCCTGGGCGAGGAGCCTGTGGTAGTTTTCAGGCTGGCCATGCCCCCCAGTGACCCAAGCAGAGGCCCTGGTTCTGGAATTTACTTACCTTCTACAATTGAGACTTTGTAGCCTGGAGTGGAGCCAAGCCTCCTGCTCGCTCCGTGGCTGCCTGCCGCCATTTCTGTTTGGATTTGTTTACCTTCTATATTTGAAACTTTGTATTCTTGAGAGGAGGCTTAAGCAAACCAGGGCAGGTGGAAAGCTTGGCTTCCTTCCTTGCTGGGGGCAACCCTAGCCTGTTCTCTCCAGCTCCATGGCTGCCTCCGTTTTTTTAAGGGAATTGTCTTCTATAATTGAAACTTTGTATCCTTGAGTGGAGGCCTTGGCCGGCCAGGGTGCGATGAAAGCTTGGCTTCCTCTATTGCCAAAGAAACCCAAGCCTCTCAGCTGCTCTCTGTGGCCATAGCCATCTTGGTTGGGGTTAATTTGCATACTCGCTCGCTCCAATTGGCTGGTGGGCATGGCTGGTGGGTGTAGTGGGGTGATGGTTAGTTTGCATATTAGTCTTTTATTAGGTAGGATGCTGTAATAAAAGTTATGTGAATATGTATCTCTCAGTGTCTCGACTTGTTTTACTGAACTCTGCTCACCTTCTTGCCTAAGGGAAGCACTTCACAGCTTCTCCCTGGCAGATCCAAATCACCAGGATCGCTACTCCTGTGCGTTAGGGGCATTGGGAAGTAAAACAAGGGCGACCTGAACGCAGGCACTGAGATGCCACAACAACACATACATGCCTGTACATAACTTATATAGATGAGTATAAAACCATTTCCACATTTACATTAAAAACCATGGTTTCATCTGATGATTCATGTAACTCCAATCCAGCACTTTCTAGCTTCTTTTCTCTCCTTACTAGCGACTTCTTTGTCCAGCCTGGATCTTGCCCACAGTACAGTTGCTGACGTGCTTGGATCTAGTGTGCACACAAAGCAATTCCAGGACTGTTTTCCCAACCCCCTGGGAAAATGCACCTGCTAACCAGAACGTAATGGGTAAGTACAGGTCTTCGCGTCTTTAGTCTCAGAGGATATACAGAAACACAGTTCCCCAGTGTTTCCAAGATCAGTTCCCCCCTCCTGGTCCCTCCATGTAGGTCTGTGGTCATTGTAAAGTGCTGTGTTCCCTCTGTGTTTCCTCCCTCTGTGCTGATCTGTATGTAGTGTTAGCAGGCAGGCCTGGGAGGCCCTGGGCGGAGGAGGCAATGCTGTGTTCGCCTCTGGTCTCTGCCTCTCGCTCACTGTGACCTTGGGAGTCAGTTATCCATTACCCGACCTCCTCATCCACCAAGTGGGTCGGAGAAGAGCACTGGGGACCGAGGCTGGCGGGCACAGGAGGCACTGCCCGTCCCCGTGACAGGCCAGAGCCGCTGAGCCTGAGGGCACGCTGTGGGGAAGGATGGGAACACGGGCCCTGCCCGCCCCCCAGGTTGGACTCCATGCCAGCCTTGGCTCAGAGCCCGCCTTCCTCAGGAAGGCCAAGTTACCAAAACAGATAAATCAATCTGTCAAGAATCTCTCCCCTCTCTCCGCCAAGAAGCTCAAAGGGGAATTGTTCCTGAGGATGAAGAGGGAAACAGCAGACACCTCCAGGAGCTCCTTGCCTGCAGGGGCCCCTCCATGCTCCCCGCCCCATCCACCACGTGTCCCCCCCGGCCCTGCCGTGGGCCAGCCCAGGTGCATCCACCCCCTCCTGCCCCAGCTCCCGGGCAGAGCCCAAGCCCAAAGCTGCCTGTCTGGAGGTGGGGAGCCCCACCCCTGGGTTGTCTCTGAAACGCAATCCTTGTCTGAGCAATGGAGGCCTAAAGACCTGAGCCGAAGCCCCCACAAAAGTGAGGGGCTCATGGGGAGTGGGTGGCCCCGAGGCAAACTCCCAGCCAGTGTGGTCAGCAGAGCCGGGGAGGGGCATGGGGTGCCAGGGAGACTGGCTGGGAGGGAGCAGGAGCCTCTGGAGACCAACGCTCCCTCACGTTCCCTCACGCTTCCAAGAATGGGGAGACTTCTCCCTGGAGGGAAGAGGTAGATTCCTGGGTTCGAAGCCAGTTCTGCCGCTCAGCAGCTGTGTGACCTGTGAGAGCACCAGACCTCTCTGTGCAGTGACCGCTCGTCTGCAGGGATCTCCGGGGCTTTGGGCGAAGACACTGTGAATTAATCTGTGTGCCATGAGCCTGGCACATTATGATTGGGTCGTAAACACGACCCTGAGGTGTAATGATGTGTCAGGGGCAGTTCTTCCGTGTCACCCGCCGGCTGCTCTGAAGGCCGGGGACGGTGCCCTCGCTCTCTAGGTGAGGACACGGAGGCTCGGAGGAGGGCACCAGAGCCTCGGGCACCACGGCGAAGGTCTGCAGCCCCGTGTGACGGTCCTTCTGGTTCTGCGCACTCCGCAAGCAGGTGAGGGGACAGGAGGTTTGGACACGAGCCCAGTGCCCGTGCCAGCTTCCCTCCCCATGTGGCTAATCACAGCTTTGCCAAAGGAACTGTGACCACAAGTTGTCCCTGGAGGAGTGGTGGGGCAGGGAGTGGGGAGAAATGAGTATTAGAGCCACAGCTGAGCCCGGATCAGGAAGAGTGTGAGGACCTAAGTGTCAAGCTTGGGACTTGTGAGCTGCGTCCCAACAGGAGGGTAAGCAATAGGAGACCCCTCCACGCCCACACTGCCCCCCATGGTCCCCTGGAAACGCCAGTGAGCTGACAGGCGTTTGTTCAAAGCTGGGCAGAGTGCCTGACGGCAGCAGAGGGGAGCCTTCGTGGGGGGAGAGCCCGTGAGTCAGCGCTGGGGTCCCCGAGAGGCAGGATGGAGAGCGGCGGGGACGCAGCTTGGCCACCCGGAGCCCCACGTGGCGACAGCTGTGCACACATGAAGGGTGACTGTGGAGTGTCGTCAGCCAGGGAGTGCCAGCATCATGCCGCCAGGGCCAGGGGGGCACGGGGCGTGGCACAGGCCCCTAGCTTCCCAGGGGAAAGCTTGCCTCCGTCGGGGACATGAAAGTCTGTCAGAGACTCGCAGAACGAGCTGGGGATTGTGACACGTAAGGCTCGCCTCTGTTTGTTTTGTGACAACGTGGAAGCCACAGATGTTCGCTCAAGATGAAAGAGAAGAACCATGAGGGACAGCTCTTAGCATGACCTCCATCACCTCCCTGCATCACCTGTCCTTCTCTCCCTCTTCTCTCCCCACCCCGTTCCCCAGGGCTGCACCCAAGCCTGGAGTTCAGGGGTCAGGGTCACATGAGACGATGAGCCAATGGTGAAATCTTGGTGGCCGGGTGGAGGGAAGAGGAGGTATTTAGGCCAAGGATCACAGTTCAGACGGGAGGCTATATCAACGCAAAGATGGGTGAGAAGCTAGAGGCCGAGCACAGGCCAGTTAGCAGGCGTCAGGGGCAGGCTGGTGGTTGAGGATGGCGAGGCCGTGAGCAGGGAACCCCGGCCAGCAGGAGGGCAGGAGGGGGAGCTCCCACCGAGCGATGCCTTGCTGATAGCTCCTCTCCCAGGCCGTGGGAGCGGGCATCACTGTGAACCGAGACTCTGAGAAGTTAAGTGAGTTACCAACGTTCTCAAGGCTGAGCCAGATGTGGCCTGTCTGGCCAGCGAGGAGGGTGTGCATCATGGGAACAGACTCCGAGACTGAGAGCTCATCTCTGGAGCGGAGAGGCATGACTGAGGTCTGGAATCGCTAAGGCATCTTATCAGAGGAATGGGGGATCCCTCCCATCCGATTCCGGACCAGGGGTTTCCAAAGAAGAGCCCATGAGAATCAATGGTGCCAATAACGACTAAGTCCTACTTTAAAGACAGCCTTTGGAGCTCACTACGTTAGAATATGGGACAGGCAGAAGTCTGAGAAGTTTCAAAATGAGCCTGTGGGTGAGATGCTGGAGAACCCGGGGGGCTCCCGTGCACCGTGACACCGTGATGGGGAGACACAGGAGGCTGGTGGGGAGACACGGGAGGCTGGTGGGGAGACACGGGAGGGTGAGGGGGAGACACGGGAGGGTGATGGGGAGACACGGGAGGGTGAGGGGGAGACACGGGAGGGTGAGGGGGAGACACGGGAGGGTGAGGGGGAGACACGGGAGGGTGGTGGGGAGACACGGGAGGGTGGTGGGGAGACACGGGAGGGTGGTGGGGAGACACGGGAGGGTGGTGGGGAGACACGGGAGGGTGGTGGGGAGACACGGGAGGGTGGTGGGGAGACACGGGAGGGTGAGGGGGAGACACGGGAGGCTGGTGGGGAGACACGGGAGGCTGGTGGAGAGACACGGGAGGGTGATGGGGAGACACGGGAGGGTGGTGGGGAGACACGGGAGGGTGATGGGGAGACACGGGAGGGTGGTGGGGAGACACGGGAGGGTGAGGGGGAGACACAGGAGGGTGAGGGGGAGACACGGGAGGGTGGTGGGGAGACACGGGAGGGTGGTGGGGAGACACGGGAGGGTGGTGGGGAGACACGGGAGGGTGATGGGGAGACACGGGAGGGTGGTGGGGAGACACGGGAGGGTGAGGGGGAGACACAGGAGGGTGAGGGGGAGACACGGGAGGGTGGTGGGGAGACACGGGAGGGTGGTGGGGAGACACGGGAGGCTGAGGGGGAGACACGGGAGGGTGAGGGGGAGACACGGGAGGGTGAGGGGAAGACACGGGAGGGTGATGGGGAGACACGGGAGGGTGAGGGGGAGACACGGGAGGGTGGTGGGGAGACACGGGAGGGTGAGGGGGAGACACGGGAGGCTGGTGGGGAGACACGGGAGGGTGAGGGGGAGACACGGGAGGGTGGTGGGGAGACACGGGAGGGTGAGGGAGAGACACGGGAGGGTGATGGGGAGACACGGGAGGGTGAGGGGGAGACACGGGAGGGTGGTGGGGAGACACGGGAGGCTGGTGGGGAGACACGGGAGGCTGGTGGGAGACACGGGAGGCTGGTGGGAGACACGGGAGGCTGGTGGGAGACACGGGAGGGTGATGGGGAGACACGGGAGGGTGTTGGGGCTTGGTGGCTGAGCTGCCAGCAGGATGGCTGGCTTTGGGAACGGGTAGGCTTCTCTTGGAAGAGGACAGCTTCCATTTCTGTCTGATGTCTCCTGCTCCAGGTAGCACCCCACCTCGCTCAGGGACCACCCTCCTTCGCTCTTAGACACCGTGGCTCTGTGGGCTGCCACGGCCCTGGCTGCAGCACTAAGCTTGCTTTTGCTTGAAGTTGTTCTGAATGGAGTCGATGGGGAGGAGGTGCTCGTGCTAACAACTTGAAACACAGTGGGACCGTGTTTCTTGAACATCTCCCATCTGGAACACTTCGCTTCTCAACCCGACAACCCTTCATGCTGATGCTGGGTGACCAGTCACGCGTCTCCCTGTGACAAACAAAGGAGAATCGTGAACCTGAGTCAGTTCACTGCTGTTACAATCTTAGGACACTGTGCTGTGAATATTGTCATGATTCTTTGCTTTTGTTGCTGCTTATAATTATTGTAAAATTTTCATTTTTTTTACATTTTCTTTCCTTTTTGTTAAATTTTCATTTGCATTACATGACATTTTGTTTTTGAAGTGTTTGTTTAAAGATTAAACAGAAACATAGACATGTACTGTATATGAGAAAGGTTAAAATGGAATCATTTGGGGGTTTGGAACAGATTAATTCAATTTACATGATTTCTAATGGGAAAAGTGATTTGGTTTTTGAATAGCCTTCTGGACTGAATTAAGTTAGAGAACTGAGGTCCCACTGTAATTTAATGACCTGGAACTGAACAGAAAGAGATTGTACCGTGAGGATGACACCGAGGCTCGGCGCTGGGGAAGCCAGCTGCCATGTGGAGAGAAGTTTATGGAGGTGCCGTGTGAGGGGAAACCGAGGTCTCCACCCACAGCGGGGATGGATGAGGCCTCCTGCTAACGCTCATGGGCAGGTATGAGCTTGGAAGTGGATCCTATGACTCAGACAAGATTTCAAATGACTGGCATCCCAGCAAATATCTTCATTAAGACCTCATTAAAGACCCAGAACCAAAACCTCCCTGCTAACCCACTGAAGAATCCTGACCCCAGAAACTGTGAGATAATAAATGTTTGTTGTTTTGATCCACAAAAAATAAGTAAAAATAAAATAAATATGATTGATATATTTAAAGAGGTAAGAAAAAAAATCATAAAATAAGAGACAAATTTGAAAAATAACTAAATAGATCACAAGAAATAAAAAAAAATGAAGTAACTTTAACAACTCAATGCATCAGCTAAATAGAAAGAAGTAGGGAGTTGGTAGATACATCTGAGAAAACTTCAATGAAAAGATATAGGGGGAAATGTGACAGTGATGCTAAGAGATTGGTGGACAGAAGAAAATGGCGCAGATACTTGTTCTCTCCAGAAAGAGGGAATAGTGAAGAAAGATTTAAGAGGCACATGGAGTTCCAAACAGGCGAAACGGGAGCACCTAGACACATCATTTATAAACAGCAGACAGAGCAAAGAAACAGAGTGATGAAAAAGAAATGTTAGTTAGGCTGACAGCAGACTTCTCAGCAGCAAACACTGATGCCAGGGGATGATGGAAAAGAAATTATCACAGAACTGAAGAAAACTGAACTGTCAATGTGATCACTGATGTCCAGCCAAACAATTACTGGTGAATGAGGATGAGTTAGACAGCTATTAAATAAAAGTTGAATGAGTGTTTACTCATAGTCTCTCAGAGGAATTAATAAAAGAGTTTTTCAGTAACAAAAAAGTTAAGTCCAGAAGAAGGGTGTGACAAAAGCAGTAAAGTAAGCAAAGAAATTAGTGAGCATGTTGCTAAGTCCACATAAGCACTTATTATTTTTAAAAATACGAATTTGTGGGAGGGGTTTAAAAGTCAGATGGAAGTGAACTACTATACAGTAATAACATGATAAATATTCAAAGGTTGATTGAAGTTAAACAATTGTAAACTCTACTATAGGCTGAAGGCTAAAGATACGGATTAGCCTTAGATGCTCATGTTAAAATATAGTGGGTTAACACTAAAATGATAGAAATAGAATGTATAACTTTTAAATTGGTGGAATGGGAGAACAGAGAGAATTCAATACAATGAAGACAGAGAAACAGAAGGAAAAATAAGCAGAGGAAAAGCAAATATTAGTAAAGCATCAGACCAGATGGTAGAAGTAATTCCAAATAACTTAGTGACCGTAGCATGTGAGAAAGTCCCGCTGGATCAGCCTCCTAGCTCGTCCTGCCCATGGCACATTGGCCTTTCGGTCCAGATGTTTATATCCCTGTCTGCCCACTAGAGGGTCCTTCCCCCCAGGACAGGCTGCCACCCTGGAGTCCATGGCTCCTGCCCTCTGCAGCAGATTGCCTGCCCCTCAGCCTGGTGAGGCTTGTGAGAACACACTAGCTCCTTTGAATTAAATTGAACAATGGAAGCAAGAGCGGTGGGGGTGTGGAGTGGGGAATGGAAATCTCAGGTCTGAGTGAATCTCAGCCATAGAGAAATAATACACAAGACAGGAAATTCCAATGTTAATGAACACATTAAAAATTCAACTCCAATGGAGATACCAGATAGGCAAATTAGAACTAAAGGTAACATTTTATCATTTTGCCTATCAGATCTTAAAGTAACAAAACTAAATGCTGGAGTGGGTGCAGAGGCCCTTGCATACACTCAGGATAGATATGGTTTCATACTTTCTGAAAAGTAGTTGTATTTCCAAAATTTTATAGCGGTTAAGGTAGCGTTGGTTGTAAGTATCCACAAGCAGATCAAACTGGCTTAAAAAGAGATTGAAGCGCCCAGTTAAGCAGGGTGTGTGTGTGTGTGTGTGTGTGTGTGTGTGTGTGTGTGTGTGTATGTGTGTGGTTGGCTTCAGACATGCCTTCATTGGGTGACCTAAGCACTTTTTCTGTGTCTATGATGTCACTTTCCTTCCAAGCCTACTCTTTTCTGCTCCAAAAATAGTTGCAGCAGTCCCAAACCTTACATTCTGCATCCAAGGAAAGAGGATTCTCCCCTTCCTTAGTTCTCAACCACCCCACCTCCCACCCTGCCTCCTGATTCACTCATGTAGCATGTGGTCAGTACCTGAACTGTAATTATTTTCAAAAAGTACCAACTAGCCGAAGCTGGTTTGGCTCAGTGGTAGAACGTCGGTCTGAGGACTGAAAGATCCCAGGTTGGATTCCAGGCAGGGGTATGTACGTTGGTTGCGGGCACATCCCCGGTAGGGGGTGTGCAAGAGGCAGCTGATCGATGTTTCTCTCTCATCGACGTTTCTAGCTCTCTATCTCTCTCCCTTCCTCTCTGTAAAAAATCAATTAAAAAAAAAAGTACCAACTAGGAACAAAAGACAATGGGAAATAGAATGGGGAGAGCAAAGACAAAGGAACCCAGGAATCTGAATAACTCGGAATAAATTAAATGGGACGAGCACACACCTGGGAAAACCCTCAGCTCCTCTCTATTCAGGTGGGTGTCCTGCTCTGTCCTCCCTCTTCTCTCCTTCTTAGATTCCCAGCTACAGCCCTGACGTCTTAACCATATCCCATGTGTCTCTCATACTCTTTTCCATTTGTCCTATCCTTTTTTAAATATATATTTTATTGGCTTTTTACAGAGAAGAAGAGAGAGGGATAGAGAGTTAGAAACATCGATGAGAGAGAATCATTGATGAGCTGCCTCTTGCACACCCCCTACTGGGGATGTGCCTGCAACCAAGGTATATGCCCTTGACAGGAATCGAACCCGGGACCTTTCAGTCCACAGGCCGATGCTCTACCATGAGCCAAACCAGTTTTGGCAATTTGTCCCATCCTTTCATTTCATTGAGCTTTCCTCTGGATATTTTCGTTCATTGTATTTTTCAGTTCACTAATTCTCTCTAGAGCAGTGCCTAATTAGCTCTTAAATCCACCCAAGGTGCTCTCAATTGTCTCTCTTTCAGTTTTAGAATTTTGAGTTTTTCATAGATAATGTTCTCTGGTGAAATTTCAACCTTATCTTTTATTTTCTTGATATTATTAAACAGGAATTGAAAGTCTGTGCCTGCATTCTGCATTTCTTCAGGACTGCCTGGAGGAACGGGGCCCTGCTGGAGCCACCACTCCCGGCTTCTCTCCTCAGCCTCCAAACCCCAATTCCTCACTCCTGGGAAGCTCTTGAACCTTCCAGTGACACTTACCGTATTTTTCTGGCGTATAAGACGACTTTTGAAATGAAAAAAAAGTCAATAAAAAATCAGGGGCAAAAGACCAAATTTGCACAAAAATTACCTGCAGCTCTTGATGGCAAAGTAAGTCTTTTCTTTGAAGTGGGGGGTAGTCTTCTATAGCGAATCTAGGCCTAAACCTATGTTTTAACTGTAAAATTATGGGTCGTCTTATACATCGGAAAACACGTATGTTCTCTCTCTGCTGTGCTGGCGCTTCCCAGCAGGAGTCCGCCGTCACGGAGTGGAGATCTAAATGGACTTCAGAATCCAGTTAGGTATGTAGAATTTCATGTCCACCTTTCAAGGCCTAGGCCAGCTGTTTAATTGTTCTGAGTCCGGTTATCTTTCTGAAGGAGTTAATAGCTGCCCTGCAGGATTGGCTTGAGATTTATGAGTAATCTATGTGATGCATGTAAGAATGTCTGACAGTTGGTAGGTACTCAAGATCTTTAGCTTTGTTGTTGTTGATATTCTCAGGGTGTCTGCCTGGCTTCCACCCTCAGTTCGGGCCCTCTGCATGGGGCTCTGGGGAGCCTGTTTGCATGGGGCCCCAGAGGCTCCCAGCAGCAATAAGTGGCTGGCCTGGGTGCAGTTGGTGGGAATAAAGCTCTCTGGGTCAACAACAGTAGGGGTCTCGGGGCTTGTCTGGGCTGGGAACGGATGAGGCATCGGAGGCAGAGGGTAAGAGGAGGCTGGGAAGGGGGGGGGGGAGGCTGAGGTCAGACTCAGAGATGGGCCTGGACTGGGAACAGGCCAGGATGCGGGAAGGGCTGGGCAGAGGACACTCGAGGGCCCGCTGGAGGTGACATGGGCATTGTGTCCTCAGTCTTTTGGCTCTGACATTTCACTCAACCTCTAATATTTTGGCTCTAAAACTATTTTAATATTTACACTTTAATAGGATTATGCCAATACTGAGGACATCTCATTGTGAAACTATTTTCCAAATACCATGCCAATTTAATTCTAGGTATTTATAAAGTATTTTTTTTGTTATTTTTTCCCCCTCTGGTATTTTATTGAAATTATATTCATTACATAAGATCTTTTCTGTCTAATTTTTATAACAAAATTTTATAAGTAACTCAGATGTCAGAATTTTGTGCATTTAGTTTCACTTCTGCTATTGATGTGTGTGTGTGCGTGCATGTGTGTGTATGTGTGTGAGTGTGTGCATGTGTGTGAGTGTGTGTGCAAGCAAGTGTGTGTGTGAGTGTGTAAGTATGTGTGTGTATGTGTATGAGTGTGTGCATGCGAGTGTGTGTGTGCATGTGTATGTGTGTGTGTGAGAGAGTGTGTGTGTGTATGTGTGTGTGAGAGTATGTGTGTGTAGCCATTATTTCTGCCAGTCCAATTTCTCTTGGGCACGTTGTGCAGATCTAAACATCACAGGGATGATGATTCCTGTGTTAGTTGTTAGTCAGTCATACTTTCCCCCTCAACTCTGATTTAAACCTCGTGTTGCTGTCTTTGTGTTGATTATTTCTCCTGATGATGTGCCTTATTAATTGACTAAAAAGCAGTTAGTTCTATTTTTTCTTCGTTAATCTTCCAAAACTGGTGAACAATTTTGTGAAATGGAAAAACCAGAGGGGAAGTGAAAGAGGGGAGAGGTTAGTGAGGAGGGAAAAGACGGAAAAAGCCAATGAGAGGCAGATCCAGAGACAGAAGAGGGAAGGGCCTGAGATAGGCGGGTTCCCAGCAGGTGAAGTCAGAGCATCCTGCTTCCCGGAGGAGGGCAAGAGCCCTGGCCAGGCAACAGTCCCAGCCTGGGTGCTGATGCGCTCAAGGCAAGCCCCGGCCTCTGTGGAAAGACCTGGTGGCCAGCCACTGCGTTGAGGTAGAGTGCAGAGGGGTCACGCTGGTACTATGATGAGGGGGCTGGCCCAGGGTGCTGGTGATCCCTGGACTCCCAAGTCTGTCAGCTGAGGCCGTGCTCCACCAGGAGGCCCTGCTCCACCGGAGGCCCTGCTCCACAGGAGGCCCTGCTCCACCAGGAGGCCGTGCTCCACCAGGAGGCCCTGCTCCACAGGAGGCCGTGCTCCACAGGAGGCCGTGCTCCACAGGAGGCCCTGCTCCACAGGAGGCTGTGCTCCCAGGAGGCCGTGCTTCACCAGGAGGCCCTCCTCCACAGGAGGCTGTGCTCCACCAGGAGGCCCTGCTCCACAGGAGGCCCTGCTCCACAGGAGGCCGTGCTCCACAGGAGGCCCTGCTCCACAGGAGGCTTTGCTCCACAGGAGGCCGTGCTCCACAGGAGGCCCTGCTCCACAGGAGGCTGTGCTCCACCAGGAGGCCGTGCTCCACCAGGAGGCCGTGCTCCACAGGAGGCTTTGCTCCACAGGAGGCCGTGCTCCACAGGAGGCCCTGCTCCACAGGAGGCCATGCTCCACCAGGAGGCCCTGCTCCACCAGGAAGCAGTGATCCACAACGAGGCCGTGCTCCACAGGAGTCCGTGCTCCCAGGAGGCAGTGCTCCACCAGGAGGCCCTGCTCCACAGGAGGCTGTGCTCCACAGGAAGCCGTGCTCCACAGGAGGCCGTGCTCCACAGGAGGCCATGCTCTACCATAGGCCGTGCTCCACCAGGAGGCCGTGCTCCACCAGGAGGCCCTGCTCCACAGGAGGCAGTGCTCCACCAGGAGGCAGTGCTCCACCAGAAGGCTGTGCTCCCAGGAGGCAGTGCTCCACCAGGAGGCTGTGCTCCCAGGAGGCAGTGCTCCACCAGGAGGCTGTGCTCCACTAGGAGGCAGTGCAGCGCAGCAGAAAGTGGGTGGCTTCTGGGAAGCACCTGCCTATCTCTTGTCCTGCTTCTCAGTTACCAGTGAGCACACTGGACACATTACTCAGCACCTGTCACTTCAGTTTCCCTCATCTGGAAAGGGCTGCTGTGCACAGGTGAGAACTGTGCAAGCACACAGGTGAGAACTGTGCAAGCACACAGGTGAGAACTGTGCAAACACACAGGTGAGAACTGTGTAAACGCACAGGTGAGAACTGTGCAATGCGCACAGGTGAGAACTGTGCAAACGCACAGCTGAGAACTGTGCAAACACACAGGTGAGAATTGTGCAATGCGCACAGGTGAGAACTGTGCAAACACACAGGTGAGAATTGTGCAATGTGCACAGGTGAGAACTGTGCAAACACACAGGTGAGAATTGTGCAATACGCACAGGTGAGAACTGTGCAAATGCACAGGTGAAATGCTGGCTGCAGGAGCCTCCTGCGAGTGGCAGCTCCTATTACTGTTATCCATGTTCCCTGGAAAGGCTGCCTGGGCCAGACAACAGATGGATGGGCGATGCATGGAGAGTCGAATGGAGGCGCTGGACAGGATGTCCGGAAACCACAGGGACCAGCGCAGCAGCCGAAGCTGGTCACAGTGGCCCTGACTATACAGAGCCAGCGGCAAAGGGAAGGAGCCACGGAGGACTGTGTGCAGAGGACGGCTAGCCTGAGGGGCCTGCTGGTGAAAAGTCCAGAGAAATAAGCACCCCAACCTCAACCTCCTCTCTCCCTGCTTCTGCCGGGGCTTCCATAGACAAAGCAACAGGGAGGCAGAGGGCCAGGGGCTTTTGGGGTCCTTATTGGTTTCTATTCTGGGGCAGAGATGGCGGTGGGGCAAAGACCAGGAGTGAACACTGCGTGCACCTGCCTTTTCTGGACAGAGCGAGCTCTCAGAGGGAGCTCGGGGTCACAGGGTCTGTGGGGAGCGTGGGAAGGCTCATCAATCAGACGGTCTCTTAGGGACGGGTGTTGGCCATCCAGTTGCTCTTGCAAAGTTGGGGGTAATGCATTCTTCCTCTCTAGACTCAGGGTGCAGCCAGAGCCACTCACACGGATCCTCTGTGCTTAGCTCAGAGTAATTCAGACAGGACTTCACAGAATTCATCTTTGCTGTATTTACACATTAAACCTTAAAAAGCTAGTCGAGGCCCGGCCAAAGCAGCTCAGTGTCTGGGCATCGACCTATGAATCAGGAGGTCACAGATTGATTCCCGGTCAGGGCACATGCCCGGGTTGTGGGCTCCGTCCCCAGTGTGGGGTGTGCAGGAGGCAGCTGGTCAATGATTCTTTCTCATCATTGATATTTCTATCTCTCTTTCTCTCTTCCTCTCTGAAATCAATAAAAATACATAAAAGCTAGTCAATAGTGTAAACAAAAATAATTATAACATTCCCAGAGGAGGGAAAAAGAATTTTTAAAGCAGAGCCCATTTCTGGAAAACAAGAGGAAAAAAAAAAACCCTCTTCTTTTTAATAATAATCCCTCCATTCGCTCCTGACGGTGATTCTGGGACAAGGCCACTCTCACCTGGGCCTGTCTGGTCAGTGTCCCAAGAGGGCGATGCCTAGAGCGATGAACAGGGAGTTGAGTTCCTCTAGCGCAGTGGTTCCCAGCCTTCCCAATGCCGCGGCCCTTTAACACAGCCCCTCATGTTGTGGGGCTGTGTTACATGTAATGTGCATAACATTATTTTCGTTGCTACTTCATAACTGTAATTTTGCTACTGTTAATGCATCATAATGTAAATATCTGCATTTTCCGATGGTCTTAGGCTCCACGGCAGCGGTTCTCAACCTGTGTTTGGCTTAGGTCGGCCCAGTTCCTCCCAGGCCTTGAGTCCAGCCTCTTATTTCTGCCGCAGCAGATGCTGCCCGCTGACTCACGCGGGCAGTGCCGCTAACGGAAGAGCATGGTGGACTTTGGAGCAAGATGGGCATCATTTGAACGCAGCCCTGCCACGTGCCTACTAAGAAGCAAGTTTCTCAGCCTCTCCCAGGCTCTGGACAAGCGAAAGGCTGAATCTGCCTTGCAGGCAGTGTGAGGTCCCTGGCCCGCCCTAGGTCATTACAGAGACCGGTAATTGGGGGCGTCATCATTACTGTTTGTGCAGTGTGTTCAGACATTTCTAAGTTGGTCAGGAATCTGGCTTTGCCTTTTGGATTTCCTCCTGGATGGGAAGGTGCAGACTGTTGGTAGAATCTGCTGATCTGGGGGAGAGGCGATGGTGGTGAGGGAGACATGGCGGCTGTGACATGGCCATGGTGGCCTGGAAGGGACCCTGGTCCGTTTTGCCCAAGCCCTGCTTCCAGGCAGGGGTGCCCTGGGCTGTCAGCTCTCCAGAGAAAGAGCGTTCCGAGGTCCTGCTCCCGCACTCGGTCTTCCCAAGATGCAAGTGTGGTCCCCAGAGCTGTGTCCTGGCCGAAGGAGCAAAACACCCTCACACCGTGACCCCTCCGGAGAGGAGAGGAATAATACAGCTCAATGGCTTGCCCACGGCACATGGAAAAAGGCGTCCATCATCTTAATGGCACCTTGTGGATGCCTGGCCGACCCGCAGCCTCTTTCCCATACACCCCCTCCCGAAAGCGCTCTGTGTGCGCTATTCCTGGCATGTCCTGTGGTACAAAACCGCGGTTCATCTTTTCAAGGAGACGTGGGGAGGTTGAAAGTCAGACCCATTGGAACAAACTTGGCTTTGGAGACGAGTCAAGTGCTTATTATGCAAGTCCTTGCTCTCCCCGAGGAGAAGCCCGCGTGATGAGCAAAGCAGAGTCCGGGGGGATGTGGCGATAAGGATGAAAGGGAACAAGATCTATGCGGTACACGCTGTCTCCATGGGGAGGCCGTGCTGCTGGACAGCCGCCATCTCCGGAGGCACGCAGCTCCATCACCTGGGATAACCCAGGTGGGAGGGGCTTCCGCGTTCTCCGTTCTAGGAGGTCTGGGGAAGGCGTGGGGTTCAGCGAGGCTTGGTTGGGAAGGGGAAGGCGCCTCCCCTCTCGGGCCCCCGGCACTGTCTTCACGCGTGACAGGTGGGGCGGGGATGCTGCCTCAGGGCGGGCTGCGACTGGGCTGCAGCATCCGCCGCTCTTCCTTGCTGGGAACTCGAACTCCTTTGGCCTCAGTTTCTCCGTTAGGGCGGCAGGGATTATAGAGAGTTGCCTCCTCTCTGCCTAAAAGGTGAGCTGGAAGCAGAGGTGGCGACGCTGTCTCTTGGTGGAACATGTGTGCCAGCCTTTCAGCGGCGCTGGCTGGGCCATGACCGCGCTGTCCTTTGGGGAAGGAAGGCAGGGTGTCACCCAAGGATGTGGGTGCTGCGGGCCTCCAGGGCCTCTTCCACCTGCAGAAAAAGGAGGGTGCTCAGGTGTGTAGCTCTCAGATGTGAGGAGGCCCCCGCATGGCCACTGCGGGCACAGCGCCGGGCGTGGCCAGCATGGCCCTGCAGGTGCCTGCTGGTGAGGAACATCTGGGCTGGAATCTGCATGTCTGGGAGGGCATAGGGAGCTCCTTCACTTCCCTGAGGCTGCTGCAGGGGTTTGTGGGAAAGAGAGACTGGTCAGCGTCTCCCATCCTTTGAGAGAGCTCCTGTGCTCTTGTGATTTTCTTCACAATCAGAGTCTACATGTGACTTCCACCGGAAGAAGCTCCCTGGCTGCGTTTAAAGCCCGGGCTTGGACCACCGGCTGCAGGGTGGGGATCCCTCTCAGAGCCCTTGCTCCCCTGCGCCAGGCCTCTTTCTGGGTTCCGTGCGCTGCGTTCCAGCACACTCCAAAGCTTAGTGGCTTCCAATAGCGATTTATTGACTTGTCGAGAGTTGGCTGGACTCAGCTGGGTGGTTTTCACTTGGGGCCCCCGTGGTTGCAGTGAAGGTGGTGGCCGGAGGTGAGTCACTGGGCAGGCCTCTCACTGCAGGTCTGGTGCTCGCTGGTGCGGCTGGGAGAGCGGGGCCTGCGGGCCCTCCTTCCACATGGCCTTGCCGTGCGGATCTCTCCCCCTGCCCAGCACGGTGCTCACAGGCACTCAGGCCGCCTGCGGGGAGCCTGCTGCCTCCAGGCTCAGCCCAGACCCTGGCGGAGGCGGAAGGCTTTCCATGACGCAGCCTTGGAAGTACAGGTATCCGTCCCTCACATCCCAGTGGTCAAAGGCCAGCCACACTCAGCGGGAGGGGCTGAAGGCAGGGCAGCCAGGAGGCCATGCTCCTTGGAGGCCAGGCCGTCTGGGAGCCTCACTGCTGCAGCCCTGGCTCCTGGAGGAGGGCCAGGTCCACCTCCCAGCCGCCCCCACGGCCCAGAAGACTGATGGGGGCCTCCGTCAGAGACCTGGCTCAGCTCCGAATCAGGAGGAGCAGAGGCTGGGGGAGCCCACCTGCTCCTTGTCTCCGGTGGTTTTCACTGGAGACGAGGCTTCTATTCCCTAATCACTGACATGAGAAATGTCTCTCCCGCTCAGCGTATTCACCCAAATCCCAGTCCCACCTCTGCTGGGGGGTCAGTCCCATTTCCAGACTCACCTTTGATATGATCTGGCTGGACGTTCGGGGCTGAGGGTCACCATCAGCTGCCCCTCTGGCAGATCCACGGCAGGAGTCAGCCCGTGGGCGAGCAGGGCGAGACGGCCGCGGTCTGTCTGCCTCGCAGGATGCGCTCCAGCAGGAGGCTGGCTTCCCCAGGATCTTGCTGAAACTCAGGCTCAGGTATCAGGGAGGCTCAGCCGCTGGACCTCCCGCCGGTCCTGGGAGGCCCAGCTGGAAACCCAATCCCTGTTTTGCTGGCGCTGCCATATTTCCCAGGAATGCGAGGGGCGGCCACAAACAGCCAGGCATCCACACCGTCTGGGAGAAGCAGGCTGCAGGGAGAGGTGGGGAGCGCAGAGGCCTCTCCCACCTGCCCGGAGTCTCCCTGGAGGCACCGCGGTGCCTGCGCATCCTCCTTCCGGCCGTGACCTTGCGGGAACACCGAGAACATGGGGCAGAGCTGCCTCACGCTGCGGGCAGGGCGGCTCCGTGGGCTGAGGCAGGAGTCCAGAGGCAGAGGGGCAGGGTGGCTTCCCCTCTCACCAAACTCTGGAGACCACAGGGCGGTTGCTGGCGCTGAGGGCAGCACTGGCATTTTCAGGGTTTCCACCTGATCTCTCCTTTCCTGGGGACCCGCTCCTTCCCCTCCCACCGGTAGGGGAAAAAAGCCCTTCCAAGCGCCATTTGGAAACCAGTGAGTGAAGGGGAGGGCGGGCAGGAGGCAGGTCTCAGAGCCCCATGCACACAGCTGCCACTTTATCTCGGCAGCGGACCCCAGGGAGCCCTTGAACTTGATGTCATTTCTGTCCTGCATAGGGAGAGGCGCGAGCGAGCGAGCGTGTGCGGGAAAGAGAAACGCCGAGAAAACAGTGAGCCTCTGTTAATGTTTGATCGGCAGCCAGAGCACTTTGTTCCCAAGCCCGGCAAGCTAGCCGTGAAAAATAAATTGCTTTTCAAGAACATTCATCACAGCAAGTGGCTCGCTTCCTTGTCCTCAAACAACCCCATTGGTAGGCCCTTTCTCCCGTTAAAACTTCTTCGATGTGGAAAATCAATACGAAAACAAAAGGGAGGTGTGGGGGGGGCATTGTGGAGAAGGTAGAGTTGAGGGGGACATCCCAGCCAGCACTGGGGCCTGTGGTGTGGGTGCCCCTCTGAACACAGGGCCTGGAGCCCACAGGTGTGATTCTGAAATGCAGGGACAGGCACTGACCTTCATCGCTGTGTTCCTCTCAGTGTCCCTGGCCTGTCTCTTGCTCTGAGGGACTCTCCTGACCACCCATTGGCAGGAGCGCTCTCCCTCCCCATGGTTCTACACCCATCCTTTTGCATATCCCTGACAGCGCATACCCCATATGCAATCATTAATGCATCTGTTCTCCGCTTACTCCCCAACTAGAGGGTCTGATCTCCAGGGCAGGGACCATCTGTCTTGCTCATTGCTCTATTTCTCTACAAATCCTTGTGGGAATAAGCAAATCCAAAATGTGATGCTTAAGGCGAAAGGTAGCATCCAGCTCAGGATATCATTCTTTTGAGATTGTTTTCAGCAACAAACTCCAGGATTAGCTGCCAGCCCAGCCAGGCCCCAGGGCTTGTGGTGCGATTTCTGTGCGGCGGGGTGACTTAGCAAGTTTGCGGGGACAGCTTACTACAGGAGGAGGCCACTGACCTTTGGTTTTACTGTGACCTTGAGTAAGTCACATCACCCCCTGCACCTTGGAGTCCTATTAAATGTGGTTAGTCCCTTACTTTGTGGCATTTCCATAGATTATAACTGATATAGGGAATGTTGTGGACTGCGTGTATGAGTGCCTCTCCCACCCCCATGCCCAAGTTTGTATCAGAATCCCTAACCTCCATTTGAAGGTAATGGGAGGTAGGCTCTTTGGGAGGTAATTATGTTTATATGAGATCATGAGGGTGGGGACCCCATGATGACATTAGTGCCCTTATAAGAAGAGGAAGAAACACCGGACCTCACTCTCTCTCCATCACGGTGAGCACCCAGCGAGAAGGTGGCCATCTGTAAGCCAGGAAAAGACCTCACCAGGAATTGAGGCTGCCAGCACCTTGATCTTGGACTCCCCAAACTCTAGAACAGTGAGAAATAAACGTCTTTTATTTAAGCCATACAATCTATGGAATTTTACTATGGCAGCCTGAGCTGAATAAAACAGGATTCATGCCTGGTAAAGGAACTCAATATATAATGATCATTTTCATTATTATTTTGACAAGTGTAAACCCTCTCAATGCAAATGAAATATCAATATTCAGGGATTGCTGAGCATCTGGTCCATGATGGCTCTGGAAAATTCCCAAGGTTCGGGATGTTGGCAGGAGCTCCCCAGGTGAGCTGGGATGACAGTCCTTCTCTCTGAGGTCATTTGCTGAGTCAGCATCCAGACTGAATGCTGGGCCAAGAGGTCTACGGGAGGAGGAACCAGCTGGGAAATGCGGCAGAGCTTCGGGGTGTGTGTGTGTGTGTGTGTGTGTGTGTGTGTGTGTGTGTGTGAAAGGAGGGTAGCATGCAGACAGGTCTGGACCACAGCCTCACTCATGCTGGTTTTTAGTAGAGGGCCCCCCAATAGCTCCACCACCAGTGATGGGCATTTCCTCAAGTGGGTGTGGAGAACAGGATTACCAGTGGGACTCATTAATCTGCAACAAGAAGCATTCCAGTGGGTCTTGGGCGCCTAAGTACCATATTTTGGATTTGCTCATTCATTCAGTCAACATGTATTTATTAAATCTCTACTCTGCAGTAGGACAAGCCGCGTAGTCCCTGCCCTGGAGGAGCTGACACGGTGGTTGGGAGTAGACAGTGCACTGAGGGATGAGCAGTTCCATATTGGCACATGCGCCATAGAGGGAATGCGGAATGATTCCTGGAGCGGTGGGAGGGAGAGCAGCCTGCAGATGGATGCAGGGACGCTGAGGCCAAGGAGAAGCAGCAGCCAAGGCTGGACTGTGTGGAAGGACTTGGGGTGTGTGAGGAGCAGAAAGGAGGCCAGACGCCGAGGTGGTGGGGAAGGAGGACACAGAGATGGTCCAAGGGGCCCTGAAGCTCCTGGGCCCGGGGTGGGGGTGGGGGGGCGGGGCTAAGGAAGAAGCTCTGAGGACCCACTGCAGTCCTAAGCCCTGGCCTTCAGGCAGGCTCCCAGGCGTTCCAAGGGGAGGGCTGGAAGGCCGCAGGGAAGTGTTTTCCAGCTGCCAGAGCCACCCCCCCCCCCAATGTTGCCTCAACCCCGCAGATTATCTTTTCTCCTCCCCCCTTTGCACACCCAGCACCCGGGCTGCACAGGCCCCCCCACCTTAGGACAGGGACACCCTCTTAACCATACAGTTTGGAGTTGAGAATAGATTGATAAAACTCCGTCTTTCTTACTAGACAGAAAGGGCTCCTTTTCAGGCCCTGCTAAGAATAGCTTAATTTATTCATGCTCGCTGCGCTGGGAAGCGGTCGGGCAGTGACTGGCCTGGTGCCCTGCCTGCATGAAAGCCAAGGCCAGGCCAGGAGAGATGCTGGCATTCAGGGGCCCATCACCACCTATCCGCAGCTGGGCAGCCTTCTCCCACTCTCATTGGCTCTCATGGCGCTGGCCCTCCCGTATGCCCACGCTTCTGTGGCGTGGCAGGTGTGGAGGCAGGGGAGGCACCATCTATAGGACACACCAGGAAGAGGTCTGGGGCAAGAAAGTGAAAAGGCTGCTGCTGACCCAGCA
Organism: Pipistrellus nathusii; assembly: GCA_963693515.1. Classification (NCBI taxonomy): domain Eukaryota; kingdom Metazoa; phylum Chordata; class Mammalia; order Chiroptera; family Vespertilionidae; genus Pipistrellus; species Pipistrellus nathusii. The sequence continues at coordinate 77,723,937 of OY882865.1, read as the reverse complement.
CAGAGCTAGGTACCAGGGTGCAGGGGCGTGAGGGAGTCAGTCAGAGTGACAGTTGCCATGTACAGATATCTCCCAAGTATACCAGGCCTCCTGTTATCTCATTCAATCCTTAAATATCCCTGCCAAGTGGGTATTATAACCCTGGATTACAGATGATGAGGAAAGTGATGGCAGAAAGTGTGAGGGACTTGTCTGAAGTCACACAGCGAGGTCAATTGCAGAGGAGAAATTTGATAGCTGCTGTGTGTGCTTCCAAGTCCTACATCACTGTGCCTCCTGAGGGGGCTGGGTATGTGTCTTAGGGGTAGGTGAGTGACCACAGTCCGCTGTGCCCTGAGGGTGCACTGAGGCACCAGCACGTGGGGACTACCTCAGTCAGCTCCCAGAAGGCTTTCCTCCAACCACAGCACGAGGCTGCTGCCTGAAGACCCAGTGGGGAGGTAGATCGAGGATGGCGCTGGCAGCGAAGTTACAGGAACAAAAATTAACTGGAACTTTGCTATGAGTTCAGCCACTTGGTGACTCAGCCACCAAAAGAGTCACCTCTGACACGAGCACCACATCTTTCTCCCACAGCATTCTACATGTGAAAATCCTTCCGCCTCCATGGTCTCACTTAATGGAATCAAAACAGCTCTGTAAGGTTGGCACAATTCTAATTTTTCAGAAGGGTAAACTGAGGACGAGTAAAGACCAATGAGGCAATGAGGTTGTTTCCTGTGCTGTTTATATCTTACATATACTTCATATCTTACATAATTCTCACAGCAGCCCCGGAAGTGGGCATTGTTTGTCTTACTTTTATGGAGGAGGAAGTCAGACCTCAGGAGAGGCCAAGTAACTTCCTTAAGGGAGCCAGGCATTTCTGAGCCAGGCGCTACCTGGCTCCAAATTTACTCTTTTCCAGTTATTCTACTGTTCCTTCAGATTCTGAGCCAACCCGAAGAATAGATGGAGGCAGTAGTTACTGAGCAAGAAAGAACTGAAGGATGACAAGAATACCTCATGTCCAAACATATTCTTTGTTCCCCCTTCAACTCATATCAGATGGGTGAAATCACTGTTGAAAATTATTTTGTTGAGTTAAACATTGCTTGAGTCATGATAGTCTTAAAATTCAAGTCTCCCCACATGGGAGAAGGGCATTAATTCCTTGGCATGGTTGAGAGAGAACATATATGGATATTCTACTGGAGCTATTCAAATATCTAAAGCATATACTCTCTTTTATTATTGTCTTGACTATATATTCACATTTCTTCATCTCTTACATAAGGACAGCCCCATGATACAGAGCAGTAAAAATGAAACAGCCAGAGATGTTTATTTTGGGATAGAATGTATTTAGTGGTAGCAAACCCTTTTTCATGATCCCCTAACTAAAGAAGCCATCATCTGGACGAGCTATCGATACATAAATCATATTTTAAAGACACCGGAAATCTGTGGAAGAAAGCAAGATGAGACTAAATTCCAGAGATGCAGAACGCTCCCCAGGTGAGCTGGGATGACTAGTCTTTTTCTTCTGTGAGGTCGTTTGCTGAGTCAGCATCCAGATTGAGTGTTGGGCCAAGAGGTCTACCAGGAGAAGGCAAAACCAGCTGTGAAAATGCAGCAGAGCTTTTGACAGCCATGTGGACTAGCCTGGATACTAGAGAGTAATGAGCTCCAAACTTCTCTAATGGAACACTGGGCACTAGGGTAGCATCAGATGCTGGGCCTGGGCTATGATTCTTTAATATATAATGTCTGAAATTCAAATTAAAAAAAATTATGAGACATATGAATAGGTAGGAAAACATGACCAAGAAGCATTAGGAAAAAATACAATAGAAACAGAATTTCAGTGCCCCTGTCAGTCTAGGCTATCATAACAAAACACCACAGACTGAGCGGATAAATAGCAGACATTTATTTCTCACAGTTCTGGAAGCTGGGGAGTCCAAGACCCAAGTGCCGGGAGACTTAGCTCCTGGTGAGAGCCTTCTTCCATGAGTGCAGATGGCCACCTTCTTGCTTGTGTCCTCATTGTGTCTTTTGTTCTTCTAAGGCACTAATCCTGTTATCAGGGCTCTACCTTCATAACCGGATCTAAACCTAATTAACTCCCAAAGGCCACACCTCCAAGATATTAAGGGTTAGGGCTTCAGAATATAAATTTTTTTCTTGGAGGGGTGGGGTAACATTTTCAGTCTATACCACAGTTTGAAATAAGAGTTTGACTTCAATTTTGATATTTAAATGCTGATGGTGTTGAAGCCCCATCACTCCCACTTTCTTTCTGCCTTACACCTGGGCCAGCTCATAAGAAAGCCTAGATGTTTTCTGCATTATTAGTCTCAGCAGGAAGTTCAAACTTGCAAGCCCTGGTTCATGCATGGGCACTCTCACTCCAGCCCCATCCTCTAATGACTAAAAAGCCAGTCCCCTTTCTCTGCTCCCTCTAGCAATTTTTAGACATGCTTTGGAAGTTCCCAGGATCTCTCTGGAAATTTGAATGACAAGACTTATGACATCAAGCAGACACCAAGAAGATATGAAAAGATTTGTTTCTCACATGTAGGAATTTCTGGGGAGAGCCTGGGAACTTCCCACACAGGTTGGAAGTGCTCATCCTACCATTACAATACAGATGATTTAGCTATTGAAATTAAAAATAACTATTACAAATAGAAATGAAAAGAATCTATAAAGATGCACAAAATAAAAGGAAAGAGAAAATTTCTCCAAAGAATTGGAATTTTTAAAAATTTAAATAGGTATTTGAGAACTGAAAATTTTAGTATCTGAAATTAAGAATTCATTGAGTGTACTTAATGCAACCTAAACATAGCAACTGACAGTATTAGTTAGCAGTACAAGATGGGTATAAAAATACTCAAACTGAAGCAGAGGAAGAAAATAATGAAAATAACAGAGGAGAGTATAAGACATAATGGGACAACAGGTATATAGTTGGATTCTTATAAAGAGAGGAGGAAAAGAGATAAGAAACAATATTTGAAGAGATAACAGGCAAGATTTTTCAAAATCATATAAAGACTTTCAACTCAGAATCATAAGGTTCAGTGGATCCCAAGGAAAAGAAATTCAAAGAAAACTATACATCATTGCACATCATAGACAAACTGTGAAAACCAAAGACAATGGGATAATATTAAAAGCAGCTAGGAAAAAGAAAACAAATTATATTCAAAGGAGCAACCGTGAATTATGACTGACTTTTCAATGGAAACTATGAAATCCAGAAGACAATAGAATGACTTTTTTTTTTTTTTTTTTTTTTTTTTTTTTTTTTTTTTTTTTTTTAATTTGTAGAAAGAAAAGATTCCAGGTTCGATTATGGTCAGGGCCACCAAAACAAAAACAAAAATTAAAAACATAGGATGGATACACATGAATGTGAACTGTTTTATGTTTTTTCTATTACTTATGGAATGGTAATGGTATCAATTTAAGATAGACTCCAAAAGTCGATGCCTCTCTGAGTTAACTGCTAAAAATTAATAGAAATATAACTAAAAAATTTAACAGAAGAGGTAAAAAAATTTAACAGAAACACACACACACACAAACACACACACACACACATACATACACACACAAAATGAAGGTTAAAAAAAAGCTGAGATTACAATTTTAAAAGGAAACAAGATGGGCCCTGGCTGAGAAGCTCAGTTGGTTAGAGCATTGTCCCAATACACCATGGTTGCTGGTTCAATTCTGAGTCAGAACACATATAAGAATCAACCATTTAATGCATAAATGAATGGAACAACAAATCAATGTTTCTCTCTTCCTCCCCCTCTCAAATCCTACATAATAAAAGACTAATATGCAAATTAACCATCAATCTGCTACCCCAACAAGCCATGCCCAGTAGACGATCAGAACGAGTATGCAAATAAACCCAACCAAGATGGCTACCAGAAGGGAGGCTTGGGTTTCCCCAGCAATAGAGGAAGCCATGCTTTCCACATACCCTGGTGGGCCCAGGCCTTCACTCAAGGATATAAAGTTTCAATTATAGAAGGTAAACAAATCCAAACAGAAATGGCGGCAGCTATGGAGTGAGCAGGAGGCTTGTCTCTGCTCCAGGCTACAAAGTTTCAATTGTAGAAGGTAAATAAAATCCAGATACCAGGGCCTCCACTTGAGTTGCCAGGGGTATGGCTGGCCTGCAAACCAGCACAGGCCCCTTGTCCAGGCCGCCCCACACCCCAAGGGAACCCTGATCTGGGACACCCTTCAGGGCAAACCAGCTAGTCCCCACTTGTGCACCAGGCCTCTATCCTATCTAATAAAAGAGTAATATGCAGATTGACCATCATTCCAACACACAAAATGGCTGCCCCCGTGTGGTCAAAGATCCTTCCCCCATGTGGACACAAGATGACCACTACAAGATGGTCAGCAGGGGAGGACAGCTGGGAGGGACCAGGCCTGCAAGGGAGGGTGGTTGAGAGGAACCAAGCCTGCAAGGGAGGGCAGTTGGAGGCAATCAACTCTGCAGGGGAGGGCAGTTAGGGGTGACCAGGCCGGCAGAGGAGGGAAGTTGGGGGCAAACAGGCTGGCAGGGGAGCAATTAGACATCAGTCAGGCTGGTATTAGAGTGGTTAGGGTGATCAGACTGGCAGGCAGAAGTAGTTAGGGAGTGAGCAATTGGGAGCCAGCAGACCTGGGTTGTGAGAGGGACGTCCAATCCCACTGGGATAAGGTCTAAATGGGCAGTCAGACATCCCTCGAGGGGTCCCAGAGAGGAGAGGGTGCAAGCTGGGCTGAGGGACACTCCCCATCCCCGTGCACAAATTCTGTGCACAGGGCCTTTAGTAAATAAATACATAAATAAGTAAATAGAAACAAGATGGTAGATTTAAACCCTGCTCAACAGTGGGGTTTAAAAGACAATTTTCAGCTAGATAAAATTAGAACAATCATGTGGTGTGATGAGTTGCACTTTAAATATAGGACATAGAAAAAAGTAGAAAGTAAAAAGATGGTAAAAGTTGTATCATACACTCACCAAAAGAAAGGTGTGGCTCTATTAATATCAGAAAAGTAGATGCTAGAGCCAGAGTACTAATAGGGTTAAAAGTGAAATTCCATAGCAATAAAAGGGTTAATTCAACAGGAAGACATAACAATCCTAAGTTTGTATGTGAGCTTCCCAATACACAAAGCAGAAAGTTGACAGAAGAAGAGAGACAAATAGGCAAATCTGTAATCAGAGTTGGAGATTTTAACAAATCTCCATCAGCAATTGATATAAAAGGCAGATAAAGAAGTATATAGCAATAGAATTAACCACCTTGACCTAATAGACAGTTCTAAAACATTGCACCCAGCAGCAGGAAACACACATGCTCTCCAAGTGCATATCAAAACATGTGTTGGACCATAAAGGATGTCTTAACAAATTCCAAAAGGTGACATCATGCTGGGTATGATCTCTGACCAACATGGAATTAAACTACCAATAAACAAAAGAAAGATTATTAGAAATCCTAAATATTTGCACATTAAATAGAAATTTTGTGAATAACTAATGGGTCAAAAAAGAAATTACACAGGAAATTAGAAAATATTTTGAATTGAGTGAAAATAAAAATACTACATAAAAATATCCAAAGCAGTGATTAGAAATAATTTTATAGTTTTAAAGACATCTAAATTTCCATCTCAAGAAGTTTAAAAAAAATTAACTTAAACCCATGGAAAAAAGATGGAAGAAATTAATAAAAATAAGAACCAAAATCAATTAATTATAAAGCAAATATACAACAGAGAAAGATAGCAAAGCAAAAAGTTGGGTTATTAAAAAGATAATTAGATTGATAAACCCCAAGATAAAAAAATAGATAATATAAGTTACCAATATCAGCAATGATAAAGATTCTACAGATATTAAAATTTAAAAAGAAATTATTATAAAATTTTATAGCAAATTTGAACATTTTGATGAAGTTCAATTTATTCATTGCTCTTGTTACCTATACTTTTGGTATCAAATTGAAATTGTTGCCAAATCAGTGGCAAACAGATTTCCCCCTATGTTTTCTTGGAAGACTTTGAAAGCTTTAGCTCCTAAGTGTAAGTTTTGATCTATGTTGAGGTAAGTTTTGTGCATTGTGCAAGGTAAGGGTCCAACCTCATTCTTTTGCAGGTAGACATCCAGTTTTCCCAGTCATTGATGAAAAGACTCCACTCCCCATTGGATGATCTTGGCAACCTTGTCAAAAATCCATTGGCTTCGTGTGAGAGGGTTATTTCTGGGCTCTCTATTCTATTCTATTCTATTCTATTCTATTCTATTCTATTCTATTCTTTTCTATTCCGTGGGTCTGTATGACTGTCCTTATGCCAGTACCATACAGGTTTAATTACTGTAGCTTTGTACTGAGTTTTGAATTCAGAAAGTGTGAGACTCCAACCTATTCTTCTTTTTCAAGATTGTTTTGACAATCTAAGGCCTCTTGCAATTCATATGAATATGAATTTGAGGATCATATTTTCCATTTCTGTGAAAAAGGCTGTTGAAATTTTGATAGAGGTTGCTGTGAATTTATAAATAGCTTTGGATCATGTATGCAATTTTTGAGATACATAGAATAATATTATCTATTATGTGGAAAGAATAAACACCAAAATTGAGATAATGGTTTTCTCCAAGGGTGAAAGGGTTAAGTTTAGAGAAAAAACCTGAGACTTCAATTAAACCTGCAGTGTTTTATGTCTTTAAAAAAAATTGGAAGCAAATTTTGTTAAAATTATCACTACTGAGCAGGTGGTAAATGGATGTGTGCTATTTTGTTCTCTACACTTTTCTGTAGTTTTCTGTAATTTCTCATTATAGAAAAGAGATGAAAGGAGTTTCCTTGACAAGCTGGAAGAGCAGCCTTAGTAGGTGGGAAAGGACTGGGAGGTTGGGAGGTGGCGATCAGGGCCCGGGAGGTCAGGACTGCAGAGTCCCCCCAGGGCTGGAGCCCCAGGCGGCCCCGCCTGAGGGAGGCCCACTGGGAGGGGAGAGGAGGCCACCTCCCGAGAGGCTCTTGCAGCCTTAACTCCATCCCCAGCCTTCACTCACCTTCGCATGAGCCTAATGTTTTCACAGGTTCTGGGGACAAGGACATGGACAGTTTAGGAGGGCCATTAGTCGGTCTACCACACATACCGATAGGAAAATGGACAAAGGTTATGAATAACCAATTGACAAGAAAAGTGCAAAAAGCACATAAATCTATGAAAAGATGGCCACTCCCCTCCCCCCCTCCCCCCCCAGTCTTGGAAATGAAAGTGGGAACAGCAATGAGATGCCGTGTTTACCCTCCTGAGGGCAAACGTCACAGGTGAAGGCTGTCCGGGCCTGGAGAGGGGTGGGAACAGGGGCACGCCTGCCCTGCCCGGTGGGGAGCACATTTGGAGGAGAGGGATCGGCGGTTCATTAAAATTAAAATGGCCTCCCATCCTGACTCAAAGGAATGTATTCCCTTCAGAAATAACACACTGTCACCCCGTTAAAAAAAATGTCGGTGTGCCAGGCACTGAGGGTGCAGCCACAAACAGGACAGACCAGGTCCCGCTCTCACGAAGCTGGCGTTCTCGTGGGAGAGGCAGACCGCAAAGAAACAAAGAAAGAAACTAGAAAGCGCTGGGCTGGATTAGAGCTGTGCCCTCGTTCCCTGGGGCTGCAGCCACAAACCACCGGGAATCTGGTGTGAAACGGCCTCAGCCCCGAGCCCAGGAGCCCGGAACCCAGGGGGGCAGCACTGGCTCCTTCTGGAAGCTCTCCGGAAAATGCCCCTTCCCCTCTTAGCTTCTGGAGGCTGCCACCGCCCTCGCTGCCCTGGGCTGCAGGTGCATTGCGCCCATCTCTGTGGTCACCTGTCCACATTTCCTTCGTTTTACGGGGACCGCAGTAAGTGAACCAGGGTTTATCCTCGTCCTCCATGTCCTCATCTGCAGGTGATTTCACCTGCAGAGACTATTTCCAAGCACGGCCACAGGCGCAGGTGCTGGCGTGAAGACTGCAGTGTCTCTCTCCCAGCAGCCAAGTTCCCCACCAGCAGGAGGAACTGACATCACACTGGATGTCAGAGAAGGCAATGCTGGCCTGCGCCTTGAGTGGCAAGGGAGGACGTCACTGGGGGATGGGGGGTGGGGAGGGGAGAGTCTAGGAGCAGGAGGCTAGCACAATGGCCTCAAGGCAGGATCGGGCCGGTGCAACTGTGCTAGCGCCCCCAGAGAGGGTGTTCCAAGTGAGGGGTGTTCCCACTCAGGCCTGATCCCAGGGGGCTCCACACCCAAACCCTGGATGGCAGGAGACCCTGATCGTCATGGCTCTCTCCTGTGTGCAGCTCCTCCGAGCGTCTCTTCCCAGAGCCCGTGTGGAGTCACTGGATGTCAGAGGACGGACAGCTCCGAGGGGTCTCCTCTGCCGGCCCCCCATTCCCCGGAGAGGGCCGGGAGGCCCGGGGAGGGGAATGCTCACGGAGCCAGCCAACGTCAGGGATGGGACCCAAAGCCAGACCATCTCTTGCCCTACGGGCACTCGGCCCCCTTTCGTCTGGGCTTTCCAAGTCCCTGTCCTATGGCACTCAGCCCACACACACCCCGGGCAGCTATGCCCAGCACCAGCAGACTCCGCCTCTGAACTCCTGAGCTGCCGGTGAACACAGTCAGCTTCTCATCCTTGGAACCCAGATGCTCAGACGCTCCTTTGCAAACCCTCAGATTAGAAAGCATTTCCACAGGAAGTTGGTTAGCTTGTACCTCACCTTCTCTCTGGAGGTGGCTCCAAGAAAATCCATATTTGTGCAGCCCCCTCCCCGGTCTCCAGGCGCAGACCGCGGGCTTCCATGTCCAGACAGTGGACATGGAGGGCATGTGCTCCTTCTGGGGAGGTTGGGGCGGGGGGGGGGGGGGGAGAGGGTTACTGGGCCCACCTGGCCTGGGGGGACAAGGAAGGCAGGAGACTCCAAGGTTTGCAGGGGTTTCTGTACAAAGGACTAAGTTAAATCATCAAGTCACTTAACTCTAAATAAAGCCTCCTTCTCATCACAGCAGGACTAGGAGCCCTCCTGGAAGCCCTCCCTGACTCCAGAGTCTGTCTCTCACGGCCTCCAGTGCTTGGAGGCCAATCCCCCCTCCCATCCCAACTCTCCATGCTCAGCAGGTCTTTGCTGATTTCTCGGCCTGGGAAGTGGACTGAATCTGAACCTCCATTCTCTGAGAGGCCCAACGAGACCAGAAGGACCCAGGACCCTGGCTGCCTGGGCTGCGGAGCCCCAGGTCCTGTTTTCTGCCCCATCCTACGGGTCTGGCCACTCTCCGGGTCTCCCCGCGTGCACTGGCAGCAGTCTCCAGAAGCCAGGTCCTCAGCCCTTCAAGGCAGCATGTCCACGGGGAGCAAACATTGGCATCTCCCCCAAACTATCTTTTGTGTGTTTAAATATTTCTCTTCTTTTTGCCTTGCCAACACCTCCCCAGTCCTCACCCTCCCCTCAGCACAGCCCCCTTCCCTGGGCGGCTAGGAGGGCTTCCTCGGCCCTCTCCACCTCCCCCAGCCACTCTCCCTCCTCGGGGCCTCTCGGTCCCACCCTCTCCTGTGGGGACCCCCCTTCTCTGTGGATTGCCTGTGTGCTCCACGTGGCTGTATTTCCACGTGCTTCTCGCTGACCCTCCAGCTGCTTTCTAAAGAAGGACACTGACAGCAGCAGAGATGAGATCGTTATGCCGAGCACCTGCTGGCTCCCACAGACCTGGTGCCGCGCCCACAAGCTCTGCCGGGAGCACCTTCCTCCCCCAGCCCTGCACCTCAGGCCCGAGGGCTCAGGCAGTGCCCAGGCCCAGCGGCACCCAAGTGGCTGCCTGGATTCAGGCCCTGGACCTGCCCACTGCGCGGAGCTGAAGCAGGTTGCCTGTGCGTAGCCTCCCACTCCCCCTGAGAGGCAGACCGGTTCCCATCACTCCCTTTTCACAGAGGAGAGGCTGAGGCTCAGAGACCGGCTAGGCCCCACCGGAGCCTCCATTTCCCCCTCCCCTTGCCCCCTCCTCTGCCTCCACTGCAGCAGCGGGCTCTCCTGGCTCCTCTGTTTTTCAGGGACAAGGAGCCTGTGGGCGCTTCCTCCACAGGAGCCCATCCTGATCAGGCACCATCCAAGGCCGTGGGGCTGGGTGGGTGCTCTGTCTGTCTCCCTGCCACCTATCCACCACCCATCATCCGCCTCACAGCCCTGCCATTGTGGAACTCACGGTCAGAGGACAGAGGTGGGCATGCACACACATGCACACATACATGCCAGCTGTCACAAACACACACACAGAAACAGTCCCTATAGACAAGCTTAACGTACTGCTGAGACTTTGAACTTGCACCAGTTATGGGGAGTGAGAAAGCTCCTCCAGCAGCCTGGCCTGGCCTCTGGCCAAACACAGCAGGGGGAGGGGCAGGCACGGACGGAGGGCAGCGCTCTCAGAGCGGAGCTGTCTGGGTTTGGAGGAGCCGGAGGCCGGGCTGGCCGCGGAGCCCTGAGTTTCCCGGGGAGAGGCTGACGGCGAGCATGCTCAGGAGCAGGTCCGCCGCCCTCCCGTGCTCTGTGGCATGGGAAAGGGATGCCACATCTCTGGGCTGGGAAGGCCCCTTCTACAGAGCACACGGCTTAGCAGCAGCTGCCACCAGGGCTCTGGGGCTGCTGAGCTCCCGCCCCATCAGCCATAATGCAGGGACAGGCCCCGGGCTGGGGGCTGGCCCCGGGCTCCCCTGCAGCCAGGAGGTCTCTCCCGCCTCCAGCTTGCTGGACGTTCTCCCCCATGGAGGAAGGAGTACCCCTTGTCCCGACCCAGCAGGAGGCCTAACACTGGGCTGTCTCCCCTGCTCCACACCCTCTCCACTGTAAGCAGGATCCAGGTCCTTCCCAGATCGAGGCAGGAGTGCTGGTGCCTGGGCTGTACTGACACCAAACACTGAGGCTTAAAGGGAGGAACTGAGGGGGAGGCCAGAGGAGAAGCCCAGCGGCCTCCCCCACGCCTCTGCTGCTCTGTGGTCAGAGCCTCTGCTGAGCTCTCTGATCAGACCCCTTCCCCACCCCACCCCGAGGAAGGAGCCCCAAGGGAACGGGGAGTGAAGGTTTGGCCGGTTTGCAGTCCACTTCTGGTCCCGGAGGGCCCTGGTCACACCCAGCAGTGTCCCTGTGCGCCCGAGGGGGGGACAGGGCTGTTGGTGTGGGGAGAGGGCTGGGTGGGATTGTGCCAAGTTCGGGGGCTGCAGTCTGAACTTCCTTGGCCTAGGGCACAGCCTCTCCCTGAGAATTTAAAAACGTTGATGTGAAACACACTTAGACATGTTCTGGGCATCAGCACAGCCCAGTCCCACAGGAGCGTCAGGGCACTCGGTGTGATTCCCTCCCGTCGGTGGGCTGGGGAGCGTGCAGTCTGATGGTCATGGGAGCCTGAAGGCCGTAGCAGCCAGATGTCACCCAGGCACAGGGCATGAACACTGCTCCGGGAGCCCAGGGAGACGAAGCAGGGGAAACTGAGTCGCAGCATGACCGAGCTAAGCTGGGAGGGCCTTCTGCTAGCAGCGAGGAGTGTTTCCCCGTTGTCAGTGCGATTTCACATCCGCCAATCAGTTCCCTGCCGTCTGGAGGGAACGCTGGGCGTGTCTGGGAGAGCAAGGCTGGGAGGAAACAGGGTGGGCAGTGCGGGCACGTGTTCGGATGGAGACTGAGTGTGGTGACCGGGTTTCTGGGACATCTGAGTCCCCAAGGGCCTGACTCAAGGAGGACATTGTTGCTAACAGCAGCCACTGTTGCCTGAGCCCTGGGTGCCAACCCAGCAAACACCCATGCTATTTCCACTGAGCAGATGGAGATGTGGGTCCAGAGAGGCTAAGTAAACTGCTCAAAGCCACACAGCAGTCCTACCCTACTCGGCAGCCAGGAGTCTTCCAGCCCCACCTCGGCCATCTCCTCTGGGTCGCTCCTGTCTCAGGGCCCAGGGGAGAGGCAGAGGTATGTGCCGCACCTTCGCCTTTGCCAGCCTGCCAGGCAATCCAGCTGCAATGAGGTAATTAAGTCTTCTAGTAAACACTGGAGAAGTCCAACCAGTTTTCATTTCGTTTCAGGAAAACAAAGTCCCTGCAGCTTTCCAGTAAGTTCAGAGGGTTTCTGGCTCAGCGGCGAGTAAACAGAACAAGTGGTTTGTCCTTCCTCCCCGATGCCACCCCCTCCCGCCCGGTCCTTCCCCCGTCAGCCACCAACCAGCAGGTGCTTGTTCTCCGGGGTGGTTTGGCGAGGGCACCCCGCTCCCCGGGGGCTCCGGAGCAGGACCTCAGGGTTAGGAACGCCAGCTCCACAGCTCCTCGCTGCCCGAGAGCTCAGCCTGGAGAGGGTAAGCGCCTCTCAGGCTGGGCTCTCGGGCAGCGAGGGGCAGTGAGGAGCTGTGGAGCGAGAAGACTCCTGGACTTCCTGGATCCCGGTGACCAGCACATGGAGGAGCCGTGGGAAGGGCTTGTGGAGCGAGCACGGTGAAGATGCCTCACGGAACACTACCTATGTTGTAACCACCAATTAGTCCTTCTAATCCCTTCACTTGCAGGCAGTGGCTTCTGGGGCTCCATTCCTGACTGCCGTCCTCATGCGGCCTGCTGGGCAGAGCTCAGGCTGGGCCCCTCGGGAGCACTGGGAGAAATGGGGCCGCCTGCACCTGTGTGTGTGTGCGGGTGAGTGTGCACACGTGTTTGCTGTCGTGAGCCACTCTGCTGCTTTCTTTGGTCTGCAGAGGTCAGAGGGCACTTAGTGTCTCCTGCACCAAGTGCCGCGGCCTCTGTGAGTGAGACTGAGGAGACAGGGCGGGGCACTCAGCCTCTGGAGAATACAGTTAAAGTCAGCCCAGCTCTGCGGAACATGCCTAAAGGCAAGCATCATGTCCAGTTCCACATCTGGGAAGGCACCATCGTGAGAAACAGACCTGGGGATTGAAGAAGCAGGGGCAGAAGCTGTCTCTCTGAAGATGGAAGCCATGTGGGCGGAAGGGCTGGTCCCGAGCCCCCCTGGTCCCTAAGTGTGGGCTCGGCCACCTGCCTGCACAGACTCTGGATGCTGACATCTGGGCGCAGGTGGCTGACATCCCATCCGCGTGGTCTGTGAGGACCAGCCAAGGTTCCCATCTCTGCCATGCTGTCTACGTCTCTCCTGCCTCTCCCTTGTCCCTCTTGAAGAATTTCTTCACCCCCAAGAGCAGGGCATGCGGCTCCGAGAATGAGAACAAGTGTCCTCGCTGCTGGAGGCCGTGCCCTCTGACACCTCCCCCACTTTGGGAAGGGAGGGTCGCCGTCCGGGAAGCAGAGGTGACGTCATGTGACTGTGGGGGTCCGAGCAGGTGAGCTCTCTGCTGAACAAACACCCTTGGCCTCTGGCCCAGAAAGGCACCGGGAACCCAGATGGGGAAGTCCAGCTGCACCTGGGGAGCCTCCTGGGCAGGAAGGGAGTCGGACTTGTAAACATTACAAGCGTTTTCTGCCATAGAGGAAGTAGCTGTGTGACCTTGGCCACTCAGCCTGTCTGCCCCAATGGCCTCATCAGTAAGATGAAGATACTAATGTCTCTTCCTAGCATTGTCATGGGGATAACATGACTTAATATCTAATTCCCTCATTTTGGTCAGGCCAGCGTCCTGAAGAAACCAGAGGAGGGCCCATGGGCAGCCCGGCGAGGGGCAGGGAAGCTGCTGCTCCTCAGAGAGGCTGGGGTTCGGAGGCGTTTGCCAGCAGTCATGGGGGGTTGGGAGGTGGGGAGAGAGCATTCTAGGTCCACTGGCCAAGGCACCAGGAGAGAGCTGTGGAGCGAAAAGAATTTGGTCGAGCTGGCATGGAGAGGGTAGGACAAGAGAAGTGGCTGGGCCTCATCCAGAACCTTCTGGACACTCAGGCCCCGCCCGGGCCATCTGGTCACCTCTGCTCCACAACAGCGCTTAGCTGGGCCAGTGGTCTGGACGCTCCCGATCGCTCAGATAGACAGCTCCTGCGAGCACACGCCTGTGCTGACCCTCGGTGCTGGTCCGCAGGCAGCACAGGGCCATTGCACTTGACCTCCGAGAAGTTTGTCATGCAGATCAGGTTCTCATCCTGGCTCCGCTGAGCACTTCTCCCCCTGCAATGCCAGCCTACTCCTCCACTTGCCCAAACTTCTAATGGACTTGGGGACTCGACTGCCCCTTGCATGAAGCCTTCTGAGATGGCTCAGGCTCCCTCTGACCTACTGGGTCTCCTTTGTACTACCTGGGCTGGCCTTGTCCCTCCTTGAGACAGGGCAGAGCTGGGGAGAAGCCTACAGCCCTGAGGGCCCTGCCAACGGGTGCTCCTGTACCCCCATTCCACAAAAAGCTTATGGACAGGAAGTGACAGAAGCTGCTGAGGACCAAGTCTCACTCTCCTGGCAGCCGGCAGGGCACTGGCTGCAGGTGGCTGTGGGCACAGCGCTGGCACGGACACTGGGGCCTGATGTCTGGGGCTCACAGCCAGCGATCCTGGGCAAATGCCAAAGGGAGCGTGCAGAACCCCCCCAATGCATCAACTTCCGGCCTGCTCCCATGCTCCTGGGCTCGGTGTTGCATTTTGTCCACGACAGGACAACAGGCTGACTGAAATAACCACCCCTGGTGGGAAATAGGCTAGTTCGCTTGCCTCTGATGGACAGGCATGCTTGGGCCGTGAGCGCTGGGTGAACTCAGGACAGGGCTCTGCCTTCTGGTTGCCGTCATGAGGGTGGGAGTGCTGTCATCGAACTGTGAGTCAGCATCTCCTCCCCTCTGCCCTGTCAGTGCTCAGGGGGCGCTGGGCAGAGTGTCCTCCTGCAGAGAGCCATGGAAGCCGTGTCCGCCCGGGCGGGCAGAGCTCCCCCTTAGCTGAGGGAGTTTCATCGAGGAGGGTCACTATACAACCGGCCGCTGTTGTAAGCAAGTTTTACTGAATCCTTAACAACATGGCAAGCAGATCAAAAAACTTGGTTATTAAAAGATTCCTTCCTCGTTTAAACCTTCCATCTCAGTGCAGCCTACTTCACTCTTCCGCTCAGACTTGACCTCATAACTGGGAGGACCTGAGTGGGGTGGGAGGGTCTGGCCTCTCCTGACATATCCTCCCTCCCGCCTCCCCCACCCGGACTTCTGGCCATGGCTGCCCGAAGGCGGGGGCAGGGGAGAGGCCGGAAGGGAAGGTTTTCCTAGGAGCCTGGTTCCCGCTGGAGGCTGGGGCTGGAGGCTGGGGGCATGGTGTCTGGAGGCTCCCCGGGCAGCAGGGTCTGGCCTGAGTGTTGGCCACTCTCTTCAGGCCGTGGGTACACAGTGCCTCCGTGTGTTCACACGTGAGTCCCGGTCACCAGTCCTGAGTGACGGAAAAGTCCCCTCAGCGCAGTGTCCACCAAGGTTTGCTGAGACATTAGCAAGAAGCTGCCGCAGAAAGCACGGTGCAAGGCTCACGGTGGATTCTGCCGGGAAGCTTTCCCAAGAACGTTCACCAACGCGTTCTCTCTTCGTCCTGATTGCCTGGAAATCATCTTGCCTGCGCTGCTACATCACACTAGCAGCCATGGACAGTAGCGCTATTATCAGCTCGTTGGGACCTAACCAGTTCATAGCTTGTCTGAGCTTCCGTTCCCCCCTCTGTCACATTGAGGCTTCTAGAGCCTGCTTCATAGGGATGTTGATAGAATTAAATTGGAAAGGTTTGCCAAGTGGAATCCACAAAATGCTCTGTGGAGGCACCACCTACCCTACCGAGGACTGGGCTGGCGGCAGGCAGGCGGCAGCCCCAGGGGGCAGGAGGGAGGCGAGGCGGCAGAGCCGGGCTGTGGAGCCTACATGGCCACTTACTGGACATGTGATTTAGGCAGGTCACTCAGATCCTTTCCTCATCAGCTCCCCTTCTGCCCGGGGGTGTGATGGAAGCATTCACGTCACACCTGCATCCCTTTCGGCTTACACGCCACTCGGCGGCATTGCCACCCACCGGCTGCTCCTGACAAAGCCTGAAGTCACCTTCGACATCTCCTCTCCACACTCCACATCCGGTCCATCGGCATGTTTGTCGGTTCTATTCTGAGCATCTTCCAAGCCAGTTGGCTTTGGAGCAGGTGGGGCCTTCGAGACACAACCGCCTGGGAAGCCCCCACCGAGGCAGCCCTTTCCTCCCTTTGGCCGGTCGGCGGGAACCCGGACTCAGGACGGCCACGCTGAGACGCCAGGTGTTTCTGGTAAAAGTACCGCTTCAACGTGAGTTTGTTATGCACGAGTCCTTCCCATTTCTGTTCTCCAAGGAGGCCCCCTTTCCACCAGAAGGATCTTGGGGAGGCATGCTGCCTCTTGGGGAAGGGCTGTGCTGGCTGTTCTCTGAAGGCAGATCAGAGAGGAGGGACCTGACGAGGCGCTGATGTCAGGGATGGAGGCCTGAGGGGCAGAGGTCAGGCAATGGCACTTGCCCACCAGAGGCAGTGTGCACGGTGAACGTTAGAGGGGGTGGGCTGCTGTGAGGGTGGCATGGCCCATAGGGGTCATGTCATGGCTCTATGGCAGTCTACTAAGATCCTCCTCTAGGACATGACTTAGATCATGATGACAGAGAACAGTGGCCTCTTGTCATTCCGTCCCTAAGCCTGATCCAACGCACAGACCCAGGACCATGCAATAAGCCCCATCCTTAAAGCAGGGCCTTATGACACGGTGAGTCTCTCTGGCACAGAGTGCGCTGGGTCATTTGCGGGCAGTTCTGCTTGGAGAAAGGCTCTTAAACATTGGCTCTGAGCAGAGACTGATCCTTGGAAACTCAAAACATCACCATGGTCAGCCAGCTAGAGGACCGGAAGCTAAGGTGTTAACTGGGGTTTTGACTCAAATCCGCCTCCGTGAAGGCAGTGGGAACCAGAACCCAGCCCACGTGTGTTTGCTAAGTCTGCGGTGAATGGTTTGCTCGGACATGCCTGGGGATTGGCAGGCTCTCCGCACGGACGCCTTGGTTTGGGAATAATGGTTATAGCAGCAGGGAAGGGCCAAAAGGAAGCCTCTGGAATTCTACCTCCCTGTCAACGAGACTCGCCTTCCGAGTCCACATCCTCAGGGAGCTGCAGATGTGAGTGCCAAACCGAACGTGTGAACGCATCCGCTGCCGCGGTGTCTGCCGTGCTCACAGGCGGCGGCCTGGTTAGTGGCTGCGGAAGTCAGGTCCGTCCTGGAGAGTGGCTGTAGCTCATTGTAGCCTATTCAAGTGGAGACTTCCACTTCAGCCATTATTTTAGATGAATTTACACAGCCCGTGGCACCACGGCTGGCAAACCCCTCCTGTTCGCTTATCCCCGCGGGCACAGAGGCACCAGGAACTTGGAAAGGCCACGGCGTGTCTCCACAGTCGCCCTCGGACCACACCGGCTCTGCGGCACCATCGCTGTCACGCAGCCTCCACACGATGCAGCTCCTGTCGACTGCGCTGCTGACATCACACTAGCAGCCATGGACAGTAGAAAGTAGCAGGTACATAAACGTTTTTGCAAGACATATGTGTGCTACAAGTTAGGCAACATTCCCATAAAAATACGAAGTGGTGGTCACCTCTCTGAAACGTCTGGGATTCCAGTGTCTTGGACACGTTGGAATATTCTGTCCGAAGTGAAAGGGAACTGGCTCCCTGTATCTCTATCGAAGGAGGAGGTAGGTTGCTTTGTGAACTCCTTTGGAAGATACATGGAAAGACCCAAACACCAGATTCATTTCTTATGAGTAAGATGATGTTGCGGGCCCTCCCCCCCCCCCTCGTCCCAGTCCGGGGTGCAGCTCGGTGCCCCTTCAGCTGGCCCGACTACAAGGAAAGCAGCTCTGCCCCTTGGGCCTTATCACCCTGTAGAGCCAACCGTGCTATGTCTTTAACTGGTTACTGATTGCACAAACAGCACAAGCCTTAAGATACCGCAGCAAAGCTATGATCTGCTCAACAAGCAGCTACTCTGCTGACAAGGAGCTTCGGCATTGCACTGAGCGTGGTGAGACCTGGTACCTGGCCAGAAAATGCCGAGGGACAGGCCTGTGCTTCCTCCTGCTGGCTGGGCATGATCCGCTCCACCGGACCGTACCCGGGGGCCGGCAGCATTCCACCACCACCTGACAGGGTCCTGGGGACTGGCCCGCACCCAGCATACTGGGTGCTCAGTTGGAGGGTGCTGGTAAACATTAACAGCCTCTTGGTGGGGGCGGAGCATGCTTTGTCCGGTCTGGAGATTTCCACGGTGTAAATAATGCTACGGCTATTTCAAACTACCGACATGACATCATGAGCACGGAGCTGGAAATGACTCCTGGCCAAGGGCGGTCCCGCTCCCTCTGTGCACGCCCGTGTCGCTCTCTCATCTCCCGCAGCAAGGCTGTTTTCAGAAAACTATTATGAGATACAATGAATAATTATGGCCAGGAAAGAAGGACAGGGAAAAGATTTGATTGTAATCATGCCAGTAGACATTTTTAAATAATAAGTAAGATAACAAAAAAGGAGGGGGAATAATGGAACACGTGTTTTCTGGGAGCTGTGAAGCCCCGCTTCATCTTAGTAAGTGAATACTGAACACGGAAATAGCAGCAGCTCTTCTTGAGTCTGTTATGGGAGTGAGGTCACAGAGCAACCTGTCCCCAAAGTGGAGAGACTCACAGTTTCCCTGAGCTGAGATCTCTGAGGGAGGCAGGGAGGGGTGGGCAGAGGGGCGAGAGCAGGATGGAACCCACAATTGCTGGAGGCTCCCTGTGGACAGCTCTGAGAGTTCCAGCTCCTGGCCCAGGCATTGGGGGTGGAGCACGGTCCTGAGCTCACCGCTGGGACCTCACCAGCTCCTCACAGGGAAGGTCTGGGGACGGAGCCTTCGGAAATGCCTGCCGCCAGCATCCGGAAAGGCTGGCCGCAGAGGGCTTCCCAGAGCCTCGCCCGCTGGATTATCAGACCCTCACTGACCCGGCGTGAAAAGAGAGGAGGAACGCATTAATGCTCTGAAATCACAGCCGTGTAGTCTCTATTTTTTGAAAGGAAGGTTATACTTTTATCTAAATATTGGTCTGTCACAGTAATAAAGAACATTAGTTTCTGATTTTGAGACTTAACCATTGCAAGTTTGTCAATAACTTCATCAGAATTGATATTTGAATATTAATATGCAGTAAATAGTATGGTCACAGCTGACAAACTCTATGTTCAATGTGGATCAAAGAACACTTTTTGTTCATCTTCGATTTCTTACACATGAAACATGTAAACAAATGTTTTTTGTAAATAAAGTTTTATAGGAACACAGCCACAGGCCTTTATTTACATTTTATTATGATTGCTTTACAATGACTGTGACAGACTCTGTGGCCTGAAAACCTAAGGTACTTATTATCTGGTCCTTTAAGAAAAGTTGGCCTAGCCCTGACCTAAGGATTGAAAATAAGATGTAACTGTGTACAAGATTAAAGTGGGTAAAATTTAAATATATTTTACCAAAAAATCGAAATTACTTTTCTCAAAAACATTTATAATTATCTAATGCAATTAAATGATGAAATACAATAGTTTTTATGTTCAATGACTATTAAAATCTTAAATCAAAATTATTAAGGTAAAGCTAAAATTTTTAATTTAATTTTTCAAAAATTTAAGTAAATCATATTAAGTGTTTTTATAAAATGAAAACTACCCACAGTTCTGGCATTCTATGTTTATCCTAGCTGCCAATATAATTGGTATTATACTTCATGTTATTTCTAATGTAGACCTACCTATTTGCAAATTGAAGAGCAAAATGAATTAATATTGCAAACTATTTCTTAACTGCGCATGCAAAATATAAAATCTATTATGTAATTAGCATGAACTTCAGATGAGTTCAAACAGGAAAGGAAGAAAATGGATGCTCTTTGGTTACTAAAAATGTGTTGTAAAAATATATATTGCCTTCATGCTAAGAGGATTTACCAAGTTAAATCATTTGTATTTCCTCTCAGAGAGGACTTCCCACAGTTCAAATCCTTCACACGTTGGGAGCGATGTCTGTCTCTGACATCCGCTGCAGTGTGATCCTCAGACCTTCGTGAGTGCAGAGACCTTTTGTGTCAAGGACACTGGGCAAGAGATCCGGAGATGCATTTCCCTAATGCCTGAGAGGAGTCAGCCATGACAGTGGATATTTTGAGCTATGGCTGCAATCTGGCAGCATTGAGCACTGCGTCTTATGTGTTCTCATGTGTGTGTGTGTGTGTGTGTGTGTGTGTGTGTGTGTGTGTGGTATGTGTGTGTTTATAATAATATGGAGCCCTGTTGCACGAATGAGCGGGACTGGCCAGGGGGAGGGGTTGCTGGTGGTTGGCCGGCTGGCCCCACCCCCTGGTCGAACTCTTGGTCGAACTCCTGGTCAAGGGGACAATTTGCATATACTCTACTCCCTGCCTCTTATTATATAGGATAAGGTCATCGTAAGCATGATCCTGAGAACAGCAGCCCTCTAGCAGGGGATGGGGTATACCAGTATAACATATACCTTTATCTGCGTACTGCCACAGATCTGGTAACTGCCCCAGGGTCCACAGCAGCATGTCAGCAGCCAAGCTGTCATATGCAACCTGACCCCCAAGGAACAATTAACTGAAGAAAGGGCTGACATTTGACCCAAACTACCCAATCATCTTCTTCCCCCTCCCTCCCTCTTTTCCTCTCCCTCTCTCAGTAGTTTGGAAACTTTACTAAGGATCAAGAAACCAAATCAAGCTAATGACAGAATTCTGGATGGAAGATCATGAACTCTACCTTTGGCGTCCTCAGTTGTCCCAAACAATCCTGATTCTGTCCTTCCGTGGGGACATCCAGTTCCTCCCTCCGATTCTGCTAGGCCTCTCAGAATCCTTCTAATGCCTTATTATTCTTTTGCTGGTTTAGTCTCTGTAACTTAAAATCAAAAGAACTCTAACACATCATGAAAGGGATGCCCAAATTGTAAGGCTGGGTCAAGCATAAGCCAGCCTGTGGAGACAGCCTCTGGCCAGACTTCTTTATGAGGCTACAGTTGGTCTAATAACAACCTTCACTCCATGGAATGGAGTCAGATAGACCTGAAATTGTCCAGCTCCACCACAGACATGTGGTGTGACCTTGAGCAAGTTCCTTAACCTCTCCTTCTCCTTCCATAAGACCATCCCTCAGAGGGGCTAGGCATCCGGGCATTGCTGCCCGGAGAGCATCGTTGTGTGAATGAGAAAAGGCGTCCCTCTGGGCACAGGGCCTGGCTAGTGGACTGCAGTCTGGACCTGCGCCATGCGGCCTGGCTGTCTCAGTGCCCAGCAGTCTGTTCGCTGGGGGCCCAGCCCCTGTGACCACCGGGGGGGAAAGCACAAGCCTGTGTGCAGTGGCTGTGGGCTCTCCCTTTTCCTTCTGCATCAGTAACCAACTTGCAAGATGTGGGTGTTGGGACAAAAGGAATGAAGTGATCACGGGTAGGAAGGCCAGGTGGTCTCCTCACAGCTGGCTGGGCACCATGTCACGCTGCCCACTGATTCTTGCAATTATGTCATTCACCCGGCCAGTGTGAGCACCTGCATCCAGGCTGGTTCTGCTGACCAGAGGGAAAGCCAGGTGTGCGGCAGGACCCCAGCACCCCAGCTGGACTCTGGGGAGGGAGGCAGATGGCTCGTGGGAACGTCCCACATCACATAATGGCAGGCTCCTGCACGTGCACCTCCTCATTACTCACCACCTTCCCCTCACCTCTGGAGGCAGCCTCATCCCAACCCCAGGAGGTGGGCAGGGCGGGGCTACTGCTGGTTTTCACGGCCAGTAAAGCCGAGGTTCCTAGGACTAATGCATATCCACCTGATAGTCTGAGGTTGATACTGGAACTCCTGGGCTTGGTTTCGAATCTGAAGCTGAGGGGAGCAGCCCTCTGCACCCCACTGGCCTCCCTGCTTGCTTCCACGCCCACGTGAAGGGAAGAGAAGCTGCTGGATGGATGAAGCCAGCAAAGGGCCACGTTAGCTGGGGCAGGACACTGTGCACTTGGAGGTGTATGTGGACGGGTCTGCTTCCTTCTGCTGCCCGCTGCTCTCCTGGCACAGGAAGCGGGCCCGGAACGTGGCCTGTGGTGCTGGCATTGGGGGAGGGCATAGGATGACTGGAGGCCTCCCCCTGTTCAGGACCAAGTGTGTCCTCCGCCCAGCTCCCCGGAAGCTCTGCGTGTGTGCATTGGAGAAGAGGCCAGTTTTAATAAAGTGGCCCTCTTTGAGTTACCTGTTGGAGATGTCACAGGTTGGCGGCCTGAGGTGCAGGTCTGCCTGAGGGAGGCTGCGTAGGGACGCTGTGGGGCTCGAGCTGTGGACCTGAAGGGAGGAGGCAAGAGGGGTCGAGGGTGGGGGCTGGCTGCCAGGCAGTCTCCACAGAGGCCGCCCAGCCTTTGTGTCCCTGCACCGCCAACCAAGGAGGGCACCCTGGGTGACAAGTCTCTCCCGCTGGAGGGGGAGGGCAGGGGAGTTGCCTGTGGAGCAGCCCAGTGGCGGGGGAGGAGCCTGTACCTTGAGGGAGGGCTGGGCAGGGGGACCGTGTGGCCACTAGCTGTGGGGACCCCATGGGAGCAGAGACCCCGGATCAGCTGCGGGCTGGGATGCGCTTGGAGAGAATGCATATGTAGGGTACTAAGAAGGCTCCCTGTGGAGGGAGTTGGGATGACCACAGGGCACAGGGGAAGCGTGAGGGAACGAGGGGTCCTGTCCAGAGGGAGGCCTCACTGCTGGCCCGAAAGGGCAGGCTGCAGGGCAGGGGAGGGCGCAGAGCAGGCCTCGCTCCAGACGGTGAGGCCGAGTCCTGCCCAGGGGAGGGTGTGGGAAGCCCTCCGGCCTCCGCCTACCCCAAGAAGCCTGGCTGCTACTGTGGAGAGCCAGGGGCCCTGGGGCCTGGACCTGGGGTGGCGGTGGGAGGAATTGGGCAGGCCCAGGGCTGGGGCGGGTGGGAGAGCGGCAATGCCCGCTGCCGAGGGCGCTGCCCGCTTCCTCCAGCCCGGCTTTCCCAGTGGGAAGCTCTGGGGCCACAGAGAGGGAGTGGCCGTGGCCTGGGGGTCTGTCCGTGACTCAGAGCGGTTTCTGGCTCACTGAAGCGGGCCCTGCTGTGTGGATTCCCCTGCTGGGGAGGGAGGTGCCTGAGGAGGGAGATTTGATCCATGTGCTGCCGGCTCCTTTCCCTGCAGCCGTCCGCAGGCGGCTCCCGGAGCCTTTGATGTCCAGTGGGACGCGCAGCCTTTTTACGGGATGTTTTATGCTCTGTCCCCACCTCTCCCGCCGCCCGCTGGCCTCTCTGTTTAGGGAACAGAAGTTGTGATTTTCCCAGTCTAAACGAACTCAGACTTTTGAAAGGTTCCAGTTCTACATTCTAAGCTCGTGGGGTTCCCTTGGCCTCCAGCCCTGGCCGCCTCCTCTCCTCAGCCGGGACCTTCAGGAGGCCCCAGGCCAGGGTGGGCAAAGCTGGGCAGGAGGCAGGTCCTGGTCCGCTCTCCTGACCCGCTGGCAGGGGGCTGGCCCTGTGCAAAGGCAGGGGCAGGGGAGGGGTGATGGAGAAGATGGGGGCGCAGAGGTGGTGGTGCTGGTGTGTGTGATGGAAAGAGCCTCTCTCCCACTCACCCTGGCCCTGCCCCTCCCTGTCCCAGTGCCTCTGTAATCAGCCAGTCACCTATTAGTTCACCCCTTTGGGCCAAGGCCTCCTTTTCCCATCCTTAGCAGCATTGCAAGCGTTCTGATTGGGCGGGAAACACATTACACGGGTTCACGGTGCAGCCGCAAGAGCATCTGGGCGATGGGGCCCAGGAGGGTGGTTCTGCTGCCGGAAGAGGAACCCCAGTTGGAAAAGAGAAGGAGGGTGTTGGAGCAGGAAAGGCAGCTTCAGGGACTTTCGACTTGCCCTGGGCTCCTGCGGGTGGTGGGGAACGGCTGACAGGCTGCAGTGCATGGAGCCCCAAACTAGGAGGCTCTTCGGAAGAGACATGGCCCCCCGCTGGCGCAGTCTCCGAGGGCCGCCATCGGGCTGTGAAGCGCAGGGCCCCGTGCGGCCGGGGCCGAGCTCACACCTTCCGGGACCGGCCAGCGGGACAGGTTTCTGAGAGAAGGAAGAAGTTGGGTCTAAGATTTGGAGGAGCCCTGGCCGAGCTGGTCAGTTGGCTGAGCTGGTCCTCCCAGGACCCTGAGGGAGTGTGGGTTTGATTCCGGTCAGGGTTCTCCTGGGATAGGGTAAGGGCACGTAAGGGGGCACAGAGGAGACCCAGAGGTGAGTGGCTTCCAGGTGGAGGAGGAGTGCTTTGCCCCAGGGATGCCCAGGAAGGCCACACAGAGGACGGAGATCGGGAGGCTCTTGACTCCTCCCCGCCCGGTGTGTTCTCCTGGCAGCGCCCTGCTCTGTGTCTCCGGATACATCTTATTCAAAATGTGTGGGCGCTTTAGCAATGCCGTGTCCCCACACATCCTCACCTTTTCATGTCATCACAGCCCCACCCAGAGATGAGACCGGGACACAAGTCTCATCCTTTTACTCTTACAAGGATTCAGAAATGCAGGTTCAGAGAGATTATGTGGTTTGCCGACGGTCACACAGGGATCAAGAGGCAGAGTCAGGGTTCGAACCGCCTGTGCCACGGCTCGGTGCTGCTCCCCACGTCCTGGGTGGGCCTTCTCAGGAGCTCCCCGGGGCCTGCTGGTTCTGGGTGTGTTTTCAGGCGGATCTGCATGCGGAGCAGCCACTATGCACAAGCACGGGGCCAGGCACGGCCGTGCGAAGGTGAATCAGAGGCCTGCTGTCCTCAGGAGCCCACTGTCAGGCGGGGCAGACATGCAGCAGACACAGAACACATGGTGCAATGGGGCCAGGAGAGAGGTGACACGCCTGGGGCCTGGCCTTGTGCTGCCAGAGGAGAGGACGCGGCTAAGTTGAAGGTAGAGGGAAACAGGGAGAGAAGAAAGGGGCACCATCGGGAGCAGCAGAGCCCAGGCATGAGCCAGGAGAGAGCGGCAGGAGCAGGCGGTGCTATAAAGATGGAGTTCAGGGTGGGGCAGCCCGGGACAGGAAGCTGGGGAGAGGGGTCAGTGTGGGGAGATGAGTCTTCTGCCAGGCAGGATCTGGACTTTGTTCTGAAGGCAAAGCAGATGGTCTCATTATGGCCAGTTGTTTCTAGAATGGCCTTTCCTCCCAGGAAGAAGCAAATTGGTAAGGGGGAGGGAGAAGGCAGAGGCGGGGGTGGGGGTGGGGGGAGTAGCCACGCCCACCCCGAGAGGGAGGCAGTGGGGACAGAGAAGAGACAGAGGCGGGGACTGGGTGTGGGCTGGCTTCACAGATGCCTGCCAGAGGCACACAGGTGAAGAAGCGGTGCGGGCAGGTGGGCAGGGGCAGGTTTTGTGGCCAGGCCAGGGAGCTGTCAGTGGCCCCTGAGGATGAGAGACCCAGAGCAAGGCCCCATCTGGAGATGCATGCCCAGGGCTTTCTGCAGTGGGTGGGATGAAAATTCTGAGCTGGCCCAAGGTGGTCCAGAAGAGAGGAGGACTGTCATTAGGAGAGGCCCCGTGGGGATGGGGATGGGCTTTGGCTGGGCCTTAACATTGGGGAACACGGGGCGTGGCACTGAGAGAGACCAAGGCCCTTAGGGCTGACACTGCCAGCCCAGCCCGATGCACACAGTAGAGTGAACTAGAGGCAGGTTTTGTCCCTTTGCAATAACGGGCTTTGTGGCAGAGCCAGGGGCTTAAGGATGGGAATAGAACATGGGCAGCTCAGGTGGACTCCCGTGTTGTGGGCCTGGCAGGGAGGGGGAGGGCGAGGGCGAGGGCTCCCGAGGAAGAAGAAAGCCAAAATCACCTCCCCTCTGCTCATCTCTACAAATCTGTGGCTAAACACCAGCCCGTCTGACTTTGCAAACATGGCACTGCCGCTAAATAAAGCATTGCCAATAACCCAGAGGGCAGCATCTAGCTTTGCTGGTTCCTCAGGAAACAGGTCCTACAAGGGGGTGTTTGTTTGGGGACCAGGACAGAGGGCAGGATGTCCCAGGCAGGGCTGCTCACCATGGACACACCATGAAGGTGCCGTCCCGCAGCCCAGGGCGTGGAGGGTTCCAGCCTCAGTCCCATCGCTGTCACATGGGCAAAAACATCCCTGGGTGGACCGTCGTCTCACAGACTGTGAAGTGAATCAAATGAACTCAGATATGAAAAATGGTCTTTAAAATTAGTTACAAAGCACTTGGGGCTTTCAGGCTTCCTCGGTCCCTCTGCCTGCTGACCCTGAACTCCCTGAGGGATGCCTCACTCAGGGCCTGTCTGGGCTCCTGTTAAAAATCAACGGAAACGACGCCAGGCATCGGGAAGAACCAGCCCTGTTCCAGCCATGAGCTCAGAGCAGATCCAGCCATGAGCTCAGAGAGGATGACACAGGGAAACTGGCTCTGAAAGGGAACAGAGTTCTCCACACGCCACCTTCCACTCAAGGGTCGAGTTTGACTTTCCATCGACGGCAGCTAATGATGTGGGGAAATGTGACCTTGGGGGACCTGTTTCTGCCTCTTCTCGTGCAGACGTGCCTCGTGGCCTGCGAGGGCCTGGGAACAGCAGGGCAGCCGCAGCCTGCAGCCGCCTCACTGTCCCGGCAGGAGGCAGGTGCGGTACCAGAGGGCAGGGCTTCTGCCTCACTGGCCATCGAATGCTCCTGTCTTTGCGGGAGCGGGAGAGGCCCGCAGCTGCTGGGGCTGCAAGCTTCCAGAGGCGGAGGCCCTGGCTTCTGAGCAGAGGCCAACCTCGACTTCATCCTTCCTGTGGGCACTCTGGCAAATGCTTATGCAGCCCCAGCCGAGGAGAAGGCCTAGGCTCCTCACCGCATGAGCATCTGTCCAGAGAGCAAGGTGTCCGGTGTGTCTGACGCACAAGCCTCCTTGGCTGTCTAAGTGCAGCCCTGGCCCAGCAGCGGCCCCCACGCTGCCACGTTCCACAGGCCAGTGCGCTCACAGGTGTGTGTGGCTGTGGAACCCGAGGGCCAAGATAAGGGCTGGATTTCAAGTCTCCCTTGGACTCAGCGTGCTTGGGCCTTAGGTCCCGCACAGGGCGGCTCTGAGCCCCTCCCTCTGCCCGGGGCCACGCCTTGAAGAGCCTTCTTCACCAGAAAGTCTTGGCTTTGCTGGTGTCCACACAGGTTTCACCCAGGGCCCGAAGGTAAATCCTAGGCTTCTTCTTCTTATGTTTGTTTGTTTTTGTCAACCTAAAATTTACTTTAAATTCTTTTTTAAAACGAAAGAGCTCCAAGAAATGTATGCTACAGAAAAGTGTCATTAGGAAAATACATTAATGAGATCTGGTGGGGCCAGAGGAGACAATGGATGGCCTGTGTTATTCCCTCAGCCACAAGAATCCAAGTTCTGGAGCCAATCTCTGTATGTCCACGGGAGACCCGTGCATGGCACACAGCCAGTGAGGTCTGTAGGTGAGAGCGCAGAGGGAACCCAGCGATCTAAAACATGTCCAACTATCAAGCAATTGAGGAAATCAGGAGGCACTGAAAGTGATTAGACTACCATTTATTCTTTTTCACTTTTCATTAAATTTATTGGGGTGACACTGGTTAATAAAATTATATAGGCTTCAGGTATACAATTCTATAATACATCACATGTAATATTGTGTGTTCACCACGCCATGTCAAGGCGCCTTCCCTCACAATTTATCCCCCCACCCCCTCTTCTACCTCCCCAGCCCCTCTTCTCTCTGGTAAACTCATGTCTATGAAGGGTTTTGTTTGTTTGTTTGTTTGTTTGTTTGTTTGTTTGTTTTTCTTAAAGCCCTCACCTTTCTCACCCACACATCATAACTATTCTAAGCCAAACATGGTCTTTCCAAGCTTCTTGTCAGGCTTAGAAGCAGGCATGTGACACAATTCTGGCCAATAGGACGTGGAGGAAATGAGCTGGGAGAGGAGGTTGGGGAAGGGTTTCACTGACTAGAGGACACAAAGGAACATGTATGCTCCCACCTTCAGTGGTGCTGGGTCTGCGGACATGCCTGGAACTGGGCAGCCGTCATGGGAGCTAATCTGAGGACAAAGCTAACACCCCAAGGAACCCACAGGAAGAGCCGGAGTCCATGATGGTGTCACTGAATTACTAAATTAATCAAACCCTGGTGCTGTCTTCCTCAGGATCTCTTGTGATGTGAACCTTTCTTCAAAGCCAGTTGTTTGGGTTTCTGGGCATTGCAGCAGCATCCTCACCCAGTCCCTGTCTCCACATGCTTCTGCCCTTTGACCTCTTTGTGAGACAGAGATTAGATTCAGGAGGCCTCATACTCAGTGGAGAAACCAAAGCTTCCAAAGTGTTGGGGCTACATCGTCTGGGATACTCCAGAGCTGTGTGATGTGGTTGTGATGTGGGTACTGATCACAACCAGCCTCTGCAACTCCCTAAGGCCTTCTCTACAAGTGAGGTGGGCCCAGGGTCCCTCACCTGGCCATCCAGGGAATAGGGACCAGAGGTCCTCGATCTATCTCCTGCCCAGTGAGCGTCATCCCTCTTGAGTTGGCTCCCATGGGGCCCTCCCCTCCCAGGGGCCTTGCAGCTATTTGCTCATCTTCCTGGAGATGAGGGCTCCCCCACTTCTGCTGGCTCAGGGGAGTCTGCCTCTCTCCCTGCCATTCAGCCTCAGGTTGGTGTCACCTGGGCTCCCTCCAGCCAGGGAAGAGCAGGGCCCCTGGAACAGCAGGGTTGTGGCCTCGGAACAGGGCCAGTGGGTGAGGAGCGTGCAGAGGGAGCCTCCTTCGCTCCTACTCAGAGTTCCCACCAGAACCATGACACACGTGGAGGAGTGGGGCTGGGTGCAGGGGGCGGGGCAGCTTGGAAGCACTGGAGGAGGCTGCTTGTCAGAGCTGGGGTTCTAGGTAGGGACAAGCTTGAAATGGGGAGGAGCCTCTGGGAGTGGGAACCCCATCTTATTCACACTTGCTGCTCATCTGCCTGACTTGTTCAGAAGGTGCTCAGAGTGTGTGTCCAGTGGGTGCACTCATTCATTCATTTATTCATTCATTCATTGCACCAGCTAGTGTGAGACAAAGAGATTAAGTGCTAAGTAGGACAAACAATGTTCTTGACCTCTGATCTGGGCCCTTACGAGTAGGTTGGGAAGACAGACATAAACCAGGAGCTAAATAACGGATTGACAAACCAGCTGACTATGGGGTGTGTAGAAGTTTGGGGTGTTAAGGAGGATCTTCTCAGGGGCAGAGCCAGAAGGATGGGCGGAGTTGGAGGCACAGAGCTCTGGGAGGGTCTGGGGTAGAAGCAGCCAGGCAGAGGCCGGTCTGCGTGTCTGGGAAGTTCTGAGGGCCCCGGGGCAGCTGATGCTGAGGGGCAAGCCCTGGGGTCTGGGAGATGGTTGGGTGGTTCTGGCTCCAGAATGTTGGGGGAAGCACCTGGGCTCCTTTGCTGTGAAGGGCGGAATTAGTCCTGAGACCTAAGTGGGCTGTGTCTGCTCCCTGGGACAAAGGCCTGTGGGCGGGAGACCGCCGCCACTGCAGGCGTCCGCCCCTGTAATTGCCATGGGGGTGACTTCTGATGTCCAGCGGCTTCCTGCCTCGCTCCTCTGCCCCCACCTCTCACCCTGTCTGTCTGGCCAGAGCCTGAGCTCTGCCTCCAGCTCACTCCTGCTCCTCCCCACGTGACCTCCTCCTGGGAGATGATGGATGCCAGCTGGGGCCAGCAGGGAGCCCTCCCGGCCTGCATGGGCGGCTTCCCAGTCCCACATCCCTCCCTCCCTCCCCTGCCTTGGCGTCCTCCAGGCACCTGTGCCTGCCCCTCCCGGGTCACCCTGAGCTCCGGCTTCCAGTCCTCAGGACCTGGCCTGGCTCTTGTTCCCCAGATGACACCCCCACACCCCGGCCAAGTCTCCCAGGAAGGCCTAACCGGTTTCCTCTGCCGCTGCCCGCTCCTCCCTGGCGTGCGGACCAATAGCCCGCGCTGCGGGAAGCTCTAGTTTGGCACTCCTTCAGAAAAGCAGCTAAGGAAGAAATGCGAAGAGGCCGGGGGGGGGGGGGCGGGGGGGGCAGAGGCTGGCTGGAGTCCCTGTGGAAACTGGCCCCGCCCTGCCCCGCCGAGCTCACGGTGGGACAGGCCGTGCTGCCCTGCGGAGCGGATGCTGGTGCAGGGGCCGGGGTGGGGGTGTGGAGGGAATCAGGTCAGCCACTCCTTAGCCCGGTGTTGGCCTGCTGTGCTGAGAGGGACCACGTGGTGCAGAGAGAGGGCTAGGGGTGGATCCCAGTGGTCCATTAGCTGTGCCCTCTGCAGGGCAGGCCACGGAACCATTCAGGCTTGGTTATGTCACCCGTGGAACAGAGGAACAACAGCTCTCTGCGGGACAGATGGGGGATAAAGATAAGACCATGCCTTAGGCGAGGCCCTTCTTCGGCTCCCTCTTCCTGTCCCCTTTCCCCCTCTGCTTTAGTGTATAACCTCGTTCTCCCCACTTAGATTCCAAAACGGCACGATGGCCGAAAAGGCGGGAAAGGCGGGTAGGGGCTTGTGAGGCCGGAGGGTATGAGCTGTGGGGACCAGCACAGACCCTCCCGCTGCTGCTCACCAGCCCTGCGGGGACCCTGTGCTCCTCTTCCCACAGTTCCCAGTGAGCTCTGGCGGCAGCCCGGCCTCAGCTCAGCCCGGCCTCGGGGGGCCGTGCTCCTTGGACAGTGCGGCTCCTGAGGAGCCCTGGGCCTCCGACCCTGGAGAAACCGGGAAGAGAGGGACCCAGGGCAGCGGGGCTGTCCCTGGTGGGGTCTGGGGTCACTGGTGTGTGTCCATGTGTCTGTGGGTGTATTTCTGGGTGGTGTACATGTGGATGGCATGTTTGTATCTGTAGTTGATGTGATACATATATAATTGTGGTATAAGTGGTGTGTATGTATCCAGTGAGTCTGTGTGTGTAGTGTATGGTATGCGTATCTCTACACACCATAGTGTATGCATGGGTGATGTAGTGTCTGTGGGATGGTATGTATAGTGTCTGTGGTGTGTGTGGTGTGTCTGTGTGAGGGTATGTTTAGTGTCTGTGATGTGTGTGGTGTGTCTGTGTGTGGGGGGCTATGTTTAGTGTCTGTGGTGTGTCTATGTGGGGGGTATGTATAGTGTGTGGTGTGTGTGTGTGTGGTGTGCCTGTGTGTGGGGTATATGTCTAGTGTGTGTAGTGTGTATGTGGTGTATCTATGTGGGGGTATGTTTAGTGCCTGTGATGTGTGTAGTGTGTCTGTGTGGGAGGTATGTACAGTGTTTGTGGTGTGTGTGGTGTCTGTGGTGTGTGTGTGGTGTATCTGTGTGGGGGGTATGTATAGTGTGTGTGGTGTGTATCTGTGAAGGGGTATGTATAATGTCTGTGGTGTGTGTGTTGGGGTGTGGGGGTATGTTTAGTGCCTGTGATATGTGTAGTGTGTCTGTGTGGGAGGTATGTACAGTGTTTGTGGTGTGTGTGGTGTCTGTGGTGTGTGTGTGGTGTATCTGTGTGGGGGGTATGTATAGTGTGTGTGGTGTGTATCTGTGTGGGGGGTATGTTTAGTGTCTGTGGTGTGTGTGTGGTGTGTCTGTGTGGGGGGTATGTATAGTGTGTGTGGTGTGTGTATGTGGTGTGTCTGTGTGTGGGGTATGTATAATGTCTGTGGTGTGTCTGTGTGTGGTGTGTCTGTGTATGGAGGTATGTATAGTGTGTGTGGTGTGTGTGTGGTGTGTCTGTGGGGGGTATGTATAGTGTGTGTGGTGTGTGTGGTGTGTGTGTGGTGTGTCTGTGGGGGGTATGTATAGTGTGTGTGGTGTGTGTGTGTGGTGTGTCTGTGTATGGAGGTATGTATAGTGTGTGTGGTGTGTCTGTGGGGGGTATGTATAGTGTGTGTGGTGTGTGTGTGGTGTGTCTGTGGGGGGTATGTATAGTGTGTGTGGTGTGTGAGTGTGGTGTGTCTATGTCGGGGGTATGAATAATGTCTGTGGTGTGTGTGTGTGGTGTATCTGTGGGGGGCTATGTTTAGTGTCTGTGGTGTGTCTGTGTGGGGGGTATGTATAGTGTGATTGGTGTGTGTGTGTGGTGTGTCTGTGGGGGGGCTATGTATAGTGTGTGTGGTGTGTGTGTGTGTGGTGTGTCTATGTGGGGGGTATGTATAGTGTCTGTGGTGCCTGTGTATGGGAATATGTATAGGTTTGCGGTGTGTGTATTATGTCTGTGGTCTGTGCGTGTGTTATGCATGTGTGTGTGCATTCACCCATGGGATTGGTGAGAACAGAACGCTCCCTACATGTGAAGTCAGGAAGGTGTGTGTGATGCCATGGAGTCACTTCCTTGTCCCCACCTTTCTGAGTCCCTGTCCCTCTCGGGCGGCCCCTCCTGCTCCTCTTTCCCGCTGAGGTGCTCCTTGACCGCCTTCCTGCCGCCTCTCTCAGGGACCAGCCTCAGGCCCCAGGACGGGGATCCCTGCCGGCTCCCTCTGCCTCTGGGGTGGACTCAGGGCTCCCTCCTCATCCGCACAAACTCACACGCCCTCCTGGGCCTCAGCAGAGCATCGCCACCCCTCCTTCCGGCCACCTGTCCATCTCCCAAGCCAGCGGACAGCCGCGCTGGCCTGGCCTCCTCCTGGCCCGGGCGGTGGCATGTTTGCTATCCCTCGTGTGGCCTCTATAGCCATCAGTGCCAGCGCCCGTTGCCATATTCTCCACTGGAGCGTGGGAGGGAGGGGCGGATTTATAGGGGGCATGTTGTCTGTGAGGCGTGGATGGGTCAGAGGTCACTGGAGGCACTGGGAGGGACCAGTGTGTGGGAAGGAGCTAACAGGGTAGCTCTCAGATACTCATGAAGGGCCCTCATCATGCCAAGTGCACCTAAGACCATAGAGATGAAAAGGAATGTGGGGAGTGAGGCCTGGGATGGGCCCACTGCGCCCACATTGAAACACTGACAGAGGAAAGAAAATCCACACCACTCACCCCTCCTCCCACATGCCTTCTGCATCAAAATCATCGTCAGAGACTTCAACCGCACTCAGAAGGAAGCCTGCCCCTTTTCCGTGGCCTCCACCAGCTTCATGATCTGCTCCTCCACGCTACCCTGCCCCCTCCCCCTCCTCAGGCCGCATGCCACCCTGCAGCCCCGCCTCGGGGACGTGGCCCTCGTTTGGGCAGTCTTTTCCCCGCAGCCATGGGCCCAGGCCCTCATTTCATAAACATCTCTGGCTTCCACTGTCTCCTCAGAGAGGCCTTTTCTGACCACGTCACATAGAATGTCACCCGGTGTCAACCCTCTTTCCCCTTGTCTGGGGCAGTCTTTATGCCATGTTAGTGTCCCCAAAGGACCATAAACGCATTCTCTAACTGCACTTAGCCGTGGCTGTGTCTCCTGCAGCAGAGCCCCTCGGGCTGACACTGCACGGGCCTTCTCCGCGGGGTCAGCGGCATCGGCCCCCGCTCCCGGCAGCTGAGGATGCCGCGGGCGGACGCACGCAGCCGGGCTGGGAGGACGGGCGCCCGGGGAGCACTGAGTGTGCCGCCGCGAGCGAGGCCAGGTTTCACAAGATAGGGAGTGTCGTGCTGCAAAATGCATTTCAGATGGCCCGAGGCTGCAGAAGGGAAAAACAAAGCTATAAAACCACTGGATGAAAAGAGAGAATGTTCTCATGATGCTGGAGGAGGGAAAGCCATCCGGAGCAAGACACGGAATCCAGAAGCTATAAAAGAAGAGCCTGCGGATTTGACTACAAGAAAATAAAAAGCTTATGCATGGCAAGCACACGATAAACAGAGTTAAAAGATACTTGACTGCCCGGGATAAAATATTTAAAACATGTGCAAGGGCAACAAACGAATATCACAACATACAAAGAGGCTCCAACAGCCGATAAATAAGATGCACACAGCCCAGCAGAGACACGTGGGTCCAGGAGAGGCGTGGGTGACCCACAGGAGGGGAGTGCTCCTGGCCAGGGAACGTGGAGAGGTGCTCCCCTCTCACCAGCGGGAACCAGCTGAGTGGGCTCGGGAGGGGGCCGTGCTGGTGAGCGCTTCTCAGACACGGTGCCTCTCACATGGGAGGGCGTGAAGCCTGTAGATGGGTGGGCAAACTGGGCAGACCTGGCAACATTCAAAATGCACGCTCCTCATGACCCAGAAATTCCACTTTTAGGCTATCTTTGCAAAATGCCAAAGATGGTCAGTGTCTCCCGGAGTGTTGTGGCACAACAGGACCAGCGGGGAGCTGCCTGCCTGCTCCCAGTGGGGTGGTGGCCGCACGAAGGACATGCCAGCATAACAAGACCCTCCTCTGGCATGGAGAAACGCTCCCAACTCCTTCAGTGAAAACAAAAGCCATTCACAACCACAGGAGCGACCGGTCCCACTGGTTTTTCCTCAAGTCCCGTGTGTGCAGCCAGCGGGATGTGTGCTCACACCCGCACAGACGGCGGTGCTCACACCCGCGGTGCTCACACCCGCACAGACAGCGGCGCTCACACCCGCACAGACAGCGGTGCTCACACCCGCGGTGCTCACACCCGCGCAGACAGCGGTGCTCACGCCCGCGGTGCTCACACCCGCGCAGACAGCGGTGCTCACGCCCGCGGTGCTCACACCCGCACAGTCAGCGGTGCTCACACCCGCACAGACAGCGGTGCTCACGCCCACGGTGCTCACACCCGCACAGACAGCGGTGCTCACGCCCGCGGTGCTCACACCCGCACAGTCAGCGGTGCTCACACCCGCGCAGACAGCGGTGCTCACACCCGCACAGACGGCGGCGCTCACACCTGCACAGTCAGAGGTGCTCACACCCGCGCAGTCAGCGGTGCTCACACCCACACAGTCAGCGGTGCTCACGCCCGCGGTGCTCACACCCGCACAGACAGCGGCGCTCACACCCGCACAGACAGCGGTGCTCACACCCGCACAGACAGCGGCGCTCACACCCGCACAGACATCGGCGCTCACACCCGCACAGACAGCGGTGCTCATGCCCGCGGTGCTCACACCCGCACAGTCAGCGGTGCTCACACCCGCACAGACAGCGGTGCTCACACCCACACAGTCAGCGGTGCTCACACCCGCACAGACAGCGGTGCTCACACCCACACAGTCAGCGGTGCTCACGCCCGCGGTGCTCACACCCGCACTGTCAGCAGTGCTCACACCCGCGCAGTCAGCGGTGCTCACACCCACACAGTCAGCGGTGCTCACGCCCGCGGTGCTCACACCCGCACAGACAGCGGCGCTCACACCCGCACAGACAGCGGCGCTCACACCCGCACAGACAGCGGCGCTCACACCCGCACAGACAGCGGCGCTCACACCCGCACAGACAGCGGCGCTCACGCCCACGGTGCTCACACCCGCACAGACAGCGGCGCTCATGCCCACGGTGCTCACACCCGCACAGTCAGCGGCGCTCATGCCCACGGTGCTCACACCCGCACAGACAGCGGCGCTCATGCCCACGGTGCTCACACCCGCACAGTCAGCGGTGCTCATGCCCACGGTGCTCACACCCGCACAGTCAGCGGTGCTCATGCCCACGGTGCTCACACCCGCACAGTCAGCGGTGCTCACACCCGCACAGTCAGCGGCGCTCATGCCCACGGTGCTCACACCCGCACAGTCAGCGGTGCTCATGCCCACGGTGCTCACACCCGCACAGTCAGCGGTGCTCATGCCCACGGTGCTCACACCCGCACAGTCAGCGGTGCTCACACCCGCACAGTCAGCGGTGCTCACACCCGCGCAGACAGCGGTGCTCACACCCGCACAGACGGCGGCGCTCACACCTGCACAGTCAGAGGTGCTCACACCCGCGCAGTCAGCGGTGCTCACACCCACACAGTCAGCGGTGCTCACGCCCGCGGTGCTCACACCCGCACAGACAGCGGCGCTCACACCCGCACAGACAGCGGTGCTCACACCCGCACAGACAGCGGCGCTCACACCCGCACAGACATCGGCGCTCACACCCGCACAGACAGCGGCGCTCACACCCGCACAGACATCGGCGCTCACACCCGCACAGACAGCGGTGCTCATGCCCGCGGTGCTCACACCCGCACAGTCAGCGGTGCTCACACCCGCACAGACAGCGGTGCTCACACCCACACAGTCAGCGGTGCTCACACCCGCACAGACAGCGGTGCTCACACCCACACAGTCAGCGGTGCTCACGCCCGCGGTGCTCACACCCGCACAGTCAGCGGCGCTCATGCCCACGGTGCTCACACCCGCACAGTCAGCGGTGCTCACACCCGCACAGACAGCGGTGCTCACACCCACACAGTCAGCGGTGCTCACACCCGCACAGACAGCGGTGCTCACACCCACACAGTCAGCGGTGCTCACGCCCACGGTGCTCACACCCGCACAGTCAGCGGCGCTCATGCCCACGGTGCTCACACCCGCACAGTCAGCGGTGCTCACACCCGCACAGACAGCGGTGCTCACACCCACACAGTCAGCGGTGCTCACACCCGCACAGACAGCGGTGCTCACACCCACACAGTCAGCGGTGCTCACGCCCACGGTGCTCACACCCGCACAGTCAGCGGTGCTCACACCCGCACAGTCAGCGGCGCTCATGCCCACGGTGCTCACACCCGCACAGTCAGCGGTGCTCATGCCCACGGTGCTCACACCCGCACAGTCAGCGGTGCTCATGCCCACGGTGCTCACACCCGCACAGTCAGCGGTGCTCACACCCGCACAGTCAGCGGTGCTCACACCCGCGCAGACAGCGGTGCTCACACCCGCACAGACGGCGGCGCTCACACCTGCACAGTCAGAGGTGCTCACACCCGCGCAGTCAGCGGTGCTCACACCCACACAGTCAGCGGTGCTCACGCCCGCGGTGCTCACACCCGCACAGACAGCGGCGCTCACACCCGCACAGACATCGGCGCTCACACCCGCACAGACAGCGGCGCTCACACCCGCACAGACATCGGCGCTCACACCCGCACAGACAGCGGTGCTCATGCCCGCGGTGCTCACACCCGCACAGTCAGCGGTGCTCACACCCGCACAGACAGCGGTGCTCACACCCACACAGTCAGCGGTGCTCACACCCGCACAGACAGCGGTGCTCACACCCACACAGTCAGCGGTGCTCACGCCCGCGGTGCTCACACCCGCACTGTCAGCAGTGCTCACACCCGCGCAGACAGCGGCGCTCACACCCGCGCAGTCAGCGGTGCTCACACCCACACAGTCAGCGGTGCTCACGCCCGCGGTGCTCACACCCGCACAGACAGCGGCGCTCACACCCGCACAGACAGCGGCGCTCACACCCGCACAGACAGCGGCGCTCACACCCGCACAGACAGCGGCGCTCACACCCGCACAGACAGCGGCGCTCACGCCCACGGTGCTCACACCCGCACAGACAGCGGCGCTCATGCCCACGGTGCTCACACCCGCACAGACAGCGGCGCTCATGCCCACGGTGCTCACACCCACACAGACAGCGGCGCTCATGCCCACGGTGCTCACACCCGCACAGTCAGCGGTGCTCATGCCCACGGTGCTCACACCCGCACAGTCAGCGGTGCTCATGCCCACGGTGCTCACACCCGCACAGTCAGCGGTGCTCACACCCGCACAGACAGCGGCGCTCACGCCCACGGTGCTCACACCCGCACAGACAGCGGCGCTCATGCCCACGGTGCTCACACCCGCACAGTCAGCGGTGCTCACACCTGCACAGACAGCGGTGCTCACGCCCACGGTGCTCACACCCGCACAGACAGCGGCGCTCACGCCCGCGGTGCTCACACCCGCACAGACAGCGGCGCTCACACCCGCACAGACAGCGGCGCTCACGCCCGCGGTGCTCACACCCGCACAGACAGTGGAGCTCACACCCGCACAGACAGCGGCGCTCACACCCGCACAGACAGTGGTGCTCACACCCGCACAGACAGCGGTGTGGACCCAACTGGCACCTGCTGGCAGGAGGGGGTTCTGGGAGTGAGTGGAGCTTGAGGAGTCACCTTCCACCTTTCTTGCTTCTTTATCATACAATTTTAGCAGCTGAAATACCTCACTGTTGTTAAGAAACAGTAACAGTATTAAGGAAGGGGCTGGGCGTGTGCCCTGGGACAGTTGGGGAGGGGGGAAGAGCTGGGCGCTCAGAGCCTCTCCACGGAGGCAGGTCCCACTTTTCTGATCTGTTAGAGATGAAACCCAGAGCCTCTCCATATGAGGCACAGAGCCAGGTGGACCCCTCAGGGAAACCGGGGCCCCTCTCTCTGCATGACCAGGGCTGGGGTACAGGAGCAGCATGACTTGGCAGAACCTCAGCTGTAGCTGAGTCACCTTTTCAGCTCAGCACTCAAGGATGTAGGCAATCAGCTCCTGTGTGGTCTCCTCCGGCCCCACTGACCAGATTCCCCTTCCCCTGAGGTCAGGGCCCCCTTTTCTCATCGCAGGGCGGCCAGAAGTCTGGTGCTGGACACACTGGTACCGAGATGGACACGAGACCTCAGGCGGACAGCACAGTGACGGGGAGAGGCCTGGCTGGAGAGGCCCTGTGTGGGCCTCGACTCGCGAGCCTGGATGGAGCCCTGGCTTCCTACTCAGAGGAGCCTGCAGCAATCACAGTGACAGTCATAATAGTCCCTGAGCCCCAGGGGACAGGGCACGGGGAGGTAAAGGGCTTGCCTGAGGCCACCTACATCTCCCCACAGGTCACTCCACTCGCTGTTTCTATCAGACCTTGAATCTCTGTTTCCCGCCCTCCCACACACTCCGAGTGGCGAGTTAAGACAGCCGGATTGTTGTCTTTACTCTGCCTCCAGCCTTGGCTCATGGAGCTGATCAGCTGGAGGTCTGAGAAGTTGGAAGGAACTTGGAGCAATCAAGAGGCCAGCAATGGAGGACGGCCAGCTGGGGACAGTGGGCAGACTCCCCGCAGTCCATGCCCGCGCCGGGGGCTGCCTGGAGTATGGATCTCGCGGGCCCGTCATTCTCCTCTGGGTCACACTGCCTCACTCATCCTACCACCCCCACGGTGGGCACCATGACTCTTGCTCCCTGCGGTGGGACTCAGAACACAGAGTGCCTGGAGGGGTGGGGCCAGGCCTACAGCCACCAGCCAGTGAGAGACTCTGCAGAAAAGGTCAGCGTCTGCACCTGCATTTCTCTATCAGTGTTCACGAGGGCCTCACACTGACTCCGTGTCACAGACAAGGGAACAGAGGTCCAGGAAGGTCAACTAGGGTCACCCAGCCAGTAGCTCCACATCTCTCATTCCAACCCCAGGGCCCTCACACTGCTGCCTCTTGGCACAGCCCAGTCCGCCACCTAGGGAGGGCCCGGGAACTGAGCACTGCCAGGCGGGTCTCTGCTCAAGATGGCACCTACTTCCTAGTTTGATAAACTCTATGATGACATTTTTTACATTTTGGCATTTTTGAAATCTGGATGCATTCAACAATCTTTGCCAGGCTGCTTCCCAGCTCACACATCAAGACTTGCAGGAAGTGCCCTGACTGGTTTTGCTCAGTGGATAAAGCTTTGGCCTGCAGACTGAAGGGACCCAGGTTTAATTCCGGTTGAGGACACATGCCCAGGTTGCGGGCTCAATCCCAGGTAGGGGGCATGCAGGAGGCAGCCAATCAATGGCTCTCTCATCACTAATGTTTCTCTCTCTCTTCCTCTCCCTTCCTCTCTGAAATCAATAAAAAATATATATATTTTTTAAAACTTGCAGGAAGTGTCCAGTGTCCCTGGCTAGGGAGAACCCCTGCAGCCAGTGGTGGAGCACACGTAGAACGCACACTGACCGCTGCGCTTTGGTTGGTGCAGAGGACAAGGCTGTGAAAAATCCCCACTTCCCCCAGGAGCCAGCGGCCCGTGTGCAAACACGCCTTCCCAGGTGCCATGCCTCAGCTGGAAGGAGGCAGAGAGAAAGATGCCCTCTTGCTTTTCCTGGGTGTCCACAGGTTGCAAGGTGGGTGAACTGGGTGGTTGCTCTCAGGGTTCGGAGGGCTGATGATGAGCCAAAGCAGAGCCCCCATTCCTGCCCCCATCCCGTGCCCTCTGCTGAGCTAGAGTCCCTGACCCTTGATGAGTGTGGCTCACTGCTCTGTCCTCAAGGCGTCCCCAAGAGCCCAGCACACTTCAGGCATTTGGCCAGTGTCTGCTGAAGGAATGAAAATTGCACATGGCTTTTGAGTCTTTACAACACATGTTTGAATTATACGTCTGCCACTTCATCTCTGAGTGTCAGTTTTTTCATCTGTAAAATGGGGGTAAGATGCTTTTATGATAGGGTTATTGGGAAGATAAATGAGATGATGCATATAAAGTTCTGGGCTTAATGGCCAATGAGCAACAATCCATTGATGGGAATGGTTAGGATTTTTTTTTTTGAGGAGAGTAATTATGATTTTTTGTGTGTGTGTTCCATGACCTCAAATACACCCCTAATCCCAGCTCTTGGTCACAACAAGCATGAATGACTCAGAGAAAATCCATCCTCAGTGTAGGGACAACTGCCACAGCTGTGCCCTGCATCTGGGCACAGGGGGTTCTCACTAGCTCTGGGCGTGGTGGAATCTGTACTGATCCTGTGCTCACCCCAGGGAGTGTCCTGAGCAACCAACGTCTGAGGTCTGGTCATGGCACTAGATGCTCCTCCAGGGCGGGGTCGTGGCTTACTCACCTCCTATGGGCTGTGCCAGCAGGTGCTCACCATGCTTAGATGAGTGAGTCCCTGTCCACAAGAGCAGGACCCAGAGAACAGGCTTGTTCTCTCTCTCTCCTTCTTGTGCATGTGTGTGCATGCCCAGGCACACACAAGAACACACATAAGCACACACACAAGCACACAAACAGGTAGGCTCCCTCACCTGGCTGGAGGCTTTTTGCGGGGGTGGAGCATACAGCGTCATCTATCCCCCACAGCCAACCATCAACTCCGGCTCCAGAGGGGGAAGCTGCCTTTGCATTTCCCCCAGCACCCAGCACAGAGATGCTAGGAGTTTCTAAGTGGATGGATGGATGGATGGAAGGATGGAAGCATAAAACTGATGCAGTGTAATTTATTGGAATGAATTCCACACAAGAATATAGGCTGGGTATTGCCGTAAAAAGCAGGTTTGCTGAAAAAATGCCAAAGTAACAAGATCCAAGCCTACTGATCCTCGCTGACGAGCTGACTGTAAACATGATGAACTGCTAGGGCAGCTCCGTGGTGCCGGGACCGAGGCTCTGCTCGTCATAGAGCTTTCATCTCGAGGTGTAAGGTGGCTGCCCCGCATCCTGCCATCAGGCCCACGTTCCTGCCAGCAGGCAGGGGGAGGGAGGGGGACTCCTTTTCCTCTGAGGGCACAGCCCGGAAGTTCCTCCGTGGCATCCACTTACCTCTGACTGGCCACACCTTGACACAGGAGAAGCTGGGAAAGGGGTTTTTAGCTGCGTATTCCTGTGCCCAGCTTGAACTTGGAGGGTCGTTTATGAAAGCAAGAAAAGTGAGGATTGGGCAACATGCTTGCTCTCCCCACCTGTTTTGAAAAGATAAAATGGCCTGGTAGTCGTCAAGCATGGTGGGGCAGAGGGGTCCTGCCCGCTGTGAGTGTGAATCTGAGGGAAATGGCGGGGAAGCAGAGAGAGGTGTTGTCTGGAATGGATGAGGCTAATGAGGGGCCCCCGGTGGGCGGCGTCTCTCGGGGAGACACTGGAGCCCTCTGAGAGGCACAAAGAGGAGCAGAAGGTGTCAGGGGCAGCGAGCCTGCAGTCTGCCTGGACACATGGATAGATGCCAAGGACGAGGGTGTGGGTGAGTGGGGACCAGGCTCGCAGCCTCACCAAGAGCAGGTGAGTATCACACACCACAATCAGAGGAGCCACACAGAGTGGTCAGCAGATCTGAATCAGCTGCCAGCATCCACAACATGACAAGTTTTCCTTAAAACATCAGAGGCTCGGACAAGGCTGGCCAGGCTCTCATTGAGGTGGATGCAGGCTCTGGCTTCCCGGGTCTACACCCCCTCCTGCCTATGTAGAAACAGCAAGGGGGGTGACCATCCCATCCCCACCGAGGCTCTGTCACCCAGGGCCCAGCAGGCACCTCCGTCCCCAGAGGAGTCCAGCTGGACATGGCTGTGGCTCCTTCCCAAATTCTCTGTGCCAGGCGTGTGCCCAAGAAAAGGGTCAAATAATGTAAGTCAAACCTCACTCAGCCTGTGGGTAGCCGAGCATACACCTGACACTCAAATTTGCCCCCAAAGCTGGAGCCCTCAGATGACCCTGATTCTTTCTTGAATCTTGCATCTCTGACCTCAGAGAAGTCCAGGTGCCCAGAGTCACATTCACCTTCGAGGGTTCTTGCCATTAAGGGGCGGGCCTTTTTCTTCGTGTTCAGGGGTGGCATTGGGTGTGATTTGGCTCCTGCTGTGGTGGCCGAGTGCACTTTGGGGACCCTGAGTCCGGCCTGGACCCCGGGCCATGGGGGCGGTCTCTGGGGTGGGGGAGACTGTGAGATGAAGGGGTCTCTGCCAGGGGTGAAAGAGCTGATCCCACAGGCGGCGAACCCCCAGACAAAAACAGGTTGTTAAGCCAGCCACTGGTTACTTATTAGCTCCATTGTTTTCAACATCGCCCTTGGCCGGAACTCAAAGGGGCTGTATTTTGCAAGCGAATCTGTGGACACATCCGGGCTTGATAATGCCGCAGTCCAGGATATTTTGGTTCTTCCTTATTGAAAGGGAAGATCTCGCTGCCACCGGCCCGGCCTCACCCTTCAGATTGGAAACTATGTGACCTGCACGATGAGGTTTCGCCTGGGCGTCTAGGGCCAGATTTCCGAGCCGAAAGGAACAGAGGGCAGTGCCGGCCAAGCACACACGGAGACAGCTGGGGATGATGTTTTGTCCTTTCCCTTCAAAACAAAGCCTCCACTGAGCAAAGAGTTGCTTTCAAATCAAATATTTGTTGGCACATGGGTGGTAGAAAACATGTGTTTTGTTTTAAAATTAGACTTCCCTGGAAAGAACAATGGCACAATCAAAGGAGACAAGTGTTTGGTGGGGCAGAAAAGAACACATTCTTTTGCCCAAAAAGGCTTGAAGTTTGGTGAGAAGCTGCTCACCGTGCCTGGCGCCCTGGCTCGGTCAGAGGACAAGACTCACAGCTTGTCAAGAGCTGTGTGGCTGCCACCTGGACCCCTGAGAGGCCCTGGCACAAAGCAATCTGGGAGCAGTGCTCAGATTGGCCAGCCTCTGTTCCTACCCGCCTGGGGCTCTCCCTGAGAGTGCTCAGGACCTGGCATCGCTGGGGAACCCTGGAGGAGAGGGGCTCTGAGGACACGCCCGCATGCACCCAGGACTCCTGCAGCCTGCTGCTCTTCTGCGGGGTGCCCGCACCTCCGTGCACCCATGGCTCTGACCACAGCTGGGGAGACCAGACTTGGGAGTCTTGACCCGGGGCAGCTGTCAGTAGCCTGGCTCGAGAGCATGGCCCAGAGCCCAGTGTCTGTCCAGCCAAACCGATGCTCCCTCTTGGGGCTTTGGATGCAAAACACACAGAGAGGGATCCAGAGAGAGTTGTTGAGTGCGGCAGTGAACAGAGGTCAGCCATGGATGGGCAGTCCCGGGGCTGAAAGGCCAGGAGTGGACGGTGCAGAAGGTGGGAGAGAAGGAAGAGCAAGGAGCTGAGATACACCGCGGAGCCGGGCCTAGGGACGCACAGAGCTGCCGCTGCCTGGAGAACAGCTCCTGCAGGTGCTCCCTGGCTCAGGCCTGTGCTCAGCCCTCTCCTCTCTCCCTGGGGCCCCGGAGCAGCGGGGATGATGTCCCCTTCCGGTCCCGTCACTGAGGGCTCTTTGGGTGAGCCTAAGACACAGAGCAGCACGGAGGATGCCGTGATCACAGAGGCAGAGGGCAGTCAGAGCGGGAGACCCCAGAGGGGCAGGGGCCTGAGGAGGGACAGGGAGGCCATGCTCCGGCCTTAAGGGAGTAGCCACTTTTCAGCACCAGCTGCTTGACTGGCCGCGGTGGGAACTGGCACTTAGGGTGGCCAGAGTTCCAAC
Organism: Pipistrellus nathusii; assembly: GCA_963693515.1. NCBI lineage: Eukaryota > Metazoa > Chordata > Mammalia > Chiroptera > Vespertilionidae > Pipistrellus > Pipistrellus nathusii. Next base: position 77,679,858 of record OY882865.1, on the reverse strand, counting down.
CTCTGGTCTGGAGAAGCTGGAAATGCAGGGTGAGAGTGTGTGACTGTGTGTGTGTGTGTGTGTGTGTGTGTGTGTGTGTGTTTGAGTGTGAGTGTGTTTGAGTGTGTGAGAGTGTGAGGGTATGAGTATGTGTGTGAAGGTATGTGAATGTGTGAGAGTGTGTGTGGGGGGTGTATATGTGTGTTTGATTGCATGTATGTGAGAGTCTTGTGTGAATGTGTATATGTGTGAGCATGTGAGAGTGTATGTGTGTGAGGGTGTGTGTGTATGTGTGTGTGAGGGTGTTTGTAAGTGTGGTGTGTAAGGATAAGAATGTGTGAGGGTGTGTGTGTGAGGGTGTGTGTGAGGGTATGTGTGAGGGTGTGTGTGAGGGTGTGTGTGAGGGTGTGTGTGAGGGTGTGATGGTGTGTGAGGGTGTGTGTGAGTGTGTGAGTGTGTGAGGGTGTTAGGGTGTGAGGGTGTGTGTGGGTGTGTGAGCGTATGTGTAAGAGTGTGTGTGAGGGAGTGAGGGTGTGTGAGAGTGTGTGAGGGTATGTGTGAGGGTGTGTGTGAGGGTGTGAGGATGTGTGTGTGTGAGGGTGTGAGAGTGTATGAGAGTGTGTGAGGGTATGTGTGAGGGTGTGAGTGAGGGTGTGAGGTGTGAGGGTGTGTGAGGGTATATGTGAGGATATGTGTGAGGGTATGTGTGAGGGTATGTGTAAGGGTGTGTGTGAGGGAGTGAGGGTGTGTGAAAGTGTGTGAGGGTATGTGTGAGGGTGTGTGTCAGGGTGCGTGAGAGTATGTGTAAGGGTGTGTGTGAGGGTGTGTGAGAGTGTGTGAGGGTATGTGTAAGGGTGTGTGTGAGAGTGTGTGAGGGTGTGTGTGAGGGTACGTGTGAGGGTGTGTGTGAGGGTGTGTGAGGGTGTGTATGAGGGTGTGATGGTGTATGAGGGTGTGTGAGGGTGTGTGTGAGGGTGTGAGAGTGTGTGAGGGTATGTGTGAGGGTGTGTGTGTATGTGTGTGAGAGGGTGTGAGGGTGTGAGGATATGTGAGGGTATGTAAGGGTATGTGTGAGGGTGTTTGTGAGGGTGTGTGTGGGTGTGTGAGGGTTGTGTGAGGGTTGTGTGAGGGTGTGTGTGAGGGTGTGTGTGAGGGTGTGTGAAAGTGTGTGAGGGTGTGAGGGTGTTTGAGGGTGTGTGTGTGTATGTGTGTGTGTGTGTGAGGGTATGTGTGAGGGTGTGTGAGGGTGTGTGAGGGTGTGTGAGAGTGTGTGAGGGTATGTGTGTGTGTGGGTGTGTGTGAGAGTATGAGAGGATGTGAGTGTGTGACGGTGTGTGAGGGTGTGTGTGAGTGTTTGAGTGTGTGTGTATGTGTAAGGGTGTGTGTGAGAGTGTGAGTGTGTGAGTGTGTGAGGGTGTGATGGTGTGTGAGGGTACGTGTGAGGGTGTGTGTAAGGGTGTGTGTGGAGTGTGTGAGGGTGTGAGGGTGTGTGAGGGTATGTGTGTGTGTGTGTGTGAGGCTGTGAAGGTGTGTGTGAGGGTGTGTGAGGGTATGCGTGTGTGTGTGTGTGAGGGTGTGAGGGTGTGTGAGTGTGTGTGTGAGGGTGTGTGAGGGTATGTGTGAAGGTGTGAGGGTGTGTGTGTGTGTGTGTGAGGGTGTGTGTGGGTGTGTGTGAGAGTATGAGAGGATGTGAGTGTGTGACGGTGTGTGAAGGTGTGTGTGAGTGTTTGAGTGTGTGTGTATGTGTAAGGGTGTGTGTGAGAGTGTGAGTGTGAGGGTGTGTGAGGGTGTGTGAGTGTGTGTGTGAAGGTGTGAGGGTGTGTGAAGGTGTGTGTGAGTGTGTGAGGGTATGTGAGAGTGTGTGAGGGTGTGTGTGAAGGTGTGAGGGTGTGTGAAGGTGTGTGTGAGTGTGTGAGGGTATGTGAGGGTGTGTGAGGGTGTGTGTGAGTGTGTGAGGGTGTGTGAGGCTGTGTGAGGGTGTGTGAGGGTGTGTGTGAAGGTGTGAGGGTGTGTGTGTGTGTGAGGTTGTGAGAATGTGTGAGGGTGTGTGAGGGCGAATGGGGGAGAGAGACGGTTTTCAGACACTGAGGAGCTGAGGAAGGTTGCTGCGGGCGGGGTGAGTGCAGGGCTACACTGACCCTCTGCAGCAGAGACACCCGGGACTGAAGGATGTGACATGAAGGGGAAGCCTGGGCGGGTGGAAGAGGGAGGACCAGGTGTGTGACTGAGGCCACTGCAAGCTGCATCGAAGGGTCAGCTCTCCATTCCAGGTGCCAGGCATTTCATTCCTGCAAAAAGTTTCTGCAGGGCTGCAGTGAGGTCCCCTCTCTCTGGCTGCAAAGCTGGGAGTCATGGAGGCTAGGTCGCCGGGCAAGGCCACACCATCCTGCTCAGAGCAGCTTTGAGGGGCCGTGCTGAGCCGGAGGGGATAGAGCAAAGTGGAGCTCAGAGCAGGGCAGTGACTCCCTGAGTGAGCAAAGGTGGCACCCGGCCACTTTCTCTCCTCCCAATCGCTGCTCACGCCTGCTCAGCCCCAGGACGCCCTGAGCAGCAGTGACCCAAGGTGGAGCCCCAGCTCCGGGCAGGGCTGCTGGGGAGCGGGGGCCTGGGGACCCCTGTGTACGGAGAAAGTACAGTCACCTGCTCAGGCGTCTCCTGGCTACGCCTGGACTTTGTCACCTGGTGTCCGGGCCAGGCCGCCTGCACTGCGCGTCTGGTGGGAACGCAGACACCCCCAGGCAGGGGATCAGCCTGAGCGTGGCCACATTTAGGCAGGCGCACATCTGTTCACATGGCCCAGAGAGGTCTTTGCCTCAAGGCAAGGGGCTGGCGGTGGCCTCAGGTAACCCTTCCCATGGGGAGAGCGTGGGCTGGAGGCGCTCAGAGCTGCTGCCTGGCACCCCTAGAGGGGATGGGCCCTGACGCCGCTGGAGGAATGACTGCCCTGTCCATTCTTCCATCCCTTTCCTGGACTCTCTGCAGCATTGTCCTCCCTGATGTCTGCGTGCGGCCCCACCCCCCCTCCTTCCCTCCGTTCACACCTGCCCTGACCAGCTGCTGGCCTCCTAAACGCATACCCACCGAGCAACAGGTTGCTCAGGATGGCTGGCAGATGCTCCTCCCAGACCTGATTGTATTTCAAAACCACCGTGGCCACTTTCACCAAGAGCCACATCTCAGCACAAGCAGTTAGGAATCTTGGAGACACGCTGGGACATTTCCCAGTTCTACTCCATCTTTCTGAGTGTCTTTCCTGATAGCCCATGTCAAAATAGAATTTATGTCTTCTTCAGAGGGTTCCAAAGCCTCTGAGTCCACTTAAAAGAAATACCTACCTTAAAAACAACTTTGGATGTTTAGTCTTGCTTTCATTTCAGGGCGGAGGCAGGACTGGGGCATCACTGACAGGGTCCTCGATGTCAGAGCCTGGCTGAAAGGCACGCCCTGGAGGCCAGGAGTGCAGGGCTCCGGGGAGCGTCTCCTGAGGCGGACAGCTCAGCCAGGAGCAGGGAGACAGCTGAGTCCACAGCAGGGAGCGAAGCAGCCGGTCTCTGAGCCAATGGCCCGCCCCTGTCCATGGTGCCACTGTCCGCGCTGCACAGACCGGCCTGCGAAGGCCCTGCACCCGATTGCCAACTGATGATGTTGATTAGGTCTCAGGTCAGCCCATAAAAGCACTTTAAGTCCAAAATGTGTTTTAAGCTTAACGCCATTAGTTTACAATACAATATTTTACTCAAATTCTCATCAACTCAATCAACAACATATTTATGAAGTACTTACCATGGACAGCGTAGACCAGTTAGGTTTGGGGTATGGTTGCTGTGACATAGACCCAGAGTGACAGTGACACAAATAAGACAGAGTTACCTCTCCATGGCGGTTAATTTTGTGTGCCAGTTTGCCTGGCGAAAGGAGGCCCAGACCACTAACATCACCTGGGATGGGCGGGGAGTGAGGGCGTTCCCGGGGAATCAACAGCCTGAGTACAGCTCAGCCCACTGCGCGGCTGTCATTCAACCCAGGAGGGTCAGGGGGAGCAGAAGCATCCCCTCTCCCGTCCTCGGTCACCAGCGTGCCTGGCTCTTGGTACCTCAGAGGCTGGCTGGGACTGAGCACCATCGCTCTCCTGGCTCCCCACCTCGGCCTGGGACTGCAGCCACACTGCAGCCTCCCCGGGGCCTTCGGCTGGCAGACAGCAGGTGGTGGGGCTTCCTAGCCTCCACCTCCTGGGGCCAGTTCCTGTCAGGAGTCTTCTCTACGGATGCGTCTATCTATCCTAGTGGTTCTGTTTCTTGGGAGGTCCCGGCCTAGCACATTCTCTCTGTCCAAGTCCAGCCTGTGCTGTTGCTCTTTGCCGCTCAGCAGCTCTGGAGCGAAGCTCCTGTTGGCATGGCCCCCCGTGGCTCCGTGTCCCACCTGGACCCTCCATGGGAGCCATGGGAGGGAAAGGAGGCAGGGCACAGCCACAGTTGTGCACTTCATGTCCCCTCACATTCCATTGGGAAGGACTGGCTTAGGGCACAGCCAGGTGCAGGGAGGCTGGGAAGTATGGCCTTTATCTTGGGTGCACGTAGGTCAGCTAAACTCAGGAGGCTGTGACTGTGAGAGGATGTGAGAATCATAATGGGGGACAAGTACGAGGCTCTGACACACCGGGGAATAAACGGATGCACCTCAGCCCGGTGTGTGTGTGAGCCCTAAGGGAACTCCCAGGCCAGGAGGGGCGGTGGCTGTTAAGTGGCAAAGGAGCCCGAGTTGCTGCTTCCACTGTGATGAGGGCTATTGCAGACACTCCCGAGGGGCCGGCCGGCCCCTCCAGGAGGATCAAACAGCAGAGACCGAGGCTGGTCCGGTTGGCGGAGGGGGTTGGGGGGAGACGGAGAGCAGTGAGGCAGGTCCCGCCAGGCAGGTGGTGGCATGCATCCTGGTGTGATTTTATGTCTTAGGCTGGAATTGGGGATTAATTCGCAGGTTTTCGTTTCTGGGGCTGCTTCAGATAGGCACCTCCCAGGAGCCAGGTGGCACCCAGGGACCCACCCCGCCAGGATGCTGTGCAGGAAGGAAGGGGGCGCTGAGGAGGCCTGGCAGTGAGGCTGCTGTGGCTGGAGCCCAGGGAGACAGGAGGGGTGGGTGACAAGGGAGAGGGCTCCCCGGACAGACAGGGCCTTGTCCTTGAGGTGGTGTTGCAGACGTCCCTCTCAGGGCCATGGGGAGCCACTGGGGGGGTGACAGGGGGTGGCACAGCTACACTGCCGTTTCAGACCACCCCACCCCATTGCCTGGCCTCCCTGGCGAGGTTACAGGGGCGCAGGGGTGAGTGGCCCCGCTAGCTTTGGGCACAGAGGGTGGACACAGAGGCTTGCTGGGCTCTTCCATGTGCCTGGAAGCTTGTGTCAAATCGGCATCTCAGAGTGCGGGACTGAGAAGATGGAACTCCCAGCGCAGCTATTGAGGGCACAGGTGAGGGGGCAGGGACAGGGGCTCCGGCAGGTCAGCGGTGGCAGAGCTGAATCCAGAACGAACTCCTCCTGTCTCCCTGGTGCTGACGAGCAGAGAAAGGCTGGCAGGTAGGGTCCCTGGGTGCCACCTGGCTCCTGGGAGGTGCCTATCTGAAGCAGCCCCAGAAACGTAAACCTGCGAATTAATCCCCAATTCCAGCCTAAGACATAAAATCACACCACACACTGAGCTCCCCACAATTGCCTGGCAGCTGCCTGTCCGATCCTGGCTGTCTGCTCACAGATTGGCATTAATGGCACCGGGCAGATTATCATGGTGATCGGCACCCAGCACCTGGGTGCCACGGCCTGTCAGTTTCCACCAGCTGGTCAGGCACCCACATTTCCCCAGCTCTGCCCGGTAAGGATCAAATCCTCCCCGGCCACCAAGTACTACCTCTGGTCCAGCCTAAGGAACAGGGGAGTGGGCGGGGAAGCAGGGCTGGGAGGGCAGCACTCAAAATTTCAGGGTGAAGCATCAGCGGGGCCCAGGAGCATCTAATGTCTGAGCGAACCCCACATTGCACAGCCTCAGAGCTGAGCCCAGAGAAGTAGGGGGTAAGCCCGAGGTCCAGAGCACAGGGCTGGGGCTTGGATTCCCTCCCTGTCAAGCTCCTGTTTTCCTTCCACCACATTGAGGATGTCTCTTCCCACAACACTGACTAATCTGGGTCTCTCTTCTGTAGTTTCATCAGCAACCATTTCCTCCCGGATGCCAGGCCTGTGCTAGGCACTGGGATGCAGGAAGCAATCCCGGGGAAAGGACTGGAGGGGGTTAGTACTCACAGTGGTTAGTACCCTGTGCGCTAGTGAACATGGGAGGGGGGTGGTGGCAGGGAAGACATCTCCGAGGGATGAGCCTGGATGTGGGCTGCTTTCACAGGACTGGAAACACCACAGCAGCAACGGCGTAGGCAAGGCGCTGCTCTGTCCTGCGGTGATCTGAGCTGCAAAGCCCTCAGGGACTTGGGATTCTCGCACCCACCGGAGAGAAAAGCCCTGGCCCTCATGTGCCAAGACGATGACGGGAGCGCCAGCCACCACATCTGCCCTCCAGGCAGCGGGGCGGGAGGAAGGAGGCAGACATGTGTTCACAAAACGCGTGGATAGGAATGTTCAGTGTCCAGAGCTCTGAGGGGCCTGAGGTTTCACCCAACATGAAAGCTAGCACGGGGCCTGGCAGCCAGTAGGTGTTGAGGAAACGGCAGTTGATGAAACTGTAGTTGATGAAACTGTTTTGCAAAGGCTGGCAGGAGATGTGAGAAGCACGGGTCAGAGACGAAGGGCGTTTTTACTCACAGCGCAGCAGGCAGCCGTGTGTTTGTGTCAGTTCCTCTAGTCCCCAGGTCCAGGGAGGATGGCGGAAGGCCTGGTGGGTGCAACAAATGCAGTGAGTTGCATTATAGGAGAGAAGCCCGAGGTCAGGAACCTGGACTGCTTTTCGTTCGTTTGATTATTAATATGAGTTTATTGATTTTACAGAGAGGAAAGGAGAGGGAGAGAGAGAAACATTGATGAGAGAGAATCCTTGGTTTGCCGTCTCCTGCCTGCCCCCTACTGGAGATCAAGTCTGCAAACAGGCATGTGCCCTGACTAGAAATAGAACCGGAGACCTCTTGGTGCTCCCGACGATGCTCAACCAACTGAGCCACACCAGCCAGGCAAGGAACCTGGACTCTTTATATAGGAAATAAGTATACCTGTGCTTTGTTCCATGGGAAACACTTAATTTTCCAAGACTATTCCCAAAAGAAATGTCCTTGGAGAGAACAAAAGGCAGTCAGTGCCTCACTCACAAGATGCACAGGAATGTGAGAGACCACAGGGAACTGTCTCCCCATACATGGCACCTTTATACAGGACAGCCCAAACTCTAACCAGCCCAGGGCCCATCAGCAGGGTACAGTGTATTCACACAGTGGACTACTCAGCAAGGAAAAGTCAGGACGGAGAGTTGCAACAACAAGAACAATCCTCAGGAACATTATGCTGGCCGAGACATATCAGATACAATGCAGCACACACCGTGTGGTTCATTTAAATGGGGTTCCAGAGCAGGGAGAGCTAACAGGTGGTGGGGGACTCAGAAGTGGTTGCTTAGCTGTGGGGAGAAGGGCCAGGACTGACTGGGAAGGGGCACGAGGGAGCTTTTCTGAAGTGATGATACTTATCATGATGTATTTGTCAAGATTCTCCAAATGCACGCTTAAGGTTTGCTCATTTCATTAGACGTACGTTTTATATCAAAACGTTGTAAATACTGAAGTATTTACACTGATGTTTGCAATTTACTTCTGAAATGAATAAAAAATGGGATATTTGTGATGGGTAGAAGGATGGATAGATAGGAGATCAAACAAGTATCATAGAATCTAGGTGACGGATATGTAGATGTTCACTATATAATTCTTCCAATTTTTCTTTATATTTGAAAATTTCTATGATAAAATGTCGGAGGGGGGGCACAAAGGGCAGAAGTTCCCAGAAGCTGCCACATGATAGTTCTGCTTACATCCTATTGGCCTGAAATATATATATATATATATATATATATATATATATATATATATATAGCCAGACTCAGCTGCAAGGGATGCTGGGCAATGTAGTCTTTATTCTAGGTGACTTTGGGTCCAGGTAAAGCTTCCAATACTGAGAAAGGAGAGAACTGATCAGCCAGCAGCCCCTGCCATGTGCAGAACCACTCTGAGTCCACACAGCCACACAGTGCCTTTGTGTCATTACGAAAAGGCACTCCTTCCTCCTGGCACATAGCCTAGCATCTGGGTGCAGCCTGCAGTGGAGCAGGGGCTGGCTGCAGCCCTCCGGATCCCTACCCAGATGCCCCGAGCAGGCATGAATGCGCACAGCATATCCTTAGACTTGCAGCACAAAGTTTGGCAACTCTTTTTTAAGGGCTTACCAAAATCAGTTTAAATGCTTCAGAAATCTAAAAACAAAAATGGATGTTTCTGTGTTGGTTTGATTTCCATTAAGAAAGATGTGTTGGTTTGGCTCAGTGGATAGAAGATTCTCTCTCATCATTGATGTTTCACTCTCTCCCTCTCCCTTCCTCTCTGAAATCAATATATATATAAATATATATATATATGTATATATGTATATATATGTGTGTGTATATATATATATATATTTTTTTTTTTTTAAAGAAAGCTGTATTAGAATTTAGAACTTCAGGAAGGCTATTTTATTTACTGGGTCCCATAACCGAAGCCTTTACCTTTGGAAGCCTTAAATGTGTACCAAGAGCCCATAGCCATCTGGAGAAATGAAGTCTGTTTGCAAAGTCTCACTCCTTTCTCCCAAGGGCTTCGAGCTGGGCTCTGGCCAGCTGCTTCCTGCTGCGGTGAAGCGGTCTAGGTGTGGGTGCTGCCCCGTGGGGTGGAGAGGATGCCCTGAAGTCTCTCAAAGAGCCAGCAGATACGGAGCCAAGGACCTGTCACTCCACGTGGGTTCCCGCTAGTTTATCAGAGCGTCAGGTCCCACATCTTGTTTGAGCTTGAAACTTGTTTGGAAGCAAAAGATGAGATTTTGAAAATAGGGGTGAGGAGCATAGCACCCAGGTAGGCTGTCAGCAGTAATGTCTGTGTAGGACACGTAGGATGTGGGTTTGGGCTGCCATGAGGTGGATGGTACCTGGGTGTGAGGGAGGTGTGGGTGACCCTATGCTTGGCTGGTCTGAAGCCAGAGAAGCCGGAGGCCTGGCCCTGGCCCAGAAGCAGAGCAGATGCTCAGGAGCACAGGGTGTGTGTTGGGGAGGAGAGGATAGTGGAGCCCAGCGGCATTTGTAGCTAAAAACCCTCCTTCCTTCCCTTTGAGACCTGCTGCCCCCGAGGGAGGGACAAGCACCCAGAATTCTTTTCGAGTTCCTCTTCTCAGGGACAGTCCTTCTGTCAGGAGCTGTTCAGGTTAGAAGCGCAAGTGTCATCCTCCTTCCCATCTCTCCGGGGCCTCCAGAAGTCGGAGGCTTTGGCCCTGGTCACAGGGACAGGCAAACCCATCTGGCTGAGTGATTGCACACTCAACCAGTCCTGAGCACATCTGTGTCGGGTCACGACATTCCTCTGCCTAATCCTCCTCGGGCTCAGGGCCTCCTAAGAGCCACATTAGAACTTCCTCCTCTGCCTGCCAGGCTCTCTCAATCCTGGCTGCACCAGGGCGCCTGGGAGCTTTAGGGTCCGGTCACCCAGGCTGTCCCGGGCGGAGTGACCACAGTGTCCGCTGGGCCTGGGGCAGCCCTCAGCTGTGCCCTGCGCTTTCCCTCTGCCCTGCCTTTGCGGCTTGGCTCCTTGCTACCTCCTCAGACAGAGGCCCTCCCTCCCTCCCTCCCTCCCTCCTTCCCTCCCCCCTCCCTCCCTTCCTCTGCATCCAGCACTTTTCTCCTGGCGGTGCTCCCCTTAGGTCGCCAGGGCCGGGTGCCTCCTGATTTGTTGGGGACCCCCAGTCCCGGAGAGGGCAGGCACTCTTCCACCCGCTCCCCAGTGCCTGCGGCCCTCCACACTGGGACTGAGCAGGCTGGCAGGCGGCGGGTGCAGGCTCCGCGCTAGGCTTCCTGTGCAGCCAGGGAGTGGTTCCTGCCGCTCCTCCAGCAGCCAAGGTGCGGCCGGGCCAGGGCCCGGCCTGGGTTCCTGCGTGACGCCCTCACCCCTTCTTTCTCCAGCTGCGCAAATGTGGGTATACTGACTTGTTTCTGGATGTGATTTTGAGGATTAAATGCAGGAATGGAAGCCAGGCTTTAGTCTTGTTCCAGGCTCTGTCGCAGAAGACTGGGTCCGGAGCTGTCTATGCGGTCAGCAGCAGTAAGGGTCTCCTTCTCCGGCCCCCGGACGTGTGATAAGGAACCCCGTTATTCCCGACGAGGCTGGCGGCCAGCGGAGACTGGGAGGGGCCTCGAGGCCCGAGGTTCCCACCGCCCGGCCGCCCGGCGCCGCCCGCGCCGCCCGCAACCCAGCCGGGTCGGAGGCCGCGGCGGGTCGCCCGGGCTTGGCGGCCGCGGGGCGCCTTTGTGCGCCCCTCATTTCCATTTCCCCAGATAAACACGCAGCGGGGGCGCGACCTCGCCGCATAGCAAGTGCCTGCGCTCCCGCTCCCAGTGGGGCCGGCGGCTGAGACACTTGCCCCTGTTTTGCATGTTAATTGACCTAAAAGCCACCGGCTCCGGGAACAATTAAGAGGCCCTCCGGCTCCGGGGCCGCGCCTCGGTGGCGGCTGCGAAGTGGCCAGCGCCCCCCGCAGGCCGCGGGCAGGTGGGGGTCGCGGGTATGTGCGGGGGGGGGGGGGGTGGGGGGAGGGGGAGAAAGAGGAGGGCACGCACCGGCCCAGAGGCGCGAACCGGGAGGGGGGGCGGGGATGTGCGGACCACGGCACCACCCGCCCTTTGTGTGGCATCTGACACGGGCACACGCCCTCCCTCCCCGCCCGCACCCTCCAAGCCGCCCAGGCAGGGAGAGGGGGAGGCGGCCGGGCCCAGGAGAGCGCCCTTCCTGCGGAGACAGAGACGCAGCGGTTCCTCCTCCTGGGCTGTGGCCCTTTGACCTCACCATCCAGAGCCGCCGCTGGTCAGGGGGAGCAGGTGGGATCCGCCTCGCACCTGGGTCCCTCAACGCGCCCTGTCACTGGACCTTGCTGCAGCCAGGCAGGGCTCTGAGGTCAGCCTTTCGTTTCCAGCCTCTCCACCCCCATGAGCTGAGGATGGCAGTGCCTGCTGCCCGCTGACGCCGCCTCACAGCACGTGGCCCTCAGCTCCTTCAGGTCCTCTGAGGAAGGGGCTTCAACAAACCCGCTGCTCTCAGCACTGCCATGGTGCTCTCTACTTCCCAGGGGCCTCCACCTGGGCCCTGCCTGGCCTGGTGTGGAAACCAAGAGGTCCTCCTGGGCACTCTTGCCTGACACCCACACCCGTCAGCATTTTCACAAAACACATAATGCCATCTCCACTGAGACCAGTGCCCACGCTCTCTTGGCTGCCACCCTGGCCTGTGGTCCCCTTCCCATGTGGGTGTGAGAGGCAGCTATTCAGGAGGAAAATCAGATCCAGTTCCTGCACCTCCCAGCCCCCACACCGGCCCTTTCAAACCTTTGCTTCCACCCAGGAGCTTACCCTTTCCGGTCCCCAGGGCCGCTGGGAACCAGCCTTTTTGCTGTCCCCTCAGTCAGCGGCTAAAGCATTGCCAAAGGTGTTTCAGGAAAGAACATTGAAGAGGAAACCTGAGGATGAGGGGAACCCGCCAGCTGAAGAGCTGGGGGAAGAGTAAGCGCCAGGGCCAGGGAGCAGAGGCCTCAGCAGCTCCTGGTGTCCCAGGTGAGCACAGCGAGAGGAGAGGGTTGGAGAGATGGGCAGCGGCCAGGTGGCTCAGACATGGAACCTGGTTCTTAAGCAGGAGTGTGACCTCATTTTGGTTTACATGCAGACATTCAGACATTCCAGGGAAAATCTGAAGTCAGCTTTTTATGTGAAATCTTCCAGTTTTAAAATATTAGATCAAAACCAAAAATGTCAACACTGGCAGAGCCAAACAAATCATGCGTACGTAGCAAATCTAGCCCAGGCCTTCCTACTGGCAGCCACTAACGTGCATCTACTGGGCCTGACAGCCGATCATTGTTCGCTCCACCAGCCACAGGTGGGCTGCTCGCTGTCACCCAGCACCGCTGGAGTAGACTCAGTGCACCAGTTCCCCATGTCCTCCGTGCTCTTCCGGTGCTTTAAGGATTTCATTTTAGCTTTTGATTCATGTGGAATTTATTTTGGTGTAACATGCAAAGTGAAGGTGTAAATTAAATTCTTTTATAGTTGGGTAGCTAATTGTGCCGGTACCAAAAATGGATTAACTCTATTTTTAAAATGCCATCTTGATCATCTAGTAACTTCCTGTATATATTGGGTAACTGCAATTTCTCAAGTGTCTATCTACCCATGTGCTTGCACCATAGTTTTAATTATTTGGCTGTATAAGTAGATTTAGAATACATGAAAATACCTGATGGGGTTATCGCTGCCCTTGACATTTCTTTTTCAAACTTTCCCTAGATAATTGTGCTTGTGTATCTTTCCATATTAACTTGTTAGTGTAGTTCCATGAAAAACCCTGTTGGTATTTTCATTATGATTGTGTTGATGTGTAGATTAATTTAGGGAGAACTGACATCCTGTAACTGACATTCTGTAACATGTTAAATTTTTTTTTAGCTAAGAAGTGGTATAAATTCAGTAGCATTCAAAATGTTTCCTTCACATATGTTTTGCACATTTTTTTTAAAAAAAAGGTTAGTTTCTAGGTTACTTTTGCAAATCTTTCATCTATGGTATTTTAGTACTGGTTATTGTCTGTATATTTGAAGGCTATTGCTGATAGAATACTAATTTTATATTCAGTTAACTTACCCAATTATTTCAGTCATTTTAAACGAGTTTTTAAATTAAATATTGTGAGTTTTCCTTGTAAATGGTCAAAGAATCTCCAAACAATGGTGGATTGCCTCCTCCTTGCCAAGTTGACTCCCCCTCCACTGCACTGCCTGGGACTTCGAGTGGTGACGTGATGGCAGTGTTTTTACTACCTCCCTCCTGGCTCTGGGTGAAACTATGAAAATGTCAATTTATAGCATTATCTAGCTAGTTTAGCTCATTAAAAGTTTTTTTCTTTTTCCAATGGAGATGGAGATAAAGAGAAGATCCTAGAAGCTTCCAAAGACTGAAAGGGTCACATAATGAGCACTGAGGACCAAAATGGTCCTGGACTTCATCAACACAAGACACATCAACACAAGGCAGTGAGAACTGCCTTCAGCATTCCGAGGAAGATGAGTTCCAACCAAGGTTTGTGCATCCAGCCAAACTGTCAATCAATTATCTAAAAACTGAACTCCCATATGCAGTTTCTAAGGAAGCTACTGGCATGCATATTACAACTAATGAGGGGAGTAAAGCAAGAAAGAAGGTGGCTTAGGCTCTAGGAAATAAGGATCCATCACAGGAGAACGATGAAGGGAATTCTCAGGATAATGATAAAGACAAATGTCAGGACTTCTCTACAGAGAGCCAGGTAGGAGCAGGAGCACAGAGGGCTTCAGAGGAAAATAAATCTGATAGGTTCCCAAATGTGTGTGAATATTTTGCTAGAAGTAGTGATGTTATGTAAAAAAAAAACAAAAAAACAAACAAACAAACAAACAAACAAAAAACTAAATAAAAAACTGAAGTCATCACTAACTTCAGGAAAAACAAGAAACTGCAGAAAACAGCAATTATAGCCATAAAATAATATTTGCTTATCAATGTATAATGTATATGTAGGTATTACAGTATGAAAACTCAGCATTGATTAGGAATTGTGATAGAATTATACTGAAAGGAAAAGTGTGTGTGGTGTCTTGTGCGTGGTGTCTGGTGGAGCATCTGAATCTTCTACAGGAGGAAGTCCATTAAAAATACCTGGCAATAACAGTGGAGAATAGTAATCAGAAATATGGAGGTAAAAGTCAGAGAAATAGCAGGAGGGGTTAAAAGTAGCTGCTCTGAGGACGGAGCAGTGGTAAGAGGAAGAGACAACTTCACGGTACCTTTTGACTTTACATTTTTCTGTATAAATGTTTTAATAAAAATAGAACTCTGGTTTAAAAATGATCACTGCCTCTGCTCTTGGCAAAATTTGGACAGACCAAGATGCTAGTCCCAGTTCTGCAGAGTCCCAGTTAATGTGACCCTACTGGTTTCTCAGTCTCTCTGAGGCTCTGTTTTCTTCTAGAAAGTTGAGATGTGCAAGTACCTATAGCATAGAATTATTGAGAAGATAAGATGATCACACCTGAGCCTGCACACAGACACATCCAATAGAAGGTGTCTACGATCATGATTACCATTTCCATTTCACTGTCTTTAGTTCCTAATTAACCATGTGAAACTCAGTTAACTCCACCTTTAAAACTGAAACAAATTGCTTCAAGCCTCTGAGCAGATAGACGGGATAGTGAGTGTGGAGTACCCATCCCTCTAAGCCTTAGATTGCTCCTTTTTTAAATAGGAAAGTCCGTTCAGGGTTTTGTGAGAAGTGAAGCGAGACAGCAGAAGTGTCTAGCAGAGTAGCAGGGATGTGTTTCTCTACTTAAGCAAAACTAACTCTGCTGAAGACTAACAACTTTCTTAAATCATAAAAGGAGGTACTCCCCAAACTTATACCAGGCTGGATGTCAATTTCATCTCAATCAAACTGAAAGAAAAAATCATAAAAGTACAACATGCTGATCATACAGAATTTAGAAAAATAATCTTTTCTAAATTGTCTCCTGATGATATTTTTTGCCTCTTTTTTATATATTTAATAGAGGCCTAGTACATGCATGGGTGGAGGAGAGGGGGATCCTCAGCCCAGCCTGCACCATCTCCAATCCAGGACCCCTCAGGGGATCCATCCCTAGGATCGGACCTAAACTGGCAGTCAGACATCCCTTTCACAATCCTGGACTGCTGGCTCCTAATAGCTCACCTGGCTGCCTGCCTGGTTGCCCCTAACTGCCTGCACCCGACCCCCACCAGCCTGATCACCCCTCACTGCCTCTACTGCCGGCCTGATGGCTCCTTACTGGCTCCCCCGCCCCCACTGGCCTGGTTGCCCCTCATATCCCTCCCCCCCCACTGATGACCTGGTAACCCCATATAGTCTGCTGCTCTGTCTTCCCTCAATAGCCTCCATGCTGACCTGGTCACTCTACCCAGTCTTTGTCAGTCATTTGGTCATCCCTCACTAACCCCCCTGCTGGCCTGTTTGTAAACAGCCATCTTGTGAGGGCATGAGGGTCAATTTGCATATTACCTCTTTATTATATAGGATTATATCAGTTAATATAGGGTTGATCATACTGCAGGGCAAACCATATGAAAATCCCAGTGGTTTAACAATCCAGAAGTTTATTTCTGCTCAGACCCAGATCATTAGAGTTCGGGTGACAATCAGGGGGCTGTTCCCCTTATGATGGCTTCTGTGATCTCCTGGGTCCTCCACATCAACCACACCCCTATGGCTGCTGAGGAGGAGAGAGCCAGAAATTCAACACTGCCACCCCAAGGGGCAGCGATGCGGTTACTTCCCTCTCATTTCATTGGCCAAAACATGTCCCAGGGCCGTGTCTGAGGGCAAGGGCTGAGACAGTGACATTCTCTAAGAGCCTGGAAGTCGAGGGGAACTGGGTATGGGGAACAGCAGTCATGCCTACCCCACACACAACTGAGGTCTCATCGTGTGTGGATTCTGCCTGCTGCTTTTGTCTCTTACCTCTACACCAGTGGCAGGTTATTTGAACATGGCGAACATGCAGACTCAATAAAAGACTTGAAGTGTTATGGTGACATGATTTCCCTCTTCCTTTTGCTCTTCTTCCTCTTCTTCTCCTTATTTAGGGAGCCCTGTGGAGGCCCAGGTCCCCTCTCCCTGCCCCTCCCTCCTGGCAGACGCAGGACAGAAGGGCCCCTCAGTCCTTCCTGGGAGAGCGTGTGCAGCTCGCACCGCCCTTTCCCAGAAGTAACACGTTCGGAGGTGAGGCCAAGAGATCCTGAGATCCTGCCGAACAGCAGCCGGTTAACACTCCGCTCGCGGGTGCGGCTGCACGAGGCTCTGCCGGGCCTCCGTGCGCGTCAGCTGGCGGTGTGAACGTGCGGTGTTAAAAGTGACACCAGCGTGGTGGAGGCGTCACTTTCAGCTGCTGCAAGAGATGACACCAGGCCTGCAGGGCGGGGGGGGGGGGGGGGGGGGGCGGGAGGAGGTGAGCTGGCCGGCCCACTGGAGGGAGAGTGTGTCTAGGCCTGTGAAGTGCGGGAAACTGAAGCTGTAGGATGGTGAGGAACAGGTCAAGGTCAAGAGGCTGGGCGCAGGAAGGGCAGGGCGGGCGGCCGGAAGCCTCCCTCTGCAGGGCTGCTCAGCTCGTTTCCTCCCACAGTGTTTGCCAGGTGCCCGCTCTGATCAAGGAGGCACAACACTTGTGATTCTCACAACAGACAACCTCAAAGCTTTGCAAGCCGGGTGTGAAAACGTCACTGACGCACTTGAACATTTAAAGGGGAACATCATGTGCGCTTTCACCTGGAGGTGGGGTGTGTGGGGGCCGCTGGAAGGGAAGGATGGTGGAGGGCTCCTTCCTGGAGCCCCAGAGAGGAGCAGAGAGGCGAGCAGCGAGGGGGGATTATTTGATCCTCCGGCAGCATGTGAATGGGGCCAGGCAATCATCTCAATCCATTCAGCAGATGGGGAAACTGAGACCCAGACGCCTAACCAGCTCTCCCTGGGGAGCACTGCCCTGCAGCGAGAACAGTGCAGCCGGGCGCTCTGCAGGGAGGCTGGACGCGTGTTCTCACAGGCCGTGGGTGCAGGTGCCAGATGGGCCTGTGCCCGCATCGGCCGGGACTGGACAGAGACCCACCGTGAAGCAAGACGCACAGACACTCACCCCTTTGGGGGTGAGATAAAGCCACTCACCTTTAGTGTTTCCGGTTTACGAACGCTCTTATTATTTCACTTTCTCCTCACAGCAACTGTGACAGACATCATGATGACCAGTGGACAACGTAGGAAACAGGCTGAGAGAGAAGGCACCGGTTCTCAATGCTGGCTGGGGGGGGGGGGTGGTGGACCCCGGCGCCCCTCTGTCTCACAGGTCAGGCAGGACAGCCCAGACGTAGCTGATGGACTTGCCCTTACCCAGCTCTTCTTCCAGGGGGATGTGCCCTGGAGCCGACTGGCCGGGAGATGTAGGGGGCGCTCCCACTGGCGGGTCAGCAGCCTGTCAGCTACGCCTGCAGGTCTGGCCCCAGAGGCCCAGGAAGGCCAGGGCTCTGTGCAGGGAGGCAGACATTGGGGGTGTGTGAGTGTGCAGTCTGCGTGTGCCTGTGCTCACAACTGCCCCCATTTCTCCCTCCCCCCCATGCCCTCACACACGCTGAGTGCGTGAGCCCCGGAGCCCGGAGACTTTACTTTCTCTCCCCGAGGTGAGCAGGCTTTCCTGCTCCGTGGAGCCGGGTGGCCCGGGCACCAGAGCCAGGAGCCTGCGGCCCGCCAGGCCTCTTGCTTCTGAGCCGGCGCCTCTCTTGGGGGCGCGTGGTGCTGCCTCCTGTGCCCTCGCTGTGCTCATGGCCCGGGCTTGCTGTCACAGACCTTGCAAGCTCCCTTCTGCTATGATTTGAGGAATGTGTGTGAGTGCCCCCTGGGTGCCAGCCACCATGATTAGGCTCCCTCCCGGCTGGGGCCCTGGTCTGTTCTGCTAACCTGGATCTGTTGCCCTGATGCTCTTAGGCCGTTTTCACTCCCTCTTCACATGCACTTCAGACTCTGGCTCTGCAGCCCTGGGTCAAATGCCACCACCTCCGCTTAATTCCTGGAAAGTCGGGTCTGGGCCTGTCCCTCTGCCGGGCCTGGCTGTGTCCCAGCCCTGCAAGCGTGGCTTGGACTTCGAGATCCGGTCACATAAAGGTGGCCGCCCAGAGGCTGCGCAGGAGCCAGCCGGCTCTGAGAAGCTGCTGGGAGAGCAGGGTCTTGGGAGCCAGAGGTCCATTTCTCAGCTACAGACACTCTCAGCTCCCCCTCCCCCGCCCATCCTGCCCTCTCCCTCCTTCCCGCTCTCCTTCCTCCGCTCAAATGTGGTCCCCTCCCCACACTGATCCTGCTGCCTTCCCCCCACTCTTCCTATCTCAACCCGGTGTCACTCTGATTATTTCTCCCCTGACCACTGCCTAATCTTCCCTGGAAGCACGGCATGACCTCAGCTGACAGAAGAGAAAATGGAGGCTGGAGGCTGGGAGAATACGCGCACAACACGCTGCCTGTGGGGGAGAGGGGGAAGCACGGAGTCCTAAGGAAGGTCCACCAGAGTTCACCTGCTCAGCGGCCCTCTGAGCTCACCAATGTGCACTGCAGGGGGTGGGGGAGAGGAAAGGGGAGGGGCCGGCCCCCCACCGAGTGGAACCGCACAGCCCCTCCCCGGCCTTCCTCCCAGGAGGCCACACATCTCGCAGATGTTTATCCAGTGTAAGCCCAGGTGTCAATGGTCGCCCGGTTCCTGGGGTGTAAGTGGGGCCCCACATCTCCTCCTCTGCCCCTCAGAAGCTCCTGCGCCGCCTGCTGCTTTGCTCCGTTCCCGGCTGTTGGCTCCCACTCACTCTTCCAGTGCTTCTGCATTTTAGGAAACTCACCCTTTGCCATATGTGTTGCAAATATTTTTCCAGTTTTTTTTAAAAAAAATTTACAGTGGGATTCGAACATATATGCAGTTGAGTTTTCAATATTTATTTTATGTTTGACTTTTACTGTCAACCAGTCAGCCTTCTGCAGTGTGAGGCTCCGGGGACCTGAGGCTCCCTCTCACCCGCCGTGTGCCATGGAGGCTGATGGGGGTGCCCCATAAGGCTCTGCCAGCCCCCTGGTGTCTTACCTTCTGCTTCCTCCAAACAGGGCAGAGGACAGCCTGAGCCCCTGCCCCTGAGGATGCCCTGTGAGGGGCTGGCACCGCAGAGACCTGTCTGCACATCCATCCATCTGCCCAGGCGGGTGGGGCTCAGCAGCGGAAGGCAGGACCCCTCTGGCAGGGCAGGACCACAGCGGGTGGGGATGGGGGTGGAGATGGGGGTGGGAGTGGGAGTGGTGGTGGAGGTGGGGGTGGGGATGGGGATGGGGTGGGGATGGGGTGGGGTGAGGGTGGGGTGAGGGTGGGGTGAGGGTGGGGTGGGGGTGGGGATGGAGTGGGAGTGGGGGGTGGGGATGGGGTGGGGGTAGGAGTGGAAGTGGGGGTGGGCATAGGGTGGGAGTGGGGTGGGGGTGGGAGTGGGGGTGGGTTTGGGGTGGGAGTGGGAGTGGGGGTGGGGAGGGGAATGGAGGAGACGTGGAGGGGCTGGAGGCGGGAGAGATCTGCCAGGAGAGAGCGCCCCGCACTCGGGCAGAGCCACCTGAGAACAGAGTGTGCGGGAGAGGGCCTGCAGGAGGACATGAGAGAGCCTTGGCCCTGCGGGAGGAGGGGGAGGGCAGGGGTCCTGGCCTGGTAGGAGGCCCCCAGCCCTGGATCCGGGTGGGAAGCGTCCGGGTTGGGCGCAGGGAAAGGCGGGAGCTTCCTGGCGCAGTGGCGGTGCCGGATCCAGCCGCGGTGCGTTTCTCAGCCTAACTGTCACCGCGCCAGGAGTGAGTATTCCCAAAGCGCCGCCGGAGGAAGTTCTTCACAGAAACCGAGCCCGAGGGCGTGAAGGGAAAACAAGCCCTGTTCACACGCAGGCGGCGCATCCGCTCAGCACGGCCCGCGGGCGGGGGCAGCGACACCCCCGCGCACAGAGCTCCCCGCTCCCCGCGCACAGAGCTCCCCGCTCCCGGCTCCCCGCTCCCCGCTCCCCGCGCACAGAGCTCCCCGCGCACAGAGCTCCCCGCGCCCCGCTCCCCGCGCACAGAGCTCCCCGCGCACAGAGCTCCCCGCGCACAGAGCTCCCCGCGCCCCGCGCTCCCAGCGCACAGAGCTCCCCGCGCACAGAGCTCCCCGCTCCCGGCTCCCCGCTCCCCGCAGCCGGAGAGCGGCCCGTGAGCTGGAGGCCCTTTTGCTGCTGAGCCCGCGCCCTCTGCCCGCCAGCTCCCAGCTCCTCTGGGCCGGGGGCAGGCCGCCCTCCAGGAAACACGCCCAGAGGGGCCGTTTCCCCAGCCTCCCCCTGACCGGCGTCTCAGCCTCAGCCTCAGCCTCAGCCTCAGCCTCAGTAGGGGCTAGGGAGCCCCCCACCCCCACCCCCCCTGCCCCCAATGCCCTGTCTCTGTGTCCCGGTGACCCAGGACTTCCAGGGAACGACTCCCTCTCTGGCGCTTCCCTTTCCTCTCCGCACCGGGTTAGAAACACGCACTCCTGGCGGGCCAAGGACTGACAGGGACAGTGGGTGCTGCTGCCATCAGCAGGGCTCCGTAAAGGAGAGGCGGTTTGAGCACTGGAGAGCAGAAAAGATCTTTTTAAAAGAAATTTCTTCTTTTCCGGCTCTGGGTTTGAGGACTATTCCTCCACGCGCTGCGGTGGAAGCCGGAGGCTCTCCCACAAGTGGTCACCCCATGGCACCCCCTGTCTAATCCCTCCCTTCACCCACAAACAGCTGTGCAGCCTTCGTCATCATTGGCTCCCGCTCCTCAGGGAACCTAGACGCCAGCCAGGCCTAGATCTGGTGGTTCCAGGACTAGCCATGCTGCTTTCCCCTCCCTCCTTCCCCCTCCTACCCTCACCCGCACCTGACCCTTTCAGGACTGCCCTCTCCCCCAGCCTGCCCCCGGAGCTCCGGAGCTCCGTGTCACCTTTTTACCTCCAGTCTCTCCTCTTGATTGGCAGCTCCCGAGGCCTAGCCTCCTTCATTTTGCTTCTCCAGCACCTGGCACAGCACCTGGCACACAGTAGGTGCCCACGGAGTGTAACTGGCAATGCGAATGGTGGTCTGGATAGTGGGTGAGCAGTGCCCACAGGAACCTCTTCCCACAGATAACAGTAGCTATAAGCCTACAGCTCCACCATTGGCCAGTTCTCTGGGCAGAACAGGCTACATGATTAGCATGGTCCGTTTATATGGCCCCTTTGTTTAAAAGTTAAGAATTGCAAGATAGCAGCAACAGAGCATTAAGCTAAGCACAGAGCCCTCTGTGCACTGAGCCCTTCTGAGTGTGGGCTCTGCACCTGGCACAGGCCACACACCTGTGAAGCAGCCCTGTGTTTGGGTCTTGATAGCTAGATTGGGTACCTCCTATTGAAATATTACCACTCCCACACCCAGTTCTGGGGCAATGCTTATAATGTGTCATGCTCAGCTGGACATTTCCCTTGTCAGGGAAGATTGAGCACACATTGTGCGCAGGCAGTGCTCCAATCCCCGAGGATATAGCAGTGACCACTATAGATGAAGCCCCTGCCTTCCTAGGGCTGACATAGTAGTGGGGAAGACATGCACTAAATATAAGAACACAAAGTTAAGTACCTAGGAATAAATATAGCCACGGACATAAAAGACCTGTACTTGGGAAACTATTACGCACTGAAGAAAGACATCAAAGAAGATTCAAATAAATGGAAGCATATACCATGTTCATGGATAGAGAGAATTAACATCATTAAATGTCCATACTACACAAAGCAATCTATAAATTCCATGCAATCCCTGTTAAAAATACCAATGGTGCATTTCACAGAACTAGAATAAACAATCCAAAAATTTATATGGAAATACCAAATAACCCAAATAGTCTCAGCAAGAAAGAAGAGACTAGGAGAAAAAAGAGCCAAGGTGGCATTATCACACTACCTGATTTATAAAAGTATATTACAAGGCCATAGTTATCAAAAAGCATGGTACTGGCATAAAAGCAGACACAGATAAATGGAACAGAATAGAGAGACAAGAAACAAACCCTCATCTATATGGCCAATTAATATGTGACAAAGGAGACAAAACATACAATGGGATAATGACAGTTTATTCAATAAATGGAGCTGGGAAAATTGGACAACATGTGCAAAAAGTGAAATTAGGTCATGTTCTTACGCCATATATAATAATAAACTCAAAATGGATTAAAGACTTAAATATAATACTGAAAATCCTAAAACTCTTAGAACAAAATATAGGCAGTAAAATCTTGGACATTTCTTGTAGCAATCTTTTATATATATATATATCCTTGGGCTAGGGAAACAAGAAAAAATGAATAAATGAGACTATGGGAAATAAATGGGAAACCAAATTTTTTTGCACAACAAAGAAAACTTACAAGCAACATGAAAAGACAACCTACTGAATGGGAGAACATATTTGCCAATGATACATATGATAAGGGGTTAGTATATAAAATTTATTTAAAAAGAAAAACAACCAAAAAACTCATACTATTCAACACCAAAAGCCCCCAAACAACCCTATTTAGAAATGGATAGAGGATTTGAAAGACACTTCTCCAAAGAGGACATACAGACCAATAGACATATAAAAAGATGCTCAATGTCACTAAATGTCAAAAAAAAAATGAAAATTAAAACTACAATGAGATATCACCTCACACCTGTCAGAATGGCTATTATCATCAACAAATCAGCAAATGACAAGTGCTGGCAAGGATGTGGAGAAAAGGGAACCCTAGTGCACTGCTGGTGGGAATGCACACTGGTGCAGTCACTGTGAAAAGCAGTATGGAGTCTCAAAATATTAAAAATGGACCTACCTTATGGTCCAGTTGTTCCACTTCTGGGGATTTGCCTGAAGAAATACAAAACCTTAATTTGAAAGAATATAAGCATCCTTATGTTCATTGCAGCCTATTTATAATAGCCAAGCTATGGAAGCAAATCAAGTATTCATCAATAAGTAAGTGGATAAAAATGAGTGGGCAATTCCATTTATACAATGGAATACTATTCAGGCACAAAAAAGAATGAACTCTTACCATTTGTGAAAGCACAGGTGGGCCCAGAGGGTAGTATGCTCAGTGAAATAAGCATTCAGAAAAAGACAAATACCATATGATTTCACTTACATGTGGAATCTAAAGAACAAAATAAATAAACAAAATTGAAAGATTCATACATATAGAAAGAGAACTGGTGGTTGCCAGAGGGGAGATGGGGTTGGGGACTGGGTGACAGTTGAAGGGATGAAGAAGTATAAACTGGCAGTTACAAAACAGTCACAGGGGTATAAGTAAAGCCCGGGGAATATATTACAGTCAATGGCATTGTGATAACTATGTGTGGTGCCAGTGGGGATACTGGGTATATGGAGCGGAACAATGTAAAGTATACGATTGTCTAAGCACTAAGCTGTATACCCGAAATCGGTACATAATACAAAAATATAAAACAGGAGACAAAGATACAGTACAGTGTCAGGTAGTGCTGAGTGTTATCTGTCAAAAAAAAAAATTAACAATTACCCCCCCCCCCCCAAAAAAAAAGACCAAGGCATGTGAAGGGACAGAGAGTGGGGTGGGTGTAAGGGTAGACAGAATGGTCAGGAAAGGGCTCCTTGAGGAGGTGTCTTTTGTGTAGATGTGGATGAGGTGAAGGGCAAGCCACACTCAGGTCTGTTTGTTCCAGATGCAGGAATAGCAAGTGCAAAGGCCCTGAGGCAGGCACGTGGCTGGCAAGAGCAGCACAGGAGCAGACAGAAGTATACGAGAAATGAGATCTGCCAGGCCATGGGGGCTTATAGTCTCCGGGATGAGTTTGGATCTGACACCAACTGGCCAGAGGGCAAGAACCAGAGGTGACTCCCCAACCACCTTCCTTTGGCACTCTCAGTCTCTGTGTCTCAGCAGCGTCTTTGGGGAGTCATGGCAAGACTCTGGGACACAGGAAATGAGAGGTTTGGGCTTAAATTTCTCTTCTGTGGTTATTTGCTTTTAGACTTGGGTCCACTCTCAAACTCTCTCAATCTTAGACGTTATTGAAGGCTGAGCTTTGTTGGGAGGCTCAAGACATGAAGCACCCAGTAGGAAGCCTGGCACGCAGTAGGCACTCATAGGTGCTTGATAAGCATTAGCTACAATTTCTACCCCTTTTCCCTTTCCCGGCAGGCTCACTATTGGCTTAAGCACAGCATCACTAGAATCCCTAGGTCTCCACCCTCTTGGGGGACAATGGTATTTTGTTACATGCATTGTCTTCAAATTTCCTTCCTGAGGGGGAAAAGGAAAGAAACTTAATCATTGTTTAATACCAACCCCCTGCCTGGCACCTGGAACAAATGATTACATGCCATTCCCCTAGCAAGCCGGGTGTGGACACTGTTGTCCTATCTTATGGTAGAAAGCTGGGCTCCGAGGGACTCAGGGATGCGGGTGACAGCCAGTCAGCAGCAAACCTACCGTCAGCTAGAGCTGGCTGCTCCTTCTGGGTTTTTAGCAAAGAAAAACCCAGAAGATAATGGTTATCGGCTCAACGGGATTCTGGGGCCTGATGCCAGGCTGAATGCTGCCACGCTCCTTCAGGGGAAGCCATCTAGACTGCTGTCTAACCGCCGTGCTGCCTCAGGCTGTCCCGCTGTGAACTGGGGAGAGAAGCAGGCTCTGCCTCACAGGGTTATTGTAAGAAAGAAGTGAGAGTTCACGTGCACTCAGAGTAAGCCTCGCCTGGCATATACTAAGAGCTCAAAGAGTCTTAAACATCATACTGTTGGAAACTCAGAACCCGGTATTTTCTCAGTGATCCTTTCTGAGCCAGACCCCAAAGCCTCCTCTTCCCCAGGCAGAACCAAAGGCAGCGCCGGGGAAGGCCCGGCAG
This sequence comes from Pipistrellus nathusii, assembly GCA_963693515.1. NCBI lineage: Eukaryota > Metazoa > Chordata > Mammalia > Chiroptera > Vespertilionidae > Pipistrellus > Pipistrellus nathusii. The sequence goes on along the minus strand of OY882865.1, from coordinate 77,655,103 downwards.
CACACCCACCCCATGCCCTTCTCCACTGGGCCCTGCCTCGGTCAGTCCTCCGAAAGGTGAAGTTGAACTCCCGTCCCCATGGAATTTGGGACCAGAAGTAACCCCACCCGAGTGCTGAGCCTGTGTCAGGAAAGGCCCCGGTGTGTCCTGCTTCTCTTGGGCTGCTCCGAGGGGCCACAGATGCCACAGGAACAGCAGGAGGGCGGCCTCACTCAGCTGCCTATGGGACAGCCTGGGACACTCCCCGCCTGCTGGGCTGTGCGCCTCTCTTTCCAGCTCTGTTTCAGCGGCCTGACAATGGCCATGGGGAGGGGGCCTCACCATTGGAACAGCGGATGCTCAAGTCAGGCTCCTCCCACCACCGCCCCAGAACTGCTCACTGAGGAGGCCCAGCTTCTTTCCCGGAGCTCCCTTCTCCTCGAGGGAGGGAGACAGACCTCGTGTGACCACATCCCTTCCCCACACCCGGGTGATAAGATGGGGGTGGCTGGCCAGGAGCTGTCTCTGTCTCTACTCTGACAGTAAGTAAGCCCAGGACTCTCTCCTGCGTTCTCACTCAGCCCCAGGTGAGCAGCACTCCCCCGTTTCATAGTTGGGTAAACTGAGGTCAAAGGCCTGTTTGAGTCCATGCAGCTTGTTGGAGGCGAAGATGAGTCCATTTCAAGTCCATTGGGCTGGGCACAAGGGGCCTTGGAAAGCCTATGTTCTGACCTCTCCTTGTCCAGGCTACAGAAGCCTAGGGCAGGAGGGAACTTATTAGAATTTCCACAACAAATTAGAGAAGAGCTGGGATGGGAATTCTGGACCCCTGACCCCAGCCAGGGCTCCTCCCTCACTATCCCCCCCCCAATCGCTTCCCTGCCTTGGCATCCCCTCAGCAGCCACTCCCATCTTCTAACAGACCCCCGTTCCTCAAATGCAGCCAGCAAACCCCTTTCCGGTGACTGTTGTGTGCAGGTCAGACACATGCATCATGTCCCTGACCCCAGGGTCCCCGCTCTGCGCCCGCCTCCCACGCTTGGCCGGCCTGAGTTTGCCTCTTTGCCTCAGTGCTTCTGCACTTTGTATTCTGCTTATCTCTGTGCAGAGTCAATATTTGCTATTTAAATGAATGCTGTTTGCCCGCATTTTGGATCATGGAAGGAGAATCTGAGGTCACAGAGGTGGCCTGGAGCTCCCAGCAGCCACTGGGCCCACAGGGCGGCCTAGGGCAGAGAAGAACTCTGCCTAGGATGTGCCCTACCACTCCTGTTCTCACCGCATTATCTGTACGAATATTCATCCCCTTTGCCTTAATCAAACTGAAGTTGGTTGAAATTATGCTCCTGAGCCCTACTAGCCACATTTCAAAAGTTCAACAGCCACACGTGCACAGAAGCTTCGGAAAGTTCTAATGGAGGCGCAGTTCCAAGGCCCCAGGCCCTGAAAGATCCCTCGGAAGGCCATCCTCCAGCCAGGGATCTGATGTGGGGTCAGGCGTGAGGGAGAAAAACTCACTAAGCTCAGACCGCGAGAGAGGGGTTTGCTGGTCCCTCTCATTCGTACACAGCCTTGGCTAGAGGGCTGCCCATCTACTGGAGGGAGCCGGCTCCGAGCAGCCGGCGGATGGTGTGCTGTGCGGGGTGCCCATGGAGGGGCACAGAGGTCAATCCGAGACAAGGAGGGAAGGCCGGGGGAGGGAGGCCCAGGAGGGACAGAGGACTGACGCCCAGTCCTGAAGGTCTGCCGGGAGTGGGGAGGCAGAGGGAGAATAATGAGGCATTTTGCCTCTCTCCCTTGCTTCCCCTCTCCTCGGGCACAAGGTCCTCCTTTCCCTCTCTGGGATAGACATCATCACCCTGATCCTCTTTTGGGGCCCATACCACCCCCTCTCTGTCCCTCCTGCTTAGGAGGTGACTTCATTGGAAAGAAGGAGACATGTCTGAGGCCAAACCGTGTCCTGGCCGTGGAGTCTGGGGAAGTGGCAGCTGAGGTGGCCAATGAGATGCAGGGCTGCAGGCAAAGGCACAGAACACACTCTCTGCCAGGCTTTCTCCGCAGGCGGGACCAGCCCCACTGGTCTTTCCCTCACCACGGAGGCCTGGGCCACTGAAGGCTCGTGGAGAAGAGGAGAGGAGAGGAGAGGAGAGGAGAGGAGAGGAGAGGAGAGGAGAGGAGAGGAGAGGAGAGGAGAGGAGAGGAGAGGAGAGGAGAGGAGAGGAGAGGAGAGGAGAGGAGGAGAGGAGAGGAGAGGAGAGGAGAGGAGAGGAGAGGAGAGGAGAGGAGAGGAGAGGAGAGGAGAGGAGAGGAGAGGAGAGGAGAGGAGAGGAGAGGAGAGGAGAGGAGAGGAGAGGAGTATGAGAAGAGGGCTCCTGGACAGGGCGTCCAGAGCACAGGCAGGCTCGGATGCCCTTTGCCAGGGGAGCGAGCCTTGGGGGAGAGCATGGCTGTTTTCTCAGGTGGCGCTCTGATATGCTCCTTTACCCGGTGCTGCCACTTGGCTCCACAGGCCATCTGCATGTGAAGTGCACCGCAGCCTCGGGCTCAGCCACGCCGTCAGCTGTGGGGAGCTCACTTTATTCACATGAAGGGAGAGAGCAAAGGGGCTCGAGGCACTCTGGGCCCTAATGCAGCCCACTGGTCTCCAGTAGAAGGGAACATAGAGACACACCCCAGAGATGGGGTGCACTGGGCACAAAGCTCAGGACAGAGCAGGGATTCCCTACAGAGCGCTCCGAAGTCCGAGGCAGACAGTGGTCCTTACGGTGGCAGCTGGCTTGTAGGGAGGGGCTAGCGCCTTCCTGCCCAGGCCTGCCAGACCCAGAGCCACTGCCCTGGCCTGGGGTCTCCTCCGGAGGGCAGGCTGGGCTCCATCTGCTCCCCAGTAAAGCCCAGGACCGGGGGATGTGGGGGATGTGGGGGATGATGACGGCACAGGAGGCAGGAGGCCCAGGCCAGGTGACTGCTGACTCACAGATAGCCGCACGGGGGCAGGTGACCATCGCAGGGCTCCCGCCCTGGCCACTGACGCAGGCTTTGCTGCTCGGTTGTGTGCTTTTAGCTACTGTTCCAGTCAGAGTAACAGTAGGAGAGAAATTGTACACTCAGGCAGAAGGACTTGAGAGGTCACTAAAGGAACAAAGTGTAGGTCACTGTGAAGTGTCTGCTCCCCTCCAGGCCCAAAGGAACAAGGGTTCAGGGAAACCTCACATCCCAACAGAGCTCCCGGCTCTCGGTCCGGTCCCGACACGTGAACCGGCAGAGAAACGAGGCTGAGTGACAGGCCGGGCTCCGCAGTAGCCGTGCGGGATCCCTGCGTCCTCGGAGCCGGGGTGACTGTCCGCTCGGGGCTCTGTCTCCTCCCCCGGGAAATGGGTTCTGGCAAAGCTGATCTCCAGGCCGCGTGCGCTAGTGAGTAGAGGGACCTTAGGAAGGTCTTGTATGTGTGGCCTCAGCATGTCATTAGCCACAGGCACTGTGCTAGCCAGACCCCCACCATCTCAGCCAAGCCCAGGATCTGGTGCCTGCCCCGGCCTGTGCTCAGAGCCCCGCCCTCCTGCTTTCCTCTGGAAGCCACTCCATACGCCGGTCTGCGTGGCCCATCATTCACGTTCCCGCTGCTCATTGCTGTGAGGTGGTTGGCTGTTTCCCTCTGAGAGACAGTCTGGTGCTGGGGAAGGAATGTCCATGTGTAATGAAGAGAGGAACTCCGGTGTCTACTTAATGCTCGGAACACCAAGGGCACCAGGCAGACCCCTTCCCTCCCCTCCCGTCCCCTCCCCTCCCTTTTTCTTCTCTCTCCTCCCCTCCCCTCCCCTCCCTTTCTCTTCACTTCCCTCCTCTCCCTCCCCTCCCCTCCCTTCCCTTCCCTCCCCTCCCTTCCCCTCCCCTCCCCTTCCCTCCCTTTCCTTTCTTTTCTCTCTCCTCCCCCTCCCCTCCCCTCCCCTCCCCTCCCCTCCCCTCCCCTCCTCTCCCCTCCCCTCTCCTTCCCTCCTTTTTCCTTCCTTTCCCTTCCCTCCCCTCCCCTGCAGGGCCTGCAGAACCTTAGGACCCACTATTCCCTAATGCGCTTCACCTTTAGACTCTGCGCCTGCAGTGCTGATTACAAATCCCCACGTTTAACCGGAGTCAGGCTGTCAGGTGCACTCCAGGCCTGTGGACCCGGGGGGTCTTGCGAGGGAGGCCTCTGGGAAGAAGGACTCTTGGGTCTAGAAAGCAGAGTTTGTCAGCACCATGGAAAGCCCAGTTTGAACCTGGGCTCAGCCATGCACTGGCTGGATGACCTTGAACAAGTCTCTTCATCGCCCCAAACCTGCAAGCGCCGAGCTTGCAGGGCAAGGCTGGGAGTGGGAATGAAAGGGTGTGTGCAGCGTCTGGCAGGGGGTCCCAGTGTGGTGCAGAAGGGGATGAGGAGAAAACCATTCCCCAAGGTGGGCCAGGGCAGGTGCCGGCGGTGGCAGAGCAGGGGTTAACGGTGCCTGTGTCCGGGAACAATGAGTGGCCGGTGCTGGATGCGCTGCGCGGTGATGATGGGCTGACAGGGGCTATTTTTGGAGCCCAACCGCACGGAGTAATAGGATTGGAGCGGAGGCGAGCGTGACCAGAGCCGATGTTCTCAGCTACCGAGGCAACGGCCGGCTGCGCCAAACAAAACACCCCGCTCCCCGCCCCCACCCAACAGGCTTTATCCTGACCTTCACGCAGGCCACCCTCGCAAGCAGCAAGAACGAGATTGCTTCTGATTTCCTGACTGCGCTTCAGAGCCGCTGCTCCCTCACCCTCCGGCTCTCTTACGTCCCTGGCACAGTGGGGAAATGGAGGCAGGGGTGCTGGGTGGGAAGTGAGCTGACTCCAGCCATAGACCAGGGGTTCTTCATCCTTCCACCCCAAACCCCTGCTCGGGAGAGGATTCCTTCCTGCTCTTCATGCCTGGGGACAGTGTCCCCTGTCCCTGCATCGTCACACCCACCAAAGGGGCTCAGAAGGGAGAGCAGGGTACCCAGATTGGCACTAGGACCTGCTGAAGAGAGGGCAAGGCAAAGGGCATCTTGACATGTTTAATCCCGTCATTGTGACCCAGGCCTTCTGGCTCCCATGTCCCAGGTGTTGGCCGCTCACTAGGAAGTGGCAGGGCTCCTTTGCCCTCTGCTCCAGGTGCCAGGAGGGTCTCGGGCTCAGCTGGGCCACCTTCACTGCCCCCTGCCCCCCAGCACCTCCCAGGGCCGATCTGCACCTGCCTCGGAAGAGCACGCTCAGGAAAGGTTTGACTGCACACGACTGTCTTCCTTTCCTCATGACCTTCCCGCTGGCTGCCAGCAGCGCCGGTGCCTGGGGAGGGTTAGGGCTGAACACAAGACACAAAGGGAAAGCGAGCTCCAGGCCAGGCTCCTCGTCCGGGCCAACGGCAGGCGCTGTGAGGCCAGGCTCTGCTGCGGAGAAAAGGTTTCCAAATGCCATGCTTGTCTTCATACCGAGCGCCGTGGCTGGAGGTCCACGCTGGGGAGGGACTAAGCTGGAGAGGGTGGAGAGGGCGCGGCGTGACAGGGAGGTGGGCTGGAGCCAGCCTGGAGGGGCATCAGGAGGGAGCAGTGGGGCTGAGGATGTTCTGGCTCCGAAGGGCCCGGTGCCACTGGCAGCCCAGGCTGTATCCAGGCGAGGGAGGAAAGAAGCTCCATGGGTCAGAGGGGGTGCTGATGCCCCCCTGTCTCTCCCCTACAACATGAGCAGGGGAGACATGGCAGGGAGAGAGGCTCAGGAAGCATGACAGGGGCCTGGATTGGCAGCCCCAGGCTCCCAGGTGTGTGGAAGGAACCAGAGGGAGTGGAGAGTGGCTTACCAAGGGGTCAGCTTTATAGCCCCAAACTTCAGAAGCACCACCCTGAGGAATAGCGGGGAGAAGGGGTGGGAGGGGGGGAAGATGCACAACAACAGCCCCAAAGTGAGGAATGAGCACCAGGGCCTAGAGCAATCCCCTGCATGGACTGCAGGGCTTTTGCCAGCATGATGACCATCACCTGCACCTGATAGAGCCTCCCTTCCTTCAATTGATGGACAGACATAAACTCCACCTGTGGCCAGACATTCCTGATCACTGAACCACCAATCAGCACCTGCCAAATACCCTCCCCCCTCCCCCCATTCCTAAGTCCCTAGGTTCCTAATCACCAATCAGCGTGTGCTGAGTGCCCTAAGCCCCGCCCTTTATCCTTAAAGGTGCCTGTACTCCCAGAGCTTGCTCTCTCTTCTGCCCCTCTTGGTGGAAGCAGCCAGTAGGGGTATCCTTCCCTCCAATAAAGCCTGTGTGTGTCCTGCCATCCCTGTCTCCGGCTACCTTCTCTATTTTATCTATCAGCACCCTAGGGACCGATGCGCCCCCACCATAAGCATCCTGCAGCCTTGCAAAGAGGGAGAGGGAGCACCGGAGTACTCCTGAGAGCCGGAGACAGCCTGTGTGTAGCTAGAAGAAACGAGATGAACTTGAACTAGGAAGTTTGACTCGGACTTGTCCAGCAGGGTGAGGTCAGATGGGGCGTTATTTTTATGTGTGTCCACCTGAGCATGGAGCACATTGGTGCCCCTGTCCCAGCCCTCAGTCCGGAGCAGCCCTGCAGGTGGGATGGCCTGCTGGGCAGGTGGTGTGGCAATCTGCCACAGCTGAGCCGGAGTTCACCCAAAGCCATCTCTGAGGGTCAGCTTGCTGAGCAAAGGGAGAGTGTACACAGGATTGCAGGGGGGTTGTTTAAACATTCGGTGCAAACAAAGTTCCCAGCCCCGGGGGCTGCCCTGGAAGCAAGGACTGACAGGAGAACAAAGGATGCGCTGATTTATCCTTCCATGGCGCCCGCCCCTCCAGACCTGCCCCTCCCCCAAGTCCTCCCCGCGGTCACTAGTTAACCTTGATAAGGCAGCGGTGCTGAGAGTCAGCCTCTGTCTGGTCCCTCCCACCCCAATGGGGAGTGGACACTAAGAGGTGTCCTGGTGACGGCCGCCTCTTGTTTAATTTGCGCCAGAGGTCGGAGTGGCAGAAGAGCAGCACCTGTCTTCCCGCTTGTCCAGGGGGAAGGAATGGCTGATCCGGGTTTGATGCTTCTATTAATATCCCAGCACAAACGCACGGTGACCGGCCTCCTCCTGTCCCAAACCCAGGAGCAGCTCCCTCCCACTCAGGCCCCCGCCTACCCTGGCCCCAGGGGCTCCCCACTTGCCCAGGGTCCAAGAGCAGGTGCCAGCCACCCACGGAGGCAGGACCTCAGGAGTGGTCCCGAAGCCAGCTGTCCAACAAGATGCCGGGTGCCGCATCTGCTGCTGCTGGAGCTCGGGCATCGCGGGCGGGGTGGTGCTGGGCTGGGACCCGGCTGAGGGCGGTAGCCAGTGGAAGTCCTGCTAAGTGGGGTCTGGAGCCAACGCCACCACTGAGCAGCCCGCTGACCTTGCTGGGAAGGGTTCAATGAGATAATCCGCTTAAAAAACCTGCAGAGTGCCTGGCACCAGAGTGTTAGGAGCAGGAGTGAGAGAAGGAGATGTAAAAGTTGCTTCATTGAGGTGTAATTTACACACAGTAAAATCCACCTGTTTTAAACGCACAGGTCCATGACTGCAATGTATTTGAGGACATGCAGTTTTATGGCATAGCGGGCTGATACTGCCCTCCCTTCCGGACAAGCAGATTGCCCTGCCCCAGGAAGCGGGGCTCTTGCTTCAAGGTTTGAACACTCTAGGCAGGAAGCCAGAGCGGTGGCCCAGCGCTGGCCCTCCTCCGCCTTCCTGTGCCCCTTGGTAGCAGGGCCAAGCCTTACCCAGGCACGGTGCTGGGCGGTGTCTGCACCCACGCCCTGAGCTGCCGGGAGGGCTCTTGGCTAAATGGGTGACAGCAGGGACCAGAGTGCAGAGAGCTCTCTACCCCAGCTCTCCGCCATCTTGCCCTCATCCTGACCCTGAGGGTGAGCAGGGAGAGTCCTGCCCTCTCACTGTGGCTCCTTCACGTAGTATCTGGGCTGCACAGGCAGGTCCTCTGAAAACCTGGACTCAGGGCAGAGAGGGTGAGGCCAGGCTGTTTCTACTTCAGGATGCCCTGCAGCAGCTAAGAGGCTGCTCTTCCCTCTTCTCCGTGGGCCCCGATCTCTGCACTCACCGCTCACCGTGCTCTCTGGCTGGCTCTGGGGGTGAGTCAGCCTGCTCCTCTGTATTGGTATGTGTGTCAGAGGCAGGGGACCGCATGAACATGTGCAGGATGTGGGTATGTATGTATATAGCATGTGTCTGCAGGACTATATACACACATGCAGCATGCATGCAGGGATGTCTGCATTGTGTAAATGCACATCTATCTGCAAGACTCTGTGTGTCTGCACGTTTGTGCACATGAATATGCAAGAGCGCACACCTGCAAAGACACTTCTGTAATTCTAGTGTGATTTCCAGTGTGAATGAACGCATGTGCCAAATACATGGGCTCATGCTTGTGAACATGCAAGGGTGTATGTGCAAGAGCATCTGTTTGCACAAATTCTTAAACCACGGCAGGGGAGGAACCGAGCTGTTGGGCCAGTGCTCAGAAATGTGGACTGCCAAGTGGACCAGGCCTCTCCCACCTCTTGGGCTGCTCTGTGCCCTCTGTTTATTAATCTGCTTCGTGAATATGTCAGTCAGTGGAGTCCTGATCAGACTAAGTGCTTTGCTACATTATCTCACTTAATCACAACCTTAGGGTGCATAATCAGCCCGTTTTACAGACGAGAAGTCCAAGGCTGAGGCAGTAATAACTTGAAGAAGCAGAACCAGATGTGACTGGTTTCCAAGTCTTTGCTTTGTGTTCTCCATATTGTCTGCCTACGATGACTGCAAACACACATACACACACACACACACACACACACACACACGCACGCACACGCACACACGCATGCGCTTGCCCAGCACACATTAATAGTTCCTACTTAGTGCCCACGGCTGCTATTGCCGCCTGGGAACACCTGGAGTGTGGACCCCGCTCGGGAGATGGTTGAAGGTTGGCCTTGAGGGCAAATGCTCAACCCGGAGTCCTTATTCACAAAGGCGGGCAGGGAGGTGGGCCTGGGCTTCGGGCGCGTTTTGTTGAGGCTCCCCAAGAGAATGGTGGGGCAGGCTCAGCTCTCCGTTCACCGCAGGACATGCCGGTCCTCTACCTAGAGACCCAAGCTAGCCCGGCAGCCTTGGCAGGAGAACAGCCACCGTGGCAGCCAAGACGGGGGGACCCCTTGCCCTCGTGCGCTCCCACCAGCCTGGGGTACCCAGCCGTGCCCTCTCATTCCTCTGCCGTCCAGACCCAAGCCGCTGCAGGGAGGGAGGAGGAGGGGCCGGAGGGACCCCGCCTGGGAGCCCCTTGAAAAGTGAACAGCTGTGCTTTGTGCCTGCTGAACCAAAGAGACCTGTCAACCCACTAAACCACCCGTTTCTCCTGTTGGCCATAAAATAAATTAGCCCTGGGAATAGTGGGAGCTGTAAGCTGGCTTCCAGGGGCCCCTTTGGAAAGGTCATAGGTCATCTCAGTCATAAATCAGTGAATGGTGAGGATCAGGTCAGAATGGTTCAGGGCAGGAGTCTTAGGCACTGGAGCGGGAGGAGAGGGGGTAATAGCACCTCTTAGGAGACTTCCAATTCCCTGCAAGAAGGGGGCTATGTGCCCACTTTGGATGGAGAGTGGTGCCTCATTTGGCAAAGTCAGTGCCGGGTGTGAGGAGGGACTAAGCCCTCTCTGTCCCGCTGCCGGGAGGCAGCCGCCTCCACCCCCTTCGCTCTCCTCACACAGCTGTGGACCCGTTGGCCAGGCAGGAAGTCCCAACCTGTGTACAGAGCTCAGGAACCTGGGTCTCTGTCTCGGCTCTGTCACCCAGCAGCTGGTGATGTTGGGTAATGCCTTCACTGTCCCCCCCACCCCAGGCCCTGGGCACCATGGCTGGTGAAAATAACCACAGCTGTGCCCTCGGGGCTCACAGAACCCCTGTCCCCGCTTGTCCTTTGCCTTCAGGACTGAGCGGTGGTTGGAGAGGCTGTGATGGGTCTATGGGAGTGATCAAGGCTCCACTCCGGTGTGCCCTCCTCCCAGTGCCTGTTCCGTCCTCTGGGCAGCAGACCCTGGGAGTTGGGAGCAGGAGAGGCTTACTGGGGGCAACGTGGAGGGGCAGGAGTGGGCAGGAAAGCCTCAGCACAACCTGCAAACACAACCCAGTCTCAGCCCACTCTGCAGGGAGCTCCGGAGCAGAGAGGAATAGCCAGGCCCTGGTGCAACCCTGCTCAGTCCCTGCCAGGAGGGGGGTGCCCCGGAAGTGCATGGCCTTGATGGGAAGCAGAGGTGAACCCTGAAGGTTCTGCACGGAGGCTGGAGGCTCCTCCCCCCTGCAGCTGAATGGCGGGTTCTCTCTTGAAAGGAGATGGGGGAGGTGTCTGCACGACTGCCACACCAGCTGTGTGACTGCGGGCACGTGACCACCAGCTCTGATCCGCCTCCTGGTCGTGAGTGGTGAACAGGCCTGCCCCTGGCACCGACAAGGCCCCTGGCATAGCGACATGGAGATGGTGTGCAGCGGTCACTAGGGCTACCGCCATGTGTTTAAATTATTGTTGGTGAGCTTTCTCTCCTCTCCACCGCCCCACCCCCCACCCTCGCCTCCCGTTGTTGAGATTTAAGTCCTGGAGAGGAGCTTTCACTCGATCTTCTCTCACCCTGTACTGTTGGCTGAGTCACAGGAGGCTCTCATCAACAATGCCTAGGTGTGTGTGCGTGTGTGTGTGTGTATGTGTGTGTGTGTGTGTGTGTGTGTGTGTTTGTGCGTCGGGAAAGGGGACTGGAGAAGATACAGCTTCCGTGGCACCTGGTCTATTTCCATCCCCAAGAGCCAGCCTGTGAGATAAAATAATTCTGGATCTATGGTGTTATGAGATAAATTGTTTTCCCTGAAAAATGCATATATCAGAGTCCTAGCCTCCAGGACCTCAGATTGCAACTGTATTTGGAGATAAGGTCCCTTAAAAGGTAATTAAAATAAGACGAGGCCATTAGCGTGGGCCCTGGTTCCATATGACTGGCATCCACAGAAGAGGAGGAAACTGGGACACAGACAAGCACAGAGGGAAGATGGTGTGATCCCACAGGGAACAGACATCTATAAGCCAAGGAGAGAGGCCTGGAGTAGCTCCTTCCCTCGTGTGGCTCTCAGAAGGAACCAGCTCTGCTGACACCTGATTCTTGGACTTCCAGCCTCCAGGACTGGGCGACAGTAAGTTTGTTGTTGAAGCCCCTCAGCTGTGGTACTTGGTCACAGCAGCCTGAGCTACTGAGACATGTGATGAAAGGTGCACCCGCTGGAGCACTTTGATTGCAAGTGAGATCTGTGACCCAGAGTGGCTCACAGAGGCATTCAGTTATACGTGATGGCAAGGAGCCTGGAGGCAGAGATCCCACAGTGTTGTCAAGGATGCGGCCCCTTCCCAGCCCTGTACTCGGTCTCCCGAGTGGGCTTTTGGTCTTTGGGCTACTTTTGAAGGGTGGACTGGAAGGGCCTTTCTGAGGAGATGACACTTGATCGAGACTTGCAGGTTGAGGAGATGCTGGCCCTGGGCAGGGCTAGAGAATGACCTGCTTTTATTGTTGGGGAGCCAGCAACTGTGCCCCACTTGGGGCTTGGGCTGGAGAGTTATTGGCCACTGACTTTGACTCCCAGCCCAAGGCCACCGTGTCCAGGGCTCGCCTTCAGGCAGTGCCAGGCACCCATCCAGCACAGATACTCATCAGATTTGACTGCTTCTCATTCCTGGCAACATCAGTTGAAGGATATGCAAATAAGAAAATCAACTGAATTTGTTTCACAAAGAATGACATTTAATCAGCACAATAAATACTTACATATACATAGTAGTTGGCTGCATAAAATGACAGTTAATGGGAAAGAAAGGGTGGAAGAAAAAGTTTGAAGGGCAGAGAAATAAAAAAGAAGAGGAACATGAAGAGACCCCAGTTGTAATTGGATGAATAAAGAGCCAAGGGCTTTGAAGACCTGAGGCTGTTTGTTCATTCATTCATTCATTCATTCAAAGAGTATTTATTGAGATCCTACTAGGGTGAGGGACAACACTAGACGCTGAAAACATGGGCGTGATCAAAACATACTGCCCCTGCTCACCGGGACCTTTCATGCACGGAGAAGACAGCAGTGACACAGCCTCACAGGGAAACATGTAGTTGCAAATTATAATAAATGCCATGAAGAGGGCAGGAGGTGGAGAAGATTTTTCTGGAGAAACTGAGGGACCAGCAGGATCACCAGATGAGCAGGACTTAACAAGGCAAAGAGGTGGGTTGAGGGCTGGGGTTCCCAAAACGGGGAGCAGCCCCTGCAAAAGCCCCACGGGAGGCAGAAGCATGGCTCCTCCAGGCACCGAGGGGGGCCAGTGAGACTGGAACGCAGCGGTGGAAGGAGAGTAGGCAGAGCCGGTCACACAGAGCCTACTGGGCCAGGGTGAAGAGCTGAGCACAGAATCAGAGCTTAGAGTTTACGCTTCCTTTGGCTTCTGACTAGGGACTGGACTGTGAGGCCAGATGGAGGCAGAAAGGGTCAAGAGGCCTTGGAGTGTGTGTGGGCAGGAGATGAAGTGGCCTGGACTTGGGATGGGTTTCTCACCTTGGCACCGCTGACTCTCTGGGCTGGGAGTGAGGCCCACGGCTAGGAGGGGCTGCCTCGTGCAGCCTGGGGGAGGAGGGGTTTAGCAGCGGCCCTGGCCTCTGCCTACCAGACACCAATAATGCACCTCCTCCCAAGTTGTAACTATCAACAATGATCTCGGCATTGCCCAATGTCCTCTGGGGAGCACCCCTGTTGAGAGCCTTGGACTAGGAGGAGGATGGAGAAACGGAGAGACGCGAATGGCTTGGAAGAAAGTTGAGGGGGAAGTGAGCAGGACGTGCAGTTGAAGGTGTGGGGCGCGGCGGGGAAGGAGCTGGGATCACCGCAGGCAGCTGGGAGCAAAGAGGGGGGATCCAGTGTGGGTGGCATGGGGTATGGGGGCACGTCTGGGTCCTTCTCTGAACCAGCAATGAGACCTCAGGCATGTTACTTCCTCTCACTGGGACATGTTTGTGCGACGCCCAGAGCAGCAAACAGGTAAAGTGCCCTGTCCCTCTGAGGCAGACTAACGGGCAGGTGGGGTCCTCTGAACCCAGACACTTCTTCACACAGCGCTCTGGACAGCTGCTGGCGGAGGCAGAGAGAGAGACCGTTGCCGCCCTGAACTTGAAGCGTATTTCAGCCTTTCCAGTTGCCCAATGTTGACACTTTTTTAATATGTGCCAACGTGTGCTCAATGAATTCTGAGCCACGGGGTCTGGAGCAGGAGCGAGGATTCCCAACCTTCGGGCCAAGTCCCATTTCTCAGCCTTCTCCCCAGAGGACACGGCAACACCACGGGGCTTCCCGTTCCCGCCTCAGTGACAACACACGGGCCTGTGGAAGCCCCAGAGGCGCCGGGAGTGACCCTCGTCTCAGCCTTTCCCCGTCTTCCCGGCTCTGGCCTGGCGTCTCCGCAGCTGTCCTTCCGCCGCACGTGCCCCGGAAGCATCCCTGCTCTCTCTACGACACCGTTTAACCACGGGCAGAGTGAAAGCAGATATTCTTCTTTTCATTTTTATTCAAAAGCAGTTATGCTTCCTGCTAATGCTTTCAAAAGCAGATGCATGAAATGTGAATTTTAAAATATTTGTCTTCCTTCCAATTCTAACGGATGCAGCAAGCCCACGGTTAGCATCACCCCATCTTCCCCTATGTGGATAACTGCTTCCCCCATGGAGCTAGCCGCGTGTAACCCCTGGGCTGACTGTTGGAAATAGGGTCCCTGCAGATGGGTGTACCGAAGGTGAGGTCGCTGAGTTAGGGTGGCCCCAGGCCAGAGGCTGGTACGCTTAGGGAGAGGTGGGCACAGACCGGGGAGGACCCTGCCGCTGTGCAGAGAGCAGAGCAGGATCCGCAGGGCTGGTCAGCAGCGCCTGACACGAGGCAGGAGGCACAGAACAGCTCTCCCTCCCGTACCCAGAGAAACCCACCCGCTCACACCTGGGCCCCATATCCAGTCCCTGTTTGGGGCTCTGTGTTACCGTTGCCCTGGGAAACCACCTGATGCCCGGCCCCAGCTCCCTGGAAGGAAGTGCTGTTTCTGTCTGAGCTGTGTGTGGATTCCCTCTCTGCTCTGTGACTCCAGTGGAGAAACAGCCCGCCTCCCTGGCATTCGCCACCCCGCCCTCGGTCCCAGGCTGCACACTGCGCTGAGGCCCCAGGCTCCTGGGCCGGACTCCGGAGCAGGATGTGCCTCGAGGGCCCCCAGGGTGGCCCACAGCGATCTTGGCCTCCGGGAAGTCACTCCCTCCCACAGGATCTGACCTGTACTTATCCCACTCGCCTCACTCACCTCGCCCTGGCCTGGCCCTGGATCCTGTCTTTGTTAAAATGTTGATATTTTGTTCATCGTGAATGGGCCAGGTGGTGACGATGGCCAACGAGGGAGGAGCTTTGCCAGCACCCAGCTCGAAGGTCTCCTCGGGAAGGTGTTCGTGGACCCAGACCCCACCAGGTCTCCCTGCCAGAGACCACCTAGCACCAGCACTTCTCCCTGCCAGAGACCACCTAGCACCAGCACTTCTCCCTGCCAGAGACCACCTAGCACCAGCACTTCTCCCTGCCAGAGTCCACCTAGCACCTAGCACTTCTCCCTGCCACAGACCACCTAGCACCTAGCACTTCTCCCTGCCACAGACCACCTAGCACCAGCACTTCTCTCTGCCACAGACCACCTAGCACCAGCACTTCTCCCTTGAAGTTCTGAGCATCATTGTCATTAGCTGATTTATTGTGTGATTTGTTTATCAGAGTCAGCCTTCCAGATGGAGGGCCATTCTTCAAGGGCAGGATTGTGTCCCCAGCACCTCCCCTGCCCAGCACCTGGCCTTGCTCTGTTTCCATTCGTTGAGGGGATGGATAACTGCATAAGTGATGCTACACCTGACTTGCAGAGTTGACCCATGGGAGAAGTGAGGCGATCATGTGTGAAAATGAACGCGCATCATTCATGTTACACACTAAGACCACTGCATGGAGACTGAGCCAGTGAACGAGCCAGCTGCCTAGTGGGTTAGCCTGGTCCTCTCAGGAGGGGCATTGCTCGGGGTTTGCAGCTAGGGCCCGAGTGCTCGGGTCTGACCAGGCATGAGCTTATTTTGTCTCTCGAGCCCGCCCCCCAGAGGGGCGCTGAGTCCTCCTTGCAGGCTGACCAGGCCTACCATTTACCAATTTACATATTTAAACTTCACTTCGCTTTGCTTCACTTACGGGATAAGGTGACACCTGTGCCAGGAGCCTCTCTGAGCCCCTGACAGCTTTCCTCCCTCTCAGCCCGTTACCCACCACCCAGCAGCCAGGGCAGCCGGTCCCGGGCGGGAGGGGCCTGTGGCCCTCCCAGGGGGCCCCACAGGGAAGAGACTGTTCATTGCCGAGGCGAAGGTCAGACTTGGCAAAGGCACCACATATCTGGCCCGGTGTGGCCGGAGGAAGCCAACTGTGCAAAAGGTCAGGAGGCCGTGGGGTGAGAGTGGGCGAGCTGGCGTTCCCGAGGGACTCGGAGCAGCAGGATTTCCTGGCGTGGGACGATTACTTTCTCACGTTACGTGGCCAGATTGGCTTCCTGCTATTCTTCACCGTGTGAGCATGACAAGGACGTTCTTTAATGGGAACGAGCAGAGACGTTTTCCAGGGAACCGGGGAGGCTGGGCTGGGCTGCTCCACTGCCTTCGCCGGCCGCTGGGTGAGCGGCCTCACCCTCCCAGCCCCGGCTGCCTTTTCTGTGACAGCGGGAAGGTGGGTGGGGAGGTGAGTGGTTGCATAGGCTGTTTTGCAAACGGTGAGAAGGCCCCAGGGATTCCCGGGAAAGCCCCCTTTCCTGCGAGTTCCGGCCCCATATCCCCTCCACTCGTTGGCTTCTGTTCCTCAAGTTCCTCTCCACTCCAGCCGCCCGAGTCCCGCAGTGGCCTGGTCTGCCTCCGCGCCCCTTCACAGGAGCTGCCAGAACCTCCCAGACCCACTCCGGGTACCGCCGACACCCTTAGTGCGGCTGCCCGTGGACGGGGTCCCTCCTGCACGCACCCTTTGGCGCTACTCTGCCCAGACCAGGTCACTCCTGCAGGAGCCCTTGTGCTGCGACCTCTGCAGTCTCTGGCCTGGGCTTCACTACTGCAGCCACGTGTCCCCACGTTCTTCTCCAGCCCCCGAAGGGGAGCCAGCCACCTGGAACCACACTGCCCGCTGCCTAGGTGAGTTCCTTAGGCGTGCCGGACCTTGTCTCCTCACCTGGAAAGTGCCAAATATCGCAAACTCCTTCCGGCGCACCGGCCCTCCTGCAGAGGCCCGCTCACCCTGCACATAGCATTATCTTGTGTCAGGAAATCAGGAGAGAAAACCCAGCAGGCATCACTCCCAGGGGCCAAGAACGGAATGGTCCGACGTGACTGGAATCACGGAGGGTCTCTCCCCCACGGCTCAGCCCCCACGGGCCCCTTCCGTCTCTGGAGACGGTCACCCAGAGGGACTCTGCTAGACACACGGCTCATGCGCAGGGAGTGAGTTTTGTTGCTCGGAAGCATTGCTGCTGTTCCCAAGAACAGGTGAATTCTCCCGCCTCTCATCCCTCCCTTCTTCCAGGCTCCCGAACAGGTCCGATCCGGCGCCGTGGCCCAGGAGCAAGCGGCGGCGGAGGCAGAGCATGCCCTGTGCTGGGCAGACATCCGCCACCCTTCCTGTCTGGTGACTGAGCAAGTCCCCCAACCACGCTCAGCCTTGGCCTCGCCTCTGGAATCTGCGGAGAGTGAGGGTTTGTTTGGCCGCTTCAGGCCTGCAGCTCCCGGCACCATGGGGGCTCCTGGCAGACACGCAGGAGCTCGCTCCTGATCCTGAGAAGCTGCTGGGCTGAGAAGGCAGGGGGCAGGCGTGGGCGTGTTCCCAGGCGCCCCCGGTGGCTGCTCCCGGTAGTGCTCCTCATCGAGCATCCTTCAGATCAAACCACCTCCCTTCTCAAAAGTGTGCACTGGCTTCCTGGCTCCCCGAAATGTAACCCCGGTTCTTTAATCTGGCCATCAAGGCCCTCATTTCCCAAAATGCCTTTTTAGCCAACTTCTCTATGCTTCAATAAGCCACTTCATAAATATTTAAAGGAAGGGTGAATGCAAGAGTCTAGCATTTTGTGGCTAAAAATCTGGGCCCAGTTCCCAAAAAACTCCTAAGCTAATTGAGAGCAAGACTTAAGATACCAGAAAAAAGGAAAAATAGCCACTTACACTGAGTGGCCATATTATTATGATCTCTGAATGCTAATAATCTGGCATATATATATATATATATATATATATATATATATATATATCCTGGTGCATGAATTCGTGCATGGGTGGAGTCCGGCCAGGGGAGGAGAGGGAGAGGGAGAGAGAGAAACATTGATGTGATAGAGAAACATTGATTAGTGGCCTCCCACATACACCCCAATCAGGGATCAAGCCCTCCACCTTGGCATGTGCTCTGAGAATCAAACCTACCACGCTTTGGTGCCACACCAGGGTGGGAAGACCAGCCCATTTCAATAGGACCCTTTGTCACAGGCAGGCCTGTACCATCGGCCAGGCTGGACTACTCCGGGGCCACTTTGTGTGGTTGGCAGGTATGAGTACCTTCATGATACTTGGACCCAAGAAATGCCACATTCATGTATTTAAATGCAATTACATCCGTCTCAAGACACCCAGTAAGTCATTTGTTGGTTCACAGCCCTTTACTGTGGTGCTTTGGAGGTCCCCCCCAAGAACCCTCAGTTAGTGGTGCTGCTGTGCTGCTGAGGGTCAAGGACCACCCCCCTTCCCCCCTTTTCTCCACACCTTCAGGACAGACGTGCTAATGAGGTCCGCCAGCCTAGCCTCTCCCCTGGTCAGTATTGCCCTCCCAGGAGCGCGTCTCCTTCTGGCCTGTCCTTCCCGCAGCAGCCAGCCTGCAGGACCTCAGGCAGGCCGAGGGCCTCCATGCTTGCACCCAGAGAACCCAGGCCAGGGCAGCCGTTCCCATGGCGGGCTGGGCCACCTGAGCGTTTGCATCTGTGAGGCGGGGTCCCAGGGCCCTCTCTGCTTGGTCCCCTCCGCCTTCCTCACTGGCCATCTGACCGGGGCCACCCCTTCTCTCCCGCTCGCTGCACCAAAGCCTCTGCTCCTCTTCTCTCTGGAACTTGATGGCTGCGTCCTCTTTGTTGGGTCCCAGACTCCAAACCTACAAGGCAGTTTGGAGCTCGGGTGCCTGGCTGCCTCAGAGAGCAATCCATTAACTGAAAAGGCTAAGACAGCAGCACATTTTCAGAAAACCCCCATGACACAGGGATTCTATTTAACACACAGCAAAGCCCTGAGAAAGCAATGCTGCTGCTGCCTCATCCCTACTTCACAGGTAGGGCCCTGACTTAGAAGGACTAATTGTCATGTGGCTAGTGAGGGGGGAGCGTCGGTTTTGGTTCCAGGTTCAAGTCCATGCTACTGGCCCCCATTCTGTAGTAGCTCTTAAAGTAACGGCTGACTACTTCTGGCCTCAGTTTCCTCACCTGCCTCCCCCAAAGGCAGGCTGAACCCCACGAAGCCGCCTGGCTTGTGGCAGCCGCAGCCTTGGCCCCAGCTCTGGCTGCAGTGCAGTCTGTCCTGCAGCTGTTTGACACATTTATGCTCAGCCTCGGGCTCGTTGTCATGAGGAAGTGACCCTGACCTGGGGGCACCTTATCTGGGGGCTCTGCAGTCATAAATGAGCCGACAGTTCCCCAGCCCCCTCTCAAAGGTGGCAACTCCAATAACCACCTCTGAGATATCAAAGCGGCCAATGACCCTGAGGAGAGCAGCCCCCGCCTGCAGGACACACCGCTGCTCCTGCCGGCGGCGGGCGCGTTCCCCAGGCCTCGCTGGCCTCTGAGCGCAGCCTTTGACACTGTATATCATTTTTAGTAGCTTCTGCCTCCCCCCAGGAGGGACCTTGAAGAAGGGATGCCGATGCTCCCTCTGGTCTGTGCTGAGTGGAGGCTGCAAGGAGGGGAGCTTCCTCCTGGCTCCAACGCGGCTGTCTGTGTTTCACGCAATCTCCAGCCTGCTTTTTCCGCTGTTTAATCTCAGAGTGAAAACCACCCAAAGCCACTCTTTTTTTCCTCCTCTGACTGCTAGCCGGGCCAGTGACAAGTCACCATGCAAACTCGCCTGGCCCCTGGGCCTGGAGTCATAAAGGCATTCTGTGGGCGGCATGAGTCAGTCCCATCTTGCCTGGACAAGGAGCAGCGCCTGTCAGCTTCCCGTGCGGCCGCACTGTACCCCGGAGGGACATCTGGACGGAGGGACTGACAAGTGGACTCCACCGCCGGGTGCTGCCGCTCAGTGGTTCCAGCCCAGCGTGGCCACAGCTGCCCACAAGGACAGGCCGGGCCTTTCTGCACATTCCCAGGCACACACACCGCTGCCTCAGCTCATGACTACACTTCCGCTGGTGTGAGCTCTGACAGCTCTGTGGTGCCGGCCTCACTAGGAGGGTCCTCACCGCACCACGCAGCCTGAAGCGCCTCCCTGCTCCGCAGTTCCAGAGCCTTCCTGCAGGGCTCCCCACACCCCCATGCAGGGAGGCCTGGCAGAATGACACACCCTCCACACCCTCTTGCCTAATTTACTGGACTTTTAAACACATTTATTTACTGTGCTATCGACACCACACCAAACATCTGGAGGGAACCTGGGGGGAAATCTACCAAGAATTTACATGTTTATTTTGCACTGTAACTTTGAAAATCAAATCAGGGAAAATTCACGTGTCCAGCCAATTTCTTCGTCGTGTACAGCCCCAAACCAGCATGCGATCTCACAGAGGCTGGCCCTCCTTCCCTCTCCCACAGCATCGCTCACTCAATGCCTGTGAGCTCTTCTCTCCTGGGCAGGGTCCCCCCTGCCCTGCCTGCTGCCAGGAGCTGCCCTCCGCTGAGCGTCAGGCACACAGAGCTCCTGGCCCGGGGCTTAGCAGGTCCTCTCTGGGCCTGGCCTGTGCTCTGTACCAGCCTTCTGCTTTATCACACAGCAAGTCCTTTCCTTTGCCCTCTCCAGAGCTCCCCTGACCTGGTCGCCATCAGTACGGTCATAGGCCCACTGCCAGTGACATTGAAATTGTCGAGATGGAGGCTTCTCTTCTGACCTATCCAGCTCTCCAGTCGACAGGAAGTCCCATCTCCAGCCATGTCCTCTCTCTCTGCCAGCACCCCCCCCCACTCTGATCCTTGCTGAGGCCCACCCTCCTGCCCAGGATGGTCTTCTTCATGCCTCTGCCTACGTGAATACTGCCATCCTCCACACAGGGCTGCGTGGGCACCTGAGGCCCCTCACAGCGTGGTTCATGCCTGCTGCTGCTGTCTGGAATTCTTCATTGCTCTTCTCTCTTGTGTTTTGTACGGGAGGCCGATGGGCCAGCGGAGGGCATGCGAGCAGAGGAGACATGCACCGCGCAGCTGGCTTTGCAGGTAGGGCACCACCGGACTCTGGGCCCATGGGGAGTGGGAGTTCGGGCTCGGAGGTACCCAGCATGAGGATGAGATGAGTGTATTATGCCTAGGACTGAGCGGGGAGGGCGTGGTCAGCCTGGAAGGCTCTGCTTCCAGAGGGAAGTGGGTTTTCAGAAAGTTGAACCAGAACTTGCTTCCAACGCAGAAAGAACAGCAGTGTTCAAGGAGACACGGGCAACGAGGAGCCCTGTCGTGTTCCTTCTGATTCCACTGTTTTCCCAGACCAGCCGCCATGATGCTGGAAACTTCGCCCTAAATAAAGGGAAGGCAAGGCAGCCCATGGTTCCTTTTCCTTTCAGTCTTTCTCAGCAGCAAGCTGGAGGTGACAGCACGTGGGTAAAGTGTGTGCACAACAGGAAGTGAATGAAACAGCCACGCTGGTGTTGTATGTGCTCCCACTGCTCCAGTAATAATGAAATACATATGTGTGTACAAGCTATGAAACACAAACTGCATAATTCTGGTAACTCTGCAGATGAGTTACG
This sequence comes from Pipistrellus nathusii, assembly GCA_963693515.1. Classification (NCBI taxonomy): domain Eukaryota; kingdom Metazoa; phylum Chordata; class Mammalia; order Chiroptera; family Vespertilionidae; genus Pipistrellus; species Pipistrellus nathusii. The sequence goes on along the minus strand of OY882865.1, from coordinate 77,634,017 downwards.
ATTCTTTACATTTACATCTGAAACTGGCATTGCATGGTGTCAACATGAGAGTAAGCTGCATGCTAATAATTTAACATGTTTACTTGGTTTACAAACACCAAGACAAGTCAAGAGAAAGCAGAATGAAAGAAAACGTTTTAATTCTAACACCTTCAGTGACCCCTTGTCCTGCCTTGTAGCGGGTCCCGTCCTCTGGCGTGCCTTGCGAATTACAACCAGGCGGCCTTCAAGCACATGCAGGGGAGTCCCTGTGTACTCGCTGCACCCACAGCCACCACCCAGCCCCGAGCACAGGAACCCTGACTGCTGTGCCCACTGACGTCATTCTCAATGACTCATTCCTGCCCCTCCCCTGCTGTCCTTTCCAATGACATCTGTCCCCGCCCCAGGGTTTTCAGGAGGCACGGGCTTTGTAACTGGAAAGCTCACAAATGGAAGCTGCCATTGCTGTGCTTAACGCACACCGTGCACAGCAGATGTTCAATACATGCTTGTCGGTGCCATTGATGGAACCAAAGGCCGGCCGGGCAGGCTCTCACACCTCTGAGCATTTTCACGGTGGCACTGTGGCCCTGCGCAGGACAGGAGCACCGTGAATGGTTGCTGGTGAATGTCTGGCTTCAGCATTTTGTTCAGGAAACTTTCTCTGGGGACAGCACACGGCAAATTCTGGCACTTGCTCTGGTCTCAGAGATTCTGTCTGAAGACAAACATGGCGGAGAGCTCCAGAATACGTGTCCAGAGGCACGTTAGACGGCCCTGTCCTTCTCTGGTGGAGGAGCGGAGACGGGGGAGGGCGAGGTGACTTGGCCAAACCACAAATGAAGTGAGCGGCTGTTGCCTGCTTTCCGCCCAGCACCCCTCTCCCTTGCCAGCTTCTTCACGTGGCCTGAGCAGTAGTCCCCACCCTGTCTTAGGGGCGTCTCCACCCTGACTCAGGCAGGGGCATGGCTTGGACTCAGGGTGAACCAAAGGCATGCCCCATCCTTATGGCCAAGGTGCCTGATTCGAGGGCAAGCCTGCGACCCACAGGAGGCCAGTCAGTGTGAACAGGGCTTTGCAGGGTGGGAAGGAAGGAGAGCCTCCTTTTGGGGACCAGGATGTGAGGAGATGTGACATGGGCTACGGCAGCCCTCTCTGATATCCCGGCGGGACTGAGCGCGGGAGCCAGCCAGCACACTTCAGGAGGAGGGCAAAGGGAATGGCTGAGGATGGCACCGGAGGTGGAAGCCATTGGGAGGCACCCAGACTGAGCTGCCATAGCTATGGGAGGTTCATTATGTGAACCAACAGATTCTCTTCTCCAAGTGTGTTATTTTTAAATATATACACTTTATTGATTTTTTACAGAGAGGAAGGGAGAGGGATAGAGTTAGAAACGATGAGAAAGAAACATTGATCAGCTGCCTCCTGCACATCTCCTACTGGGGATGTGCCCGCAACCAAGGTACATGCCCTTGACCGGAATCGAAGCTGGGACCTTTCAGTCTGCAGACTGACACTCTATCCACTGAGTGTAAATGATTTCGGCCAAGTGTGTTATTTTTAACCCCATTTGGGCATTTCTATTCCTTGCAACTTAGGTGGTATTGACAAACACAATACAAAGGTGAGGCGACTCCTTCAGGACACAGAGGCAGGCCTCGGACCCAGCTCTCCTGACTCCTCACCCAGGGTTACTATAACAATAACGCAAACATAAGCCCCTGATAGGCAATTTTTGAAATGACCATCTGCACTAATGCTGCTGATAACAGGCACAGTGGCAACTCAGTGGGAGCAATAGCAAATGTGACAGAGACTCCGCATTATTGCCACACTGGGAGTGAGTCGAGGGTTCCAATTGCTCTCCTGTCAGAGCCCGACTCGTCCTTCCATGTGACACTGCAGTGATTCCCACTTAGGATCATGACGGTAGGCAGCATCCACCCAGGCAGAGTATCCGCAGACACAGCGCCACTGGGAGCCTCTGGGGCCAACAGGAGGGAGCACAGGCCCAGGGCGTGGCGCTGAGCTCAGGGCATCTACACTCCATCAGCTCCAGGGATGGGCTGCAGTGAGCACTGTGTGGTGGAGAGCATCGGACCCGGGCCTCCTAGAGGTTGGCATGAGCACAGCCAGGCCAGCCCACTCATCTTCCTGTCTGCACCGCCACCAGATGCAGACGCTTGGCCACACCAATGCCGCTCCCCTCCAGGCCACTGAGGCCCCATGTCCGACAACCTCTTAGTTGTTGAGGAGAAGGACCACATGCCCTGCAGTTGCCCCTCCTAGTTGGATGCTTTGGGCAAGAGCCAGGAGGAGAGGAAGAACCCATGATACCTGTCTGGTCTCTCCAGGTGCCCGGAGAGTCTCTTCCTGAGCCCTCCTGATGGGGTGGCCAGACGAAGGAGTTGAGGGAGCCCAGCAGCCGCACAGAGACCCTGCGGGCCCAAGGGAGGCTCGGCAGGTCAAAGGGCTCTCTCACCCACTGGAAAGCACCTGAAACAAGCCGGGACACAGTGCAATTCCTTCTCTAGGAACCAGAGGCAACGACAGCTCGGAAGCAAGCGAGCCGGGGAACCCTCTGGAGAGAGCTGGATTCTGATGACAGGCAGCTGCGGTGCTGGAGGCCATGCATGGAGGCCTTGGGTCTGGTCCCAGGGGCGGGAGGCAGATGCTATGCTCCCAGGAGCAGTCCTACTGCCGGCAGATACTATGGCAGCGTTACTACTGCAGTTAGCAAGGGTTTCCTTAGTTCTTTTGATGAGTCCCTTGGTCAAGTCACCTGATCTCCTGGAGCCTCTGTTTTGCCTTCTGTCGAATGGGTGTGTCACCTGTTAGGGGTGTTTTGGGTGGTCACTGAACTCATGACCTGGCACAGGGAAGTGGGCCTCAATGAAGTTCCCCGCCCCCTCACCCCTGGCTCAGCTCCCTGTGCCTCCCTCTGGTTTCATCTCGTGTCCCCACCCCATGTACTGTCTGCCTCGGGCTCAAAGGATCAGTGCGGGTAAATCAAGCCCACATGTCCATCACTAGGCCCAAGTCTTCCCAGAGGACATTCCTCACTACAGTAGTAATGCTGCCAGCTCCCGGGGCAGGATTGCACCACAGGGCAGGCTCCCCACCGGGAGGCTTAAAGGGCCAGCTCACAGACACCTGGGTCCAGCTGTGGAGGTCCTCGGGTCCGGCCAATGGGGTGACAGCAGGCCTGGCCTCGTGTGAGCCTTGGCATGTTAGCAGCAGTAGCAGTGGCCGCAGAAACACACAAGCAGCCATCCCGCGTGGAGAAATGATGACTAGATGAGAGGGCCAGGACCCAGCGCTTCAGTGACTCATTTCTCTTCTCTTCATGGCTGCTTCTTGGCTATGAGGCCTTGGGGAGTTAGATCCTTTCCTATCCAGCTCGGTGGCCTCGATAGATAGTGTGTGTGTGGGAACCCCATCTGCCCCCATCTGCCCCCGGTCTGTGGGAAGGGCACTCCCTTGGCAGCACCATTGTTACTTACCCAGTGCCACACATGCGCATGTCCTCCCCAGTTTCAGGAGAAAGGGGCTGTCGTTGCCTCTGGCTCCTAGAGAAGGAATTGCACTGTGTCTCCGGCTTGTTTCAGGTGCTTTCTCAGTGGTCACGTGGGACCATGGGCATTTGCCCTGCACACCATACAGGGCAGGGGGTGGGCTAGGGCCCAAGCACCAGAGGTCCTGACACTGTGCCAGCCACTCCCTCCCAACGGCCACCTCTGACCTGCCTTCCCCGGCTCGGCTCAGTCACTGACACAGGACTGCGTTTGAGCGGATCTTTGCTGAGCCCCACTGGCTAAGGGAGGTCCCTTCATCCCACCAGCTCCGCCAGGATCCTGATTGTGGAAGAGGAAACCGAGGATCAGAGAGGCCCTACGCCTGCCCAGGTCACCCTGAGGAGGGGGTGTGTGAGCCAGGAATCAAGGCTGGCTGACTTTGAAGCTGGTATTCTGTCCTCACCAGCCAGCATGCATGGCTCAGTCTCAAGCATCCCTCATCCCAGGAAAAAGAACAAAAGACTTCAGCACATGGCCCCTTCTCGGGCTGCAAAGGAAGACACTTTTATTTATGACAACCGGCTGGCCAAGATCAAAACTGCCAGTGGAAGAAGCCGGTCTCTTATGAACTAATTTGTCACCAGATCTTTCAAGAGAAGAGAGTCTTTACCTGTCAGAGGAGGGAGAGGCCCACTCTTCCTCCTAAAATGCCTTTTGAAATTATTAGGGGAATTTAAAACAGTAGAAATGTTTTCATCATGAAAATAATATGCTAATAGAGAAACTGTAGGAAATACAGAGAGGTGGGGATAGGGGGAGCCCCTAACCTGCCACCCAAAGAGAACTAGGAACCTGTTTGTTTTGTTCTCTGTATAAACTTCATTGCTTTTCAGCAAACATTTATTGAGATCTTCCCTTCGAGGCTGCCAGAGTTGACTGAGGTAAAGTCTGTGCCCCAAGTATGCGTGAGTGTGAAGTCTTTATTGTCCACTAGAGCCTGGTGCACAAAGTCATCCGTGGGTGGGGTCCCTCATGGTGGCTTGCGGGGATCAGGCCCAGCTCACACCTCCAGCCTCACAGCCCCACAGCCCTCCCTGGCATCCTTACTTGGCTGGCACTGTCCGCTCACCTACTCTACCATCTTGCCACGGATCCATTGGGGATCCATCAGGGCCCATTGGGGCTGGCAGTGCCTCCACTGCTGCCCACTGCCAGTGCCGTATTGCCAACACCTGCCATGGTCCGCACTACCCCCATGGTCAACACACATCATAGCAAGCGGTCAAACTCTCAGTCGAGGGGACAATTTGCATATTAGGCTTTTGTTATATATAGGACTAGAGGCCCAGTGCACAAAATTCTTGCACAGGAATAGGGGATCACCTCAGTCCAGCCTGCACCCTCTCCAATCTGGGACCTGTCGGGGGATGTCCAATTGCCAGTTTAGGCCTCATTGGACATCTCTCTCACAATCCTGGACCATTGGCTCCTAACTGCTCATTTACCTGCCTGCCTGATCACCCCTAACCACCTCTGCCTGCCAGCCTGATCACCCCTAACTGTTCCCCTGCTGGCCTGGTTATTCCCCATTGCCCCCCTCCCCCCCCCCCGCCAGCCTAATTGGCCCCACCTATCCCCCTCTGCCAGTCTGGTCGCCCACAACTGCCCCCCTGCTGGCCTGCTTGTCCCTCACTGCCCCCCCTGCCAGCCTGGTTCCCCTCAACTTCTCCCCCTCCAATGGCCTGGTCACTCCCAAATCTCCCCCTGTTGGCCTGGTTGCCACTCACTGTCCCTCATGCCAGCCTGGTTGCCCCCCCCCACCCCGTCCCTCCAACAGCCTGGTCACCCCAACTGCCTCCCCTGCTGGCCTGGTAGCTCCTCACTGTTCCCTTCTACTGGCCTGGTTACCCCACACAGCCTGCTGGTCAGTCGTTTGGTCATCCCTCGCTAACCCCCCTGCCAGCCTTGTTTCTCCACACAGCCTGCTGTTCGGTTGTCACTGTGAGGACATCATGACTAATTTGCATATTACTCTTTTATTAGTATAGATAGTTTCACACAGTATTGCACCTGAGGTCCTCTCAGCCACTGCCATGCACACCAGCTCCAGCCTTCTTGCAGGAGAGCATGGCCGGTGGTGGGCCACACTGCTCCTCCCTGCTGAAGGCCTGCGCTCCCGCATGTGCAGCTCAGAAGTGCAGTGCACTCCACCCACAGCCTCCCTTTGACCAATGAGGATGGGAGCCGATGGACAAACGTTCCTCCTGTCCTCTCCAGGATGGACAGCTCACAGACATGCTGCAAGGCTCCGGGGCCTGGAACAGCAGTTCTCACGGTGATGATCAAGTCAGGAATGTACCCTTGAATTGCCTTTTCCTCCTCCCTTTCTCACTCTCTGGACTGTCTCACTCTGTTCCGGTAACAGCTCCCAAATAAACTACCTGCATGCCAGCTCCTGGCCCTGCTCCCAGGGAGCCCAGGGTAAGGCAGTGAGTGATCATGCTGTATATGCAGCTGTTTTTGAAAAGCAAATTTAAAGATGTATTTGCATATTACCATCCACAATGGCACTACAACTGCCATTATTACATTCTATTCCCCCTTATCAATTAAAACATAAAGGGAATGGTGAAGGAAAGATATGTTACCATCACTAGTTAAGTGTATTTATTTGCCTTTCATTGATTTATTGAAAACAGCCTGGGAGAATGGTTTCAGACTTTAACTTTTCATGTAGAAACTAGAGGCCTGATGCATGAAATTTATGCAAGAGTAGGCCTTCCTTCCCCCCACTGCTGGCACTGGCTTCCCTCTGGCCCTGGCAGGCACCCGGGACTCAGGCTTCCCTCTCAGCCACAGCTTTATCTGGAAGGTTGTCTGGAAGGACATCCAGAAGGATGTCCAGTCTAATTAGCATATTTCGCTTTTATTATTATAGATAATTTTAGGTTTATAAGAGAATTACAAAGATAATATACAGAGTTCCTTTTATCCACAATTCTTGTATTGCTTTGTCTGCTTCACACCTTACATGCTTTCTTAGATGAGGTGGGAGGCCATGCCCACAGCCACCCCAGGGAATGATGGGCTGCAACCAGTCTTGATCAGCCCCAGACCCCTGCCACCTACAAGCCAGCGAATGGGCAGGCAGCCAGGGGCAGGCTAGGACGGCAAGGAGGGCTCGTGGGTCCTCTGGATCCCGAGAGACAGCATCCCTGTTCCTCCTCTGGGCATGGTGGTGTCGAGAGGTCATGCCTAGGACAGCTGCTGCGTCTGCAGCCCGAGACCAGCTGCGGGAGGAGCCTGCGGGGACACCTGAGTGCAGAGCCTGAAGGTCGGTCTGCACCGCCCGCCTCTCCTCTGCTCTCTCCCATCCTTCCCAACTGTACGCCTCCCGTTAGAAATTCTGGGTAAGTATCGTCTTCATGTCTGCCTGGTAGTCTGTCCAATGAGTGTCTTAGTTTACTTAGCCAAACCCCTCTAAGACGTGCAGATTGTCTCGTGTTTCACTATTGTGAGTGATGCCCTGGTAAGCCCTTTTGTGTGTAAAGCTTTTTAAATTTTATTTCATATCCCCTCTGTGAAACTACTGGATTACAAGGCATGAACCTCTTTAAGCCTCTTGATACAGATGGTCAAACTGCCAATAGACTATTACCCAGTCAGCCCATCAGCCAGGTCTGAGTATAACCTCATTTCATCAGCAGCAGCACTGGGTTTTCTGATTTATTTATTTTTTTTTAAATCACTGCTTCTTTGATAATTAAGAAACAGAAGAGTGTTGGTTGCATTTCCCTAATTACTTGGCCCCTTTCCTTCTTCTTGCTCAGGGGTCACATACCTCTTGATGTTATTGTGTCTTGAAGACCTGGTCGGGGGGTATCTTGGTCCCTATTAAATGCTGGTTCCCAAGAGGAGGCCAGCCCACATTTGTGCCCCTCCTGTGCTGCTTTTCTCCCCACGGGGATGACTCCACGCTGCTTCTCACCTTCACACCCCACCCCCACCCCCCGCCCCCGCCCTGCCGGAGTCCCACAGCAGGAGCAGATTGGAAGCGGCTCCATCCCCTGCCCACTCCTGGGACCGGGCACTGCCTGAGCACTGCGTGGAGGATCCTGAGACCCCGCCTCTGCTCCTCAGAAAGAGCCCCGGTGTGCCAAAACCGGTTTGGCTGAGTGGTAGAGCGTCGGTCTGCGGACTGAAAGGTCCCGGGTTCGATTCCGGTCAAGGGCATGTACCTTGGTTGAGGGCACATCCCCTGTGGGGTGTGTGCAGGAGGCAGCTGCTCAATGTTTCTCTCATCGATGTTTCTAGCTCTCTATCTCTCTCCCTTCCTCTCTATAAAATATATATATATTAAGAAAGAAAAAGAAAGAAAGAAAGAGCCATGGTGGCTTAGTGGTGATATTGTGGGTACAGAACCAGAATGCCCACACAATGCCCGCATTTGTCTTCCCTCTACAGGGTTCTGCTCACAGCTCAGCACCATGCCTGCCAAGCTAAACCCTGGGCAGCACTGCAGACCAGGGCCTGTCTCAGCTGGAAGAGAATGCTCACAGTAAACACCTCCCAGCAGTGTTTCCTGAGTCTTGCAATGCGCAGCCTCCATGCCATGGGATGCAGAGACCCGGCTCAGGGCCTATCACATTCAAGGTGGCTTCCCTGGGGTGAGATCACGAGCAGCTTTAAGGCCAGAATGGAAGGTGCTGCCCCGGTGGCGTGGTGATGGTGTGCAAGCTCATGGCCTTCGTGGGCACTTTGCAGAGCTCTTTGAAAAAGCAGGGCTTTGCCCCCAGCTCTGCCGTTACCGTGGGCCAGTGACTCACTCCCTGGGTTTTTCCCTTCTGTGATAGCTCTTATGTCAGTTCTAGAGGCCTAGTGCACAAAGTTCATGCACTAGGGGAGGGGGGTGGAGGTACCTCAGCCTGATTGTGCCCTCTCATAGTTCGGGACCCCTCAGGGGAATTAGGTCCAACCTGAGGGGAATCAGGCCTAAGCCAGAAATCAGACATCCCTGTCAGAGTCTGGGACCCCTCACTCCTTACCACCCCTCACTCCTTAGCACTGCCATGGAGGTGGGAGAGGCTCCCGCCACTGCCACTGCACTCACCAGCCGTTCGCCAAGCTTCTGGTTGAGTGGCCACGCCCCTCCCTGAGGGAGTGCACTGATTGGACCGCTAGGGGGCAGCTCCTGGTGGTCAGTGTGCATCATAGCAACTGGTCGTTCCAGTTGTCACGCCATAAAGGTAGCTTAGGCTTTTACTATATAGATTACTCCGTGCTTCTCTTTGAGAAACCCCATTGTATTTGTAGACCCTGGGGCCATTGCATGTTGTGCAATCTTAAAGGGGATGCTTAGTGAGCACTCAACAAGTGAGGTTCTCCTCCCTCCTGGTTAAAGCCTGTGTGGGTACATAACATACAGAAAAGCACTAACAAGCAGTCAAGGTCACCACCAACATTAAGTGTTAGTACAACTAATCAATCCTTTGGTGTCGGGTCCTGCAATAACCAACCCTTCAGTATTCATTCATGCCCAAGCCTTTCCTGAGCTCCACGGTGTGCCAGGCAGGTGAGGGTGGTGGGGTGCCTGTGAGAATGAGGTTAGTCCATGCTCCCAAGGAGCTCAAATTACCCTCCCTTCGGAGATGGTCCCAGTCAAGTCAAAGCAGCAACGTGGTGCCCCATCTGGAAGGATGGGCCCTGAGATGGGGTACCAGGGGCATAGGCTGGAGTTCACCCCCCCTTCACCTCACCCCTTAACTGGCCTGAGCCACAGGGATACACGTGCATGGTAGGGACAGGTGGCATGGGCAGGGCAGGAAACTGGGGAGCACAGGTATATAGACTGGAAGATGCTTTGGCTCCTAAACCCTCACTTAGACCCAAGATGGCTAGAGCTGGGAGGGCTCAGAGAAGCTATCCTGGCTACCTCCATAATGGCAGCTAGGGAAACTGAGGTACAGAGAGGAAGACCGTCTGGTCAATTAGGAGCAGTCACCCCCACTCTCATGAGGGCTGCTCCCACTCTTCTGGGTGGCCCTTGAGCCCTCCAAGTAGGGCAAGCATAGCCTTAGGGGCAGGTGGGAGACACAGGGGGTGGGGGCAGCAGATAGAAGGCAGGAGGGGGAAGCCACAGCTCCCAGTGGTGGTCCTGGGAAGACTGGACCTGATCTGCTCACAGTCAGGGTCTCCAGATAGAACCGGGCCCTGCTCTCCATGGATCCCCGGAAACCCAACCTTCAGAGGGTCTTCAGGTGTTACCTTGAACCCCCATAGCAGAAGCAGCCATGTCACAGCCCCTCTCCCAGTGGTGTGTGTGTGGGGGGAGGAGGGAGTGTCTCCCAGTTCCCCTTTGATGGGGAAGGGCCTCCAGCCTTGGAAAATCCCAGGGTCCATAGGGACATTTAAGGTTTCAGGATGACTCCCTCCAGTCAATGATACAACCAAATGCTTGCCACTCACCCCTGTGTGGCTGCAGGCCTGGTCCCAGAGCTCTGGCCAGGAGCTGTGAGTTTCTCCATCAGCCCTCCCATGGGATTTTCTGATCTGGAGGGCTTTGAGAGGGATGCCAGCCCTGGGACACTCAGAGTCAAGGAGTGGCCTCAGCTGCACATGGTCCAGGGTGGCTGCCCGAACTCAATGCCCAAAGTCGCTGGTCTGCCCTCATCGGGGTGGCCTTGCCCATCCCAAGTGGGCAGAATGTCCTGGCAGAGGCAGGCTTCCCAAGCACTCAGCCACCGGGACCTATCTCCCTTCGAGGCAAGACAGGGGAAAGGCTGGGAGCAGGGGGACCGAGTGGCTCCAAGGTGGTCCTCGGAAGAAGACTCTGGCCATTTGAGGACTTTACCAAGTCACTTCTTCCGAAAGCTTTCCTGGATGGAGGCCACCACTGTTCCTGGATTCACTTGTCACCCAATGGCGCCTGACCAAACCAAGTCTTCCCCCCGAGGAACTGGGAGACTGGTGGATGAAAGCATGTGGACTCACCAGGTCTGCAGTCTGCAACACATCACATCGTGTTGCTGACTCGCTTTCTTCACCTACACATGGAGTTGTCTACTGACTTGCCAAGGCTCAAAGATACCCCAACTTTGTGATTCTTCTGACCATAAGCAAGAACAGTAGCCATTAAAACTCACCTTCATAAATCCTTTAAAAACTGATACGGACACTGAAGGAAGGAGATCTAAGACCTTGAAGTTCGGACAACATGGCAGGCTGAATTGATGCGGACCCCTTCTGACGCAAACGTTGACAACCACTGCACATGAGTTAACGTGCCACTGAAAAAATGTTTTAAATGCAGAGCTGCCCTTAGAGGAAAGCGAGCTCCCAGTGCCAGTTCCAGAGAGAACGGGGACCTTATACTCAGCTGGGGCTGATGCTGCAGCTGCTCATGGCGTTTCCAGGCTGGTGGGGCTGCGGGCTGGGGGCTGGGGTTTAAGGCCCAAGTGGGGGGCAGGAGCTACGGCCTCTGGCCTGCCAGATGGGAAGCTGGGGAGGAGACCCTTGCAGAGAGCTAAGACTCTTAAAAGGCAGCCACGGTATCTGAAACGGAACTAGAGCTCTCCACCCACGCGCCCAAAAAAGGAGCAGGTCTCCTGGGCTCAGGGCTCGGGGTGGGATCTAAAACGCCTTTCATGAGAATTTGGAATCTCAAGCTTCTGCCAGGTGCAGGTGTGGGGCTTAAAGGCATATGGGCAAACAGCCTCAAGCAGCAACCCCACCCTGAGAAACTAACACGAAACCCAGGAGACAGACTGGGGAGCCCCTGGGAAGGCCCACCCTCTGCAGAGCCTGTCCACCACCTGGACACGGGGCGCTGGAAAAACAGCCGCACTGAAGAGGAGCCTCCAGTACAGAACCAGGAGCCACGGCAACCCCCAGGGAGGTGTCCGCAGACACCACATGGGACGGTTTGCACCCCAGAACAGGAGCAAGAGAACAGCATAAAGGAGACCACAAAGGACGTGCGCTTCCAACAGTCACAGGTCAAAGGACAAGGAAAATTAACAAAGACCTGGGCACTGCAAAAGCCGCAATGTGCAAAAGCATCGCCTAGAAGGTTTGCACGTGACAGTGCGGCCATGGCCGTTAGGAACAGGTGAGCGGCCACAGCTACAAAAACAATCGGTGAACCGGAAGAAAGCATGGCAGAGGGAAGTTTCTATCGCATGGAAGCCTGATAAGGGCAGGGAATCCATGTCTCTGAACTACAGGCCAAGCAAGAAAATGTGACCGTGTGTGTGTGTGTGTGTGTGTGTGTGTGTGTGTGTGTTGGGGCGAGCACAGATAACATGGGTACTGTGGAGTGGGTCTGTTGAGAGGTGAGCGCCATGACCTTGCTCTAAGATCATGTCCTATCTGGTAGAACATTTCAGCATGCTTCACAATTGAGGTGGCCGACTTCATGTATTTTTGACAATTTCTATCAAATCTTCCGCAATGACACTGCCCTCCTTCTGGAATGTCAGGACCAGATGTTGGGACATCGGGGGTACACAGGGTCCCTGTTAATGGCTTGCCTGTGTTCGCACATCTCAGGGAGGGAGCCGGGCTGGCGGGCACCGCTGGCGGCTGGCTGATAGGAAAGGGAGAACATCAAAAAGGCACCCCGTGGCTCCTGGCCTCGGTGCTTCCCCTGTGCCTCGCCCTGCCCACCTTTCATCCTTTCACCGCCATCCTAACAGCCCTGCCAACACACCGCTCTGACAGGCTGCTGCGGGGGAAGAGCCTCCGGGCCCTGCCTCCCCCGGCTCTCGGTCCCACCCGGACCCTCCCACAAAGGAGGAAGCTCCACTTTCCCCTGCGCTAAGCAAACACGACAGCCAAGGGGTGGTGCCTTTTAAAGACGTTTAAGAACACGCTTTGTGAGACATCAAAGGAAAATGCTCACTCTGAGCAGAACGCTCCCGTTTCTGAAGACAGGCCTCCGCAGTCGTAGCTGATCAGCTCGGTGCCTGGGAGCCCGCGGCCTCGGGGATGTTACTGAGCTTCTCCAAGCTCAGCTTCGTGCCTGACAATGGAGTGCCTTCCCCGAGGGGTGAGGAGTGAGATAGCTAGTGCCCGGGAAACATTGCTGCGAAGCCCGAAATGGTCTTCTGGTTGTGCTTTTCGTATTAATATCAATGTGGCTGGTTCTTCTCCAGCACGTGGTTACTGGCGGGGGGGGGGGGGGGGGGAGACACCCCACCATCAGGCGGACCCCACCATCACACCACTCTGCTGGGCTGTGTCCAGGATTCCAGATGCTGTATGTGCTCTGCCCACTCAGTAGCTGCCCAGGCAGCACTGGGACAGTCCCTCACTGCCACCCAAGGCCTCTCTAGACCTGTATCTGCCAGAGCACTTTAAATTCATGAATCATGTCCCTGCCTTTCCCCACCCCAAACCTTCAAGGCTTCCCAGCCCCACTTCAAATAGAAGCCAGTTACTTCCCGTGGCCAAACGCAAGGGGCCAGCCTCACCGCCTGGTCCTCTTCCCTCACTCACCACATCCCCGCCACACTCAACCTCAGGGCCTTTGCATATGTTCCGCCTCACCCCAGAACCCTCTCCCTAGCTTTCTGCAGGACTGACCCTCATCTTTCTGGTTTCTCCTTGGGAAGGTCTTTACTGACAACTCTATATAGACCCTTCCCCACGCAGCCTGTGCTGTCCGCCTCACAGTCTGCTCCTTTCCTTTCATGCCCTGGTCACGGCGTCATTATGCATAAGGCGTCCCTGTGTGTGCTGGCTGTCCCCCCCCCCCCCCCCCCCACACACACACACAGGACTGCCATTTTATGGGGTCAGGGACCATGTCAAGGTGTCCCCGGCACTTAGTGCAATGTCTGGCGCAAAATGAGGATCAACAATCTGGGGTGAGAGGAGACTTAGAAGCAAAACAAAACTGTGTATATGCTCAAGTTTGGAACTGATTGGGAGATAAAAATCCTGGCAGGTGAGGAAAAAAAAACACAAAACAGTTCTGATGAAGGCACACTGAGATTGTAGTGCAGTGGGTGGGGGCAAGGGGATTCACCCCAAATTGGACTCCTTCAGTCACTGGCAGCTCTGTAAGTTCAGCCACATGCCGAGCTGGCGAGGGGTGGACTGCCCCTTCCTCCACCAAGCCCTCCAGGCAGGTGGCTGCTCCCCTGGGGTGAGAAGGAAGCGGTGGGGCAGGAGGCCAGGTGCTGGGGAGCGGGGGAGAATTGGGGAGGCTCCTGATGGTTCCCGGGAGGGGAAGGTGTCTTCTATCCTCCCGACACATGAGGCGTTGAGGCGGGTGAAATAGGCGAAGGCTCAGGAGGAGGCTCCATCGGTACAAGTGAGCTTGCGGAGGTTATTGAGGGAGCAGGAGGGAGGTCAGGGGGCTGCCTGGAGGAGCATCAGGGGCGTCCTGAGAGAAGCAGCAGGAGAGGTGGAGAAGGTGTCCCCGGCGAGAAGTACATGGAGACCCAGGTTCAAGTGCAAGTCCCAGTGTCCCTGGTCCCCGGCTCGGTCAGCACTTGTGGAGCTCCACGTTCCCAGCAGGAGCGGGGGCGGGCGAGAAGGAGCAGCGTGTTTGGGAATGCCTCCTCCCTGCCCCCAAGAGCCACGGGACAGCCACATCCCCTCTCCTGTCCAAGCGGATATTCCCGGGAGATCAGCCTCTTGATTAGGGGACTGAATCGTGGGAGCTCAGAAGAGCTCAGGGTGCACAGCTAAGCTGGGGCGGAGGGACGGCGCCGGCTGTTTACAAACACCCCAGGGAGGAAGCTGGCGGAGGAAGGGCCACCGGGAGGTGACAGCTGACTCAGAGGACACTGGCACATCAGCGTCCATGTGTCCATGGCTTCACATGCGCATGCCCACACCTAGGGTCTGTCTGTGGAGGATTTTAAACCTTTTGCATGCATAGGAGGGACAGACACTAACACACACTGCATGCACACACACGTGGCTCCCGACCTATGTTTACAGACGGTTCTCATCTACCGTGCGTAGGAGCACAGGCTCTGTACATGTGGGTATGTATGAAGTACATATGGAGTCATGTGTCCAAGGACATGTCTAGTTACATTGTGTGTATGTGTATAGCCAGACCCACATCTGGTACACACACACACACATGTGGTGCTTACATACACACCTGATACTAATGCACATATAACAGCACACCCATATCACATATACCCCCATCTGTCAGGGGTGTGAAGCGCACCCACTCCAGTGAGTCATATGTGTCCCCATATACCTGTGACCTCACTCCCTCGGAAAGGAAGAGAAACCGGAACAGACGGTCCCTGAGGAGTGTCAGCGGTCGCCCTTCCTCCCGGGCACACGTTATTTCTGTGAGCAGTGTAAACAATGGCTCTCCTCTCTCCAGCAGCTGCCAGCGCGAATGGGCAGGCTCCTCCAGAAGCCGGTGATGGCGTCACCGCCAGAAGGAACAACACGTCCCCGCTGGGGCCATGGATGAGACGGAAGCCCGGTCTATAGTAGGAAGCAGCCCTTGGTCCAGACAGGGACTTTCTGTGGCCACTAATGGCGTTTGCCTAACTCGCTCTGGTGCTGTCGGGTCAGGTCCAGCAGGGAAACCGGCGAGAGCCTTGGCCACCGCGGCTGGGGAATCCCTGTTCTCCCCGCCTTCTCCTCGCCCAGCCTGACCTCGGGACCCTCTTAGTCAGCAGCAAGTTGCGTGGTCCCACAGGGACACTCGGGCTGGCTGTGCGGGCGGCGGTCTCCACACACTCCGGAGCGCCCCCGGCAGCAGTGCCAGCTTCTCTGGGGAGACATGGCCACCACCCTGAAGGCTCGTCCAGACGCGAGGGTGTTGTGAAACCTGACCACAGCCAAAGTTCTTTCTACGACAGCATCTGGAGCCGTGCTGTCCAGGAAGAGGCCTAGCCTGCGTGGAGCCTGGCTCACCGGGAGGGGCCGGGGATGGCAGCTCGGAGGGACAGACGGGGCCAAGCAGATGTGGGCATTTTCTGGTGGGGCCCTGGCTCCTTCACCACTTCTCAGCCTGTTGCTTTAGCTTTTCCGGAAACCACTCTTGAGTTACATGGGTCTCCGGGTTGGCGAAGCAGCACAGTTGTGTTGGAGATGATTTCTTCCTAAATGGCCGGGCCCTACATCAACGCCACGTGATGGCGGAGACCGGGGCGCAGGGCCACCTGGTCTCCTCGCTGTGTCTTCCTGCCTATAATTTGGGACAAACAGGATGTGGCGATTGTTACATAAATGCCTCCATCAATACCACTTCCTGGTGCACATGCCCCTGGGGTCCCTCCCACCTTGACTTTGGACTTGACTCTGTGTCTTGCTTGGGAGGAAGACATCAGCCAGCATGATGCCGCTGAGGACTGCTAAGTGCTGGCACACTGGGGGGGCCCTCCGGGACTACTGCTGCCGGTGTGATGGCGGGACTCTCCTGCCGGAGAGGCCAGGCCGGGTGGAGGGCCAGGCGCACCAGCCAGCAGCCTTAGCTAGAGGCCAGACAGTGCAGGAGGCCTGCGGCCTCAGCCCAGGTGAGCCTCCAGCGGACCGAAACTGTATGAATGAACCTGACAAGACCGGCCCCAACTACAGTCATGAGCAAACCTGTGCTGCAGTCACTAGGTTTGGGGGGCCTGTTCTTTGGCAACAGGTAACCAATACACAGACTGTTAGAGGCGCAGGAAGACCCTATATTCTGCCCAGAGTTAGAGGAAACTTATGGCTGAGTCCAGTGGAGGACTGCAATCCCGAGGGTTCTTCCTGCACCCCCAGGCCCTGCATCTGTTCTTTCTGCCAGGCTTGGCATTTCGAGGGCCCAGAAGGAAAACACTGCCTTGGCAGGCATCACAGGATGGTACCTACACGGAATAGTTAACGCATTGGTATTCCAGAACAGGGTATGAGAAAGGGCTGGCAAGATAGGTGATGGGATTCAGAAGAGTCAGGAAACTACCCCCTTCAATAGGGAAATGGTGCCCGGCTGGCATGGCTCAGTGGTTGAGTGTCAGCCTATGAACCAGGAGGTCACAGTTCAATTCCCAGTCCGGCTTGTGAGTTTGATCCCCAGTGCGAGGCATGTAGGAGGCAGCTGATTGATAATTCCCATCATTGATGTTTCTCTCTCTCTCTCCCTCTCCCTTCCCCTCTAAAATCTGCCTGATGTGTTTCTTTGAGAAAATTGCTTAGCCTGATGAGCCTCAGTTTCCATATCTGTGAGAGAGGCAGAGTGCCCTCCAAGCAGGTGCCCTGGGTCAAACAGCCCCTAACCCGGAGCATCAGAAGTTCTCTCCTGCACCTGAGCATCCCCCTCGGGCGTCCAGGGAGGCCCTGCAGCTGCTTCTCCAGGGCTGGTGCACGGGCCTGAGCGTTCGGATCAAGCTGGTGGCGTGGCGGGGGCACAGGGTGTCCTGCAAGTGTGAACCTGGGAGAGGAGGAGGGGGGCAGAGGGAAGGGAGGCCCGCCTTGGGCCTGCTTTCTGTCTGTCCTCCAGAGGGCCTGGTTCAAAGGCAGCCGCAGCCCCTCAGAGGTGTTGCTGATCCCAGGACCCTTGACTGTCAGCAAGACCCCTGGCTGCACCCCCTTCACCTTTGATGGCTGACCTGTGCCAAGAGGTCAGACACGTACATCAAAAAGCTGTGCTCCCCCAGCTCGGCCAGCGCTGAGGTCCCCTGCAGCCAGGCTTGGAGGAGGGAGCAGATGCCGGCTCCTGCTCGGACCGGACTCCTCCAGGTGCACACCCTGCACAGGACGGGCACTGCTAAATGGGCACCTGGGTATCCTTCCTAGCCATTTTGTTGCTATAAGAATCTCCTAGGCTGTGGCAGAGCCACCAACGGGGTGGCTTCAAACAGCCCAAGTTTGCCTCTGATGTATTGGAGGCCACAGGTCCAGACCACGTGTGTCTGAGCTCTGGGCGATCCTTCCTGGCCTCCCCCTCCCTGGTGTGGCCACGGCTGCCCAGTGCACCGCCTGCCTCTGCCGCTGTCCTCTCGCAGCTTTCTCTGGTGCTGTCTCTGTGTCACCCCCTCTTCTCACAGTGACACCAGTCTCATTGGATTCAGGCCACCCTCCTCCAGTCGGACTTCCCTTAATTTGCTTATACCTGCAAAGACCTTATTTCCACAAAGGGTCACTTTCACAGGCATCAGAACTTAGGACGTCAGCACCGCTTTCCAGGGGACACAATAGAACAACATGTCTGTAACCCGATGACAAGCGTAATAATAGCAATGCAATCACCATCATCAAGTACTTCCTGTCCCAGAGACCGTCCCCAGCACCTTTCCTATATTGATTGACCCACATCCTCATGACAGCCCATGTGTCAGTGTGGTTGTCACCGCTACTTTGCAGCTGAGGAAACTGAGGCACATAGAAGTCACCGGAGGTCCCGAATCACACTGCCAGGCGGTGTAGTCGACCAGCCTGACCACCACCCTCCGCCAGTGGCTCACGGCATCCTGTGTGTGGGTGCCAGCCGGGCAGTGGGAGCACCCCTCTCCTCACCCGCTCATCGCATGATCGGGCTGCAGGTTTCCTATGTTAGGAATGACACGGGCTGGCCTTGGCGTTCATGCCACTTCCTCTAAAGTTTTCCTCCATGGACTTCATAGCCACCAGGGTGACATGCGCCCTGAAAACATCGCCAGGACCCGAGCCCCTTTGCAGCAGGAACGGAGGGCGCTCTGCACGTTTCTGACACGTCAGACAACCAGATCGGAGTGATGTGAGGCATAGACCCCACGCCTGAGCCCACACCCAACCCACACCTGACCTCAGAGTCATTGGTGGATAAATCAGAGAAGAGCTGAGGTCACAGAGCTCGGGGCATGCCGGCGTCGCAGAGCAGGTTGACCCAGGGCAAGGGGGGCTCCAAGGCCTTGCCTCCCAGGGCCAGGCTCCCCCTGGCGCAACCTACCCACCAGGCTACTTAACCCGGGGACAGTCACCAGCAGCAGACATGTGTCATTTCTGAGCAGTCCCTTGACTGAAGACAGGAGGAGGCAGTTTGGGGACAGCCCCCTCCGGAGGTCAGGGCCACATTTGGGGGTGGCAATGCCCAGCTGTAGCGGTGCTGCCCCCACTGCCACGCCAGATGTCTTTTGGAGACAGCCGTGTGGTCAGCCTCCAGGCCGGGGCAGGGATTTCACACCCAGGAAAATAATTTCCTGGTAAGGAGATTAGAAGGCATCACTCGCTCTCTGGACAGGATGGGGCCAGGGTGAGCAGGAGAGGAACAGCGGGAGAGCCGGGGGGCAGGAGGGGGCGCGGGAGGAAGTGTCATTGTCAATCAGAGCGCTGACCCATCTAATCCAGCCTCCTGGCTCTCCTGATCCCAGGGACAGATGCCGGGTAAAAAGGTGCAAACTCGGCGGGGCCGGGCCCTCCCTGCAGCCCTGCAATACGGGTCCCTCTGTGGAGAGCGGCTTAATCTTGCCAAGAGCTAAGCTGTCCAAAAGGCCCTTTCTGAGCTCCGTGCGTTTCCGCTTGCCAGGCCTCACGTGCAGGGCTGCGGGAAGGCCAGGCACGGCAAATTTCCTCCCGTTGGGGTGACTCATGCCCTGGTGGGGGCTGCAGTGGGAGTGGGGCAGAACCTGAAGTCTCCCCAGACCTGGTGTTGGTCTCTGGCCTCATAAGCTCATCCACCCAACAAGCACGTAGCGATCTGACCTGTGCCAGGATCAGATGGGCTGGTGATCCTGAGAAAGCGTGGTAGGTAACCGCATAGGATTACACCTTCGCCATCCACTTATTCACCCCTCCATCCATCTGCCCAACTATTGTCCATCTGTCTATCTGTCCATTACAGGCTGGGCTCCCAGGTTGCCCAGGCACTGATGCAGAGAGAAGTGGCAGCCAGCCTCGCCCGGGGCCTGCCCAGTGGCCCACGGTGAAGCTGTCAGCTTGCCTAGGAGCTCGTCCTCACCAGTCCCCTTCCATCCAGCCTTGTGCATGTTCTTAACCAACTCCCCTGTGCCGAGGAGCCAGCAGAGCAGTGTCCGAGCTGGCTCTGACCGTTAGGTACCTGCCCCAAAGGAGAAGCCAGCTGGATGCTGAGGGCAACAGTGATACTCTGCAAGGAGCAGGTGGAGGAGGGAGAGACGCCCAGCAACCAGGGCCCAGCCTCCCTCCAATGGCCATTTGGATTTTCCAAGAGATTCACGCTTGGGGCCAGCAGATAAATGGACCTCGCAAGGCCCGGACGGAAGGGCTCAGTTGGCTGGAGCCACATCTCGTGCACCGAAAGGTTGCCGGTTCGGTTCCATCAGGGCACATGCCTGAGTTGTGGGTTTGGTCCATCAGGACACATACAGAAAGCAAAACGATGTTTTCTTTGTCACCTACTCTGGACTTTTAGATGACAGAGAACTCAAATTCTGTCTCTAAAATTACCCAACAGAATTTTGCACAGCCCACATATAAAGCAGACAGGAGATGTCAGGCCTGGCGTGCGTGTGAGTGGCTTGTAGCCTTCTAATTACTTCACACAACGGATGGGCCCTTTGAAAAATCCTAGTGGGCCTCAGCAGGTGTGTGCAAGTGTGCGTGTGTGTGTGTGTGTGTGTGTGCTTGTGTGTGTGTTGGTCGCCTGAGGACCCATCTGTTCTGAACTACACAGAGAACACTTTCTGCCAGTGTGTGAGCACAGTCCAGGTTTCCCAGTTGCCGCTCTTCTGAGAGCCCTAAAAAATGGACTCTGTTACCATGGAGTGTGGGTTCCGGGCTAGCGGGGTGCCGGCTCCTCACTCTGGTTTGCATTTGTTGACCCCGAGCACTAATCCTCCTCTCCCAGCGAATGCTGCTCACCACCAGCATCGCCATGAGCCACATGTGTGCACAGTGAAGGCGGAGTGTCCATCAACAGGAACGATGATTAGCGATTAATGTATCAGGGTCTTGTTTATTCTTCCATTGTCAACAGTGGTCATTATTTATTTGAAACGGGGCCTTTCTAATTTTCTGGGCAGCTCTGCTCTGAGTAAGAGCGTGTTGAAGGCTTAATAATTTTCATATGGCCGGGACCCAGAACAGAGAGGGCTGAGGCTCCCTGTGGCGGCAAGAAGGGTCTTCCCACAGGGCGGCTGGCCCCACATCACAGAGAGGGAAGCACAGCCACAAGGCAGGAGAGCGGAGAGTCAGAGCACTGGTGGCCTCTGATGAAGCTTCTTAGCCCAGACAAATGACTCCCAGAATCCCAGGGGAATTGGCAGATGTGAACTCAAATCCTCCTTGGGGAACTTTGGAGAAATCACAAAGAGCTGGAGGTGGACACGTGCTCCGGTCTGCCATCCCCCAAAGGGGAAGCAAGGCTACAAGGAATGTGAGGATACAAGGAATGCGAGGCAGGGTGGTGCCGAGGAAGGAAGAAAGAGCTGGGGTAGGGTATCTACTGGTTTCTAGAACCTTGAGCAATTCCTTAAGCCTGGCTTTCCTCATCTGTGAAATGGGGATAGTAACTGTGCCCTACAGGCTGGTGCTGAGAGTGTCTTATATTAAATTTTGCTCCCAAAGATGCGCTAGGTCTTATTTTCAGGGGATGTCTTATTTTTCCCTGAAGAAGAATACGGTACACATTTATTGTTAAATGAAAATAAAGGAAATTTATTACCTGTGTACGGTACGGTAGTATGGTAGTTGTCAACACAAACCAGACAAACTGAATCCTACAGTATCAAGAATTTACTCATTTATTCAATGACAATCATGTCATCATCTTCTGGAACATCATCATAACAATCCAATTCCTGAATTTCCTGGTGAATTTCTTGTGACTCCATTTCTTTCAAAATCAGTGGACCAAATCTCTCAGGTTTAGCCTAGGGGGGCCTTATTTTCGGGGGGATGCCTTATATTTCACTCAGAATAAAACCTGTAAGTAGGTATTGTTTTCGGAGGATGTCTTATTTTCGTGGAAACACGGTACGAGTGACTTTCTGGAGGGCCAAAAGACATACCACTTTCCTCCCTCTTCCCCTCTACGGCAGCTACATTCTCTTTTGAAATACGGAGCAGGGTTCGGGAAGAAGGCGTTTCTCCTGAGAGAAGGCTGTGACAGAGGTGACTGCTCTAGTGCTGTTAAGATCCAGGCCCGCGCTTGCTGGAGTTGCTCGGATGAGAGAATCCCTGTGGGTCTTGGAGGACAGATTTCTCCTATTGATGACGGGGCTGGGGCTTCAGAGGTCGGAGGAAGTGTCCAGCAGAAATTGTTTGCTTTAAGACAGTGTTTCTAAGACTCTCTCATGTCACAGGCTCTGGAACCAGTGACACTCTCACCCACATTGTCTCCACTGGGCTGGGGAGGAAGCGGGGGGTGCCGGGGGCATGTGGGGCCAGCCGCTGGACCTGAGCTGGCTGAGCGATTGCGTCCGAGGCGCAGGTCGCTGGCCTCCGGCCAACCAGGTGGAGGTCCCCAGCAGAGCCACGGAGCTCAGTGACTATGTCTGCTCCAGGCTCAGAACATTATTACAAGCATTCAACAAAGACCTAGACAAACTGTTTATGAAGTGTTCAGGTGACAGGAAGAGCTACTAAGTAGAAGATAAAAATTACCAGGCTTTCTATAAACTTATTTTTTCCTGACCCTCACAACCACTGCATGAGGTTGGGACAGTTTAATTATTTTATTTCACATCTGAGGAAGCTGGGCCTTGGACGGGTAAATGACTTGCCCCAGGACACACGGCTAGGAAGCAGAGGAGCCGGAGTGGATCAGAGGCCCCGTGGGGCCTGTCTTTGCGTCCCATGTGAAACGCCAGCGCCTTTGGGTGCATCCACAAGGCTCAGGACTCCACGGGAGGAGGCAAAGGAGGGGCCACTTTCAGACTTTGTTCATCTGTTCATCCAACCGCTACTCAGAGAACACCTGGTAGCACCGGGTTCTGTGGACAGAGCAGGAAGTGTGCAGAGGAGCCAGGCCTTACAGCCAGGGACATGAGGCTGCAGAAGGAGGGCCATCAAACAGCACACGGGAAGATGAGTCAGGTCATTTAAGAAGACGGCGATAGAACCCAACTTTTACTGAGTGCTAGACAGCGTCCCAAACTCAACAATCCTATGGAGTAAGCGCGCTCATTCCCCTTGCTTACAGATGAGAAGTGCTGAGGCAGAGTCTGAGCAGCCAGTTGCCGGCCTGGGGCTAAATGATGGCCCTGTATTTCGGAGCCAGCACAGTGCACTGCTCAGCATTCTGCACACACAATAGGGCTGGGAGGGCTCCGGGCAGACCAAGGTCCCACCAAGCGTGTGGTCGGGGAAGACCATGGGTGGGGTGGCCTCTGTGCCTGAAGGAGGAGCAGGAGGCTGGGAAGCCCAGGGGGAGGGGTGGCGTGGGTGTGCAGGTTGAGGAGCAGAAAGATGCCGGGAAGGAGCCAGGGGTCAGGCGGACAGGTAGGGACAAGTGGCTGCAGACTGTGTAGGTCACGGCAGAGTTTGGACTTGTGAGAAGTATGCTTCTGACTTATCTTCATAGAAAAGAAACAGCATGTGGCCAGGCAGTTACTGCATTTCTCCAGGGCAAACAGGATGTGGGATCGGGGGTGGAGAGAGGGTATGAGAGCTGCACACGTGGCTGAGAGCACATTTCCCAGGAAGATTCCCCTAAACAAAGAGGTGGAGACAGCGAGGTCTTAGCCCAATATTTTAATGCCCGACGGGAGACAGCCAGACCCAGGCAATGCCTGAGGAAACCGGGGACCTCACAGGACTCAGCAGTGAGGGACCGGAGGAGGGACTAAGCAAACAGGCTGTGCTCCCTGCCCCGTGAGTTCCTGGGCCAGGGCGCCCGCTCTGAGAGTGTTATTAAGTCTCATTTTCTCCAGGCTTGTTTCCAGTCCGTCATTGACACCCAGATAGGTGAGCCCGTTCTGTGGAAAGCCCAAGTGGGCATTTATGCAGGAGAGCCGAGTGCTCAGGTCCCTTTCCCTCTGAGTGCGGGTGCTCCTGGGGAGCCCCGAAGCTGGGGTGCACGGCTCCTAAATGGAGCCGCAAGACCGAGCAGCTCTGAGCACCCTGAGGCAGCCCACAGCTGGCACTGCTGCCTCTCCCTGAGCCCTACTCACTTTCCCGCTTCGTTTTCAAAGCTCAAACCCTAACAGGTCCGCTGGGGTCCCAGAGCCGAGCTGGGTGCCCAGGCAGGACGGTGCGGGGCCTGGCCGGGTCCTCTCAGAGCGCAGTGTACCCGGTTTCCCGGTAAGGAGTGGGGCCTGGAGGACACATCGAGTATCCGTCCACAAAGTCAAGGGCTCGAGTTGAGACCCAAAGGCCTTGCTAAACCCATTGGCACAAGGAGTAGAAACTTCCAAGACAGTGCGGGGCTGGCTCCAGGAAATCCATCAGGGAGTCAGGGAAGAGGGTGAGCTGGGGGGATGAGGCTGGGCAAACAGGAGGCAATGAGCTGGGAGGAGGGCACACCAGGGAGGTCAGAGAGTCAGCGGGGAGGGAGGGAGGGGGGAAGCAGGGAGCGGGGTGGGGGTGTGGGGGAGGGAAGAGAGCTTGAGAGAAGGTGGAGCCAGAGTGCAGGGAGAGGAGGAGGAAGATGAACTGAAGGAAGGAGAATCAGAGAGGAGGGAGCTGGCTTAGTAGAGGCAGTTCAAGGAAATGGACTCGGGACTTAAGGCATCTGCACGCTTTGGGTGACCTGACAAGGGGTGGTGACGGGCAGCCAGGCAGACTCCTGCTTAGCCTTCCAGGCCCTTGTTCCCCTCTGTCCCCTGCAGGGACTCCGGGGCACAGGCTCTGTGGGCGCAGGCCTGGAGGAGTCCCAGTAGGAAAGGGTGCCAACGCAGACTTGTTGCCCTGACAAGTGGGACTCAGCTGCTTGGACAGTGCCCCATCCGTACACTAAATGGTCACAGGTTCTATTTCCGGTCCGGGCACATACCTAGGTTTCAGGTTCACAGTTCAGTGCCCCATTGGGGCATATACAGACGCAGCCAGTCAATGTTTCTCTCTCTTTCTCTCTCTCCCTTCCTCTCTCTGGAAAATAAAAAAGGTTTGTTGATGGAGGAAAGCCGAGGGAGATTCCTGGTTGATGATATACTACTATCCGCACATAAGCTGTCACCACTGCTCAAGGCTCCCTGACAGGAGACAGGCCCTCTCCCTAGTATTTCTGCACCTTTCTGTGAGTCTATGATCACTTGGAAATAAAAAAATTCCAGACAGTCTTGCCCTGGAATTGCTTGCAGCCACCTCCAGAATTCAGCCTAACACAGAGACAGGTTTTGCTGTGCAAGTAGCAGTTTCTCAGTTAATTCTGAAAAGAATGCATGTGGAAGCTCACCCAAATTTGCTATTTATTTAGTACATCTCACTATATGTTTTTTTCTTACCATAATTTTATGAACCAGGAAAAAATGTAATTTTTCTTGCTTCTTCTTATGTCCTTCATGTCTCCACTTAAATCCAACGTGCCCATGAATTGCTAATTTTTTACATGGGCTCCGACATGGAAACAGCTGGGAACTGCTGTCCAAGAACCCAGCTCAGTGAGGGACAGGACCTCTGAGTGGGGAAGTCTCCGAGGCTCAGCAGGGGCCCCTGGGCTGGGTGGTCTGGAAGTGATGGTGGATGGTGGGTGACACTGACAGGGTCAGAGTAGAGGTGGGGCGCTGGAGGGAGATATTTGCAGCAGGAGCCGCAGGAGAAAGCTGGGGCCCGGGACTGCGCCCGCCAGGTCCTCCCTGCCCGGAAGGGATTGCTGCACCGCCCTCTCACTCCAGCATTTCCAGGGAGGGAGCTGAGGGGCGTGGGCCCGGCACCAGCTTCCCTCTGACACCACATGGAGCAGCTACCACTGCTCAGGTGCAAACGGAACCACCCTGCAGGGGTGATAGGGCCCTGAAGGGCACTGCTCCCCTGTGCCAGGGCCCCGGGCGGCCGGCCCGCTGCCTGGGAAGGCTGAGGATGCCCGCAGCCCTGGCAGGGGCTGGTCAGCTGGACTGCGTGTCGGTGGCCAGCGAGAACATGTCTGTCTAACAGGTTCCCAACCTTCACCCAGGCCGGGCTGAATAGAAACATTATCACAATTTAATTACCTTTCACAAACGCAGCCTGAGAAACCCCACTCCTTGGCCGGCATGCCAACCTCGAATGGAGCCAGGGGTGAGCGGAAATGTGCCCCCCGGGGCCAGGGGGCGCCCCCGAGGAGCCGTGCACACGCTAATGGAGTTTAAACGTGACCTGGGGGCCCTGGGCCCACGCGGGGCCCAGCGGGCTCCCCCAAGCAGGACTGCGGACGCCAGGGCAGGCCAGGCTGTCTGGATGGTCTCAAGGGCTGCTTTCCCCCTCCTTCTCTCTTTTCTTTCCTCCTCCTCCTTCTCCTTCTTCTTCTTTTTCTTTTTTAATAAAACGGATGATAAAGGGTCCTGCCAGGATCCATTGTCTTCCGAAGTCCAGAGTGCTTGAAATTAATTTATCCGCTTAGGATGGTGTATAAATTTCTCATTACGAGTGTCAGTGATGAACAAGAAACCATTCCAAGCCATGTCTCGGGCCCTTGCCAAGCCGCGGGCCTGGGGTCCCTGGCGGAGCCAGGGCGGCGACAAAGGGTTTCACACAGTCAGGAGCGTTAACTATGCATGCTTTCGCGTTGCCCGGGCTCAGCCAAATGCCCTGTGAGAATGCCACGTCCACACCGGTTTTATTATTCCGCACAGATGCCGGCTGGCTGTGTGTTTCCAGCTTGTGGAGCATAATGTGGGGTGTTGGGGCTCTCTTGTTGTTGAGCATGTACTTTCTTACTTTACCCTCCCCAGGCCTTCTCTCTGCTCCCCACCCCGATAGCTGGGCCAGGGAAGTGGGGGCAGCAGGGGAAGTTCTTGGAAGGGCTGGGGAGCGGTGGGGGAGGGGATTAAATGAGTCCCTTTGAGGTGTGTGCGTTGAGGGGGAGGGTGTGGAAACTAACAAGAGGAAAGGGGAGGGAAGGAGGGGGTTAAGCCCTGGGAAAAAAATGGCACCCCTTGGTCCTTGTTGGGCCCGACTGCCAGCTACACCGGGCACAGAGAGCCCCGCCCGCCAGGCTGCTGGCAAGGCTGCAGGCCATGCTCGTGGCTGTCCTGCCCGCCCCCCAAAGACACAGCTTCAGAGGGAGGGGTCCTCGGGGTGCTCCTGCCATGTGTCACCTAGTAATTCCTAACTGCAAGTGCCAGCCAAGACTGCAAGGGCTGAGGCAGCAGCAAGGCTGGGGCACAAGCCCCGGCCTCGGCACCGGCAGCGCCCCTGCCCCAACGTCCACGGCCCTGCCCGTCTGTGGGCTTCTGCTCAGGAGCCCGGCCAGGTCTCCCTCGGAGAAGGAGGCCCAAGAGCAGCAGGGAGGCAGCCCGAGGGGCTCAGCCAGGGTAGGACTTGTCAGAGCATGGTTTCTCCAGAGTCACCAGGTGGGGACAAAGCGGAGACCTTAGGGATGGGGCAGGGGAATCAGGAGACCCACGTGGACTCCTGCTTGTCTCCCGGCTGCCTGCGTCCCCAGGCCCACTGCCACCCTCTCTTATCCTTTCTGCGCTCGTAAAGGGCTGGGGGTCTCCACATGGCCCGTGCTGTCCTCCATGAGGACGGAGAAGGGGCAGGCCATGCTGACTGGGCCACTGACACTGACGCAGTCTCCACAGGCCGAGAAGGTTGGGGTCCCCCTCCTGGGGGCCCTGCTGGTGACACTGCCTGAGAGTCTCTCCCAGCCCCTGGGATATGCCTGGCCACCTTCTGCAGCCAGGGCCCTCTTCCTCAGGGAGCCTGGCCAGAGGGCAGAGCCTGGCCCCAGGGCCACCTCCAAGAGCCAGCAGTCTCGCTGACGTGCTCACTCCCAAGCCCTGTGCCCGGCCTCCAGGGCAGGGCCCCTTGGAATGGCTGCTTGGGATGCCTGGTAAGTCACCACCCTGGGCGGCGGGCCAGCCCACAGCCCCTGAGGAGGTGGCCTCATTAAGGCCTCATGGTCCAGCGGGCAGGGCATCAGACTGGACATCTGGAGGCCTGGGGCCTGGCCCAGCTTGCTGCTGCTCTGCTGGGTGACCCTAAGCAGATTACTTGGCCTCTCGGTGCCCCATCTGCCCCCTCCCCCCCCCATCTGGCAAGGCTTCCTGGAGGGAGCATTGGGGGTGGCTCGCAGAGCCTTTCCAACCATGCCAGGGTGTGACAGGGACAGCAGGAACCCCGCCTCGGGCTGCCACAGGCCTGCCTCAGAGGCCAAAGCGGTGAGGGGCTCCACAGCATCTCGGAGAGGAAAGATCATCAGAACAATCTCTCCTTTTGCAGATGGGGAAACGGAGGCCGGGGAACACGGCTGGATTCTTTGCCAAGTTAAGAACCAGAGCACCCATCCTCTGGCCTTTCTATTTCCCCCGAGCAGTTTGCTCTGTCTCTCCTTCCCAACAAGGTCCTCAGGGTGACACTTTCATCGTAAGGGTCTAACCCTGTCCATCCCGCATCAGCCCCTCCCACTACCTCTTGTCTGAAGGTGATCAGCCCCCTCCACAGGCATCCCTGGCCCCTTCCTCTGCAGCCTCCTTCATCGCTTCTTCCACCAAACACAGCCCAGCTCCACATCACTGAGGCGGGCTCAGACCCTCCACGTTCCTGCCGCTCCTGCCCCATGGGGGCCTCTCTCCTCTCTCCTGGGTGAACTGATGGCCCCTCATGAGTTCAGTGAAACATCCCTTTTGCTTGACACCTGCTCCAACCTGTCCCCAAGGACAGGCTTGCTCTGTCCTGTCACTGTACAAGGCCCACCTCTGCCAGCGCACTGCCCAGTGGGTGCAGGCCTTCCCGAGCAGGACCTGCCACTCAGCCATGCTGGGGCTAGAGGGTAGGTCCAGGGATTGGCACATTGTCAAGGCCAGTGTCTTAACCCACAAGCCCCTGCCCACGTCCCTGCCCTCCTCTCACTCCTTCTAGCACCTGCACACAAAGCGCTCAGAAGCTCTGACCAGGGAGCAGTGGCACACCAGGCCACCTCCTGCCCAGCCTGGGGGCAGCCCAGGCCATCCACCCCAACTCCTGCTCTCTGGTGTCTGGGCCCGTCAGCATAGACCTCCTTACTGTGCCTTCCCATGTGTTAGGTGACACACACTGGCGTGTATATGTACAATTTATCATATAAATGCATACTCCTGAAGACAGCATGGCTGCTCAGTTTCTCGCTCACTGAGGAAAGTAAAGCTCAGAGAAAGTCAGTGGCTTGCCTGGGGTCACACAGCTGGAAGAGGCAGAGCTGGGGTCTGAGCCCAGATCTGCAGGATTTGAAGTCATGCTCCCCACTAGCACCTGCTCGCCTCCCTCCCTGCTAAGGGGCTGCTTGGTGGTAGGGAGTTGGCTGAGTTGCTGCAGGAAGTGAGGACTTTCCCCTTGGCACCGGCATTCTAATCCGTCTTCAGAGCTTTTCCCAAAGTGGAATTTCAGACGCCTCATGTTAGCAAGATTTATCTGATCTCTGTCTCAGCAGCATACTCAGGGAACTTGTGAGGGTTAACCTCTTCCTATCTTTCTCCATCATGCTCTCATTATTTTATTTTATTTTATTTTAAGCATTTCAAGGACCATAGCTTGGGGGCAATAGCCAGAAATGAGATGTTGATTAGAACCCCTAAGGTTTTAAAATATCAATTCTCTTCCAAGTGACCTAAAAGTTTAATACAATCCCAATCAAAGGTCTAGCAAGATTTTTTTTAAAAAATAGAAATTGACAAGTTGTTCAAAAATTTTTATTGGAAAACAAGGCACTGGAAAAGCCAAAACAAGTTTGAAAAAGAACAAAGTTGAGGGATTCACTGACTTTGGGACTTACTATAAAGCTACCATAATCGAGACAATATGTTACAAGAAAGACAGGGATCAATGGAGGTGAATAGGAGATTCAGAAATAGTCACACACAGACACGTCAATTGCTTTTGGATAGAGATGTAGACAATCCAATCTTTCCAACAAATGGTGTTGGAGCAACTGGGCATCCATACTCAAAGAGACAAATCTGGATTCTTATCTACATCGAACACAAAAATTAACTCAACGGATCATAGGCCCACAAGAGAAACAAAAACTCTTAAAATGTCTAGACAAAAACAAGGTCTTTGTGACCTTGGGCTAAACAGACAATTCTTAGGGCACAAAAGAGAAATCCTAAAAGGAAAAACAAACTAACACACTGGATTTCTTCAAAATGAACAACCTCTGCTTTTGGACCAACCCCTGGCTCAGGGTCCCAGCCGGAGCCGGCCTCCCCTGGGGTGCGGGGTGAGGCGGGCAGAGTCACTGTGGTCAAGAGCAGTAGCGGAGGCCAGACCGTGGGCACCGTGGGCTTGTACAGGCTGGGGCCCTTTCCACACTTGGTCTTTAGTTTGATACTTAACGTCTCTAACCTTCTGCTTTCTCACCTGTAAAAGAGCTGCCTCTGGAAAAGTCACTTGGAGGAACAGAAAATTCGAAAATTTTGAGTTCCTTCTTCTCCTCAGAGAGGATATGCAGCCGGAGGCCCTCCTGCAGGAAGCCCTGCTCCAGCCCAAGTCCAGAGCCTGGATGGTTCAGGGAGGCATAGGGATGCCCATCTCTCCAGGGTTGTTGATGGTTCTAGAAGCCAAGAGTGGAAAGTATGCACAGAAGTAGGAGAAAGAGGATGGAGGGAGAGCAGGGGTGGGAGAGAGTAGAGGAAGGCAGCAAAAGCACACGACACGCCCTAGTGACCACCACAAACCGGCGCTGACTGGGAAGAAGAACCTCAGTGGGAATGAGCTGACCCCCTGGCTCATGCCAAACCCCACGGCCATCATGCTGCATGCTCCGCCAAGCTGGAGCAGGGCCCTGTGCCCGTGAGGGCTTCCCTGTGCAAGAGCCCTCCAGTCAGCAACAATGTCTTCCTCTAGTTCAAAAACTGAGAGTAAAATGACTTACCAATTCTCACCCAATTGCTGCCAGGACAGGGTATTTTATATTTTAGAAAGTGTTTGCTGCAAAACAGTTGCAAGAACAACTTGTGGCCTGGGAGGGTTATCGGTTACACATCATGTCAGCCACATAGGACACTTCCCCCCTCAAGCACGCTGGAAGACGGGGCGCCACAGCTCCAGTGAGGAGCTCTGCAGCTAATGCCCGGGTGTCAAGGGCAGGGAGTCTAGCAGTTTGGGCAGGGCCAGGAGCACGGATTAGTGAGGAGGAGAGGGAGGGGAGGGAGGGAGGGAGGGAGGGAGGGAGGGAGGGAGGGAGGGAGGGAGGGAGGGAGGGAGCAAAATTAATGATACATTTCCTTGCACTATGTATTTGAAGGGTAGAGGTCTCCTAGACAATTTCATCAACTTGAACCCCATGGATTGAGCCTGTTCTAGATTTGGGTTCTCAGCCAGACCCTGGGAATAAACAAGGCTGGGGATTTCCTGTTCTGAAGGAGCTCCCCAAAACAGGCCTGCAGGAACTCCCCCTTCCCAGCC
The DNA here is from genome assembly GCA_963693515.1 of Pipistrellus nathusii. Taxonomy (NCBI): domain Eukaryota; kingdom Metazoa; phylum Chordata; class Mammalia; order Chiroptera; family Vespertilionidae; genus Pipistrellus; species Pipistrellus nathusii. The sequence continues at coordinate 77,603,139 of OY882865.1, read as the reverse complement.
TCACCGCCCCCCAGCCCCCACCCCACCTCCATCCTGGGCTCATCAGGCCAGCGTCTGTGAAAGGACCTGGGACCTGTTCATGTCATCCCCCTGACAGTGCCCGCACCACTTTATTATTGGGACAGAATCCAAGCGCGTATCCCAGCTGACAAGCCTGAGGAGTCAGGCCTGCCTGCACCCCCATTTCCCACCAACCCCCCCTCCAGTGTTGCCCCAGTCCAGTGAGCTTTCCCCTGCTCCTCCAGCACCTCAATGTCTCTCCCAGGCAGGCTGTCCCCGCTCCTACCTCCCGCACATCCTCAGGAAGGCTTTCTTAGGGAGCCCCCTTCCCCCCCACCTCGAATGCAGGCGCTGTATTGCCAAGCTCCTCTCGGCTAGGCAGTTAGCACGTCTAACTGCTATCTCCCCCACAAACCGAAGGCTCCCTCCCACGGGGACCAGGCCTGGCTCCTCCTCAGTGCTCGCCTCATGTCCACCCAGGCTGGCGTTGGGAAGGCACGGATATTTGTGGACCAAATGAACAAGTGAAGAAATAGACTCTGGAGGCCACCGATGGGTGGACTGGGGTGACTGGCTCCCCAGCAAAGGGAGCCGGAGCCCACAGAGCTCCACCGGGCTGCGCGCCAGGCAGCGCCGCTGACCCGCTGTAGCCCTGACCTGGGTCTTCTGGGCCAGGGATGAGGGAGCCCACGGTCGCTGGGTACCGGGTCTTCCTCTTGCTCCTCTTCCACGTCCACTAACCAGCGTGGTCCTCTCCCTGCCTTAGGGCCTGGAGGCCGCCCCTCCTGTGTTAGAGCCCTGCTTGCTGTTTGCAGAGTCTGTCATCTCCCTGTCCTGGGTTTTTACCTGGAGTGGCTTTGCTCCCCCAGCGTGCTCAGTACAGGGCCTGCTGCCTCGCCCTGCACCCACCGGGTCTGCTCACCAGACCCATCCTGGCTTTGAGTAATTGTAACTTGGATCGGGCAGGGGTCCTCACAGTGTCCTGAGCTTCCTCTGATGCCCACGCTTCGCCCACACCGCCAAGCACCCCTCTGTGGCCTCCTCCTCACACGCAGCGTGCTGCGGGGAGACGGGCTCCGAACTTGGCAGACTGAATCTCACTGAGCACTTAGGACACAGTCAGTCGCTGCATCTGTGGAAGGGGGTTGGCAGCTAAAGGAAACAGCTGGCTGCCCCAACACAGGCCTGGGCTCAGAGCGCACCCCAGGCTGCCTGCCTCCAGCAGGGGGTTCTTTCAGGAAGGCTCGCCCTGTGGAGGGCATAGGCAGGTCGGGGTAGGGGTGGGGGGTGGCTGCGAGGTGCACTCCTCGGCCTCTCAGAGCCCCAGACTGTGCAGGGCTGCACCGCACACTTCCCACGCAGGAGCACCCCTGCCGGAGGCCGGAGCTGCCATCACCATGAAGATGGCCCCGGGTGACCTGCCCTCCGGGGCCGGAGGCTGCTCTCCGCAGACGCTCACGGGCTCCGACCGTGGGGGATCAGCACCCCGGCTCTGCTCCTGGGCACAACAGTGGGCACATCAAGTCACAGCACGTCTGCCTTATTTGCCAATCTGTTGACTGTGCCCCCTGGCCCTCAAGTCCCTATTCATTGAGTGGTAAACATGTTACCTAGCAACTGAGTGTCAATATCAACAAAGGCTCAGATGAAGTTGTTAATCTGGGTGAGACTGACAGAGGGCCGAGGTGCTCCCTGGGGGCTCCTCCACTCATTGTCTGACACTTAGATGGGCCCACGGGGATATCGAGGCTCAAAAGACCCCGCCTCTCCGTCCACTGTGGAAATTAAATGAAGTGTGCATCTCAGGCGGGAAAAGTCCTGGCGCAGGCCTCCTGGGGACACTGTTTTCTTCTCTCTTTCTTCCCCACAGCGCCTCAGGCCCGGGACAGAGTGCTTCCCCGAAAGCAGTGACCGCTGCTAATTTTGGAAGGCACGCCTGCCATTTGTTCCGTTCACGGGGCTGCAGGTTGGGTGAGGAGGGCAGAGCGGGCTCTGGACTCAGCCCAGTGCCAGGCTCAGGCCTCCATCGCAATCTGCGGTGGAATGAGGGTGAGCACGTGGCAGGCGCTGCGAGGGAGCAGCTGCTGCCTCTCCCTGGAGCTCCTACGTCAGTGGGAAGAGGCCATGAACAAAAAAAGAAACCAGGTCACGATCTAAGCTGTGCGGGTACCTGGGGAGAGCATTTCAGCAGGGGGAGGGGCAAATCCAGTCCTGAGGACTGTGTTTTATGTTTTGTATCTTCAAAGAGCTACAGGAAGCCAGAGTATCTGCTTGGCTGATAGTGCAGTGTCTAGGGGGCTTTGGGGGTGGGTGGTGGTGGTGCTGTGTCGAGGAGTCAGAGTTCACCTAAGGGGGTGGAAGCCAGTGGAGAGTTTCCACTGTGGGTGACTCGGTCTAAATTCCACTGGATGGAGAATGACTGCAGGGGCCCGGTGGAGGCAGGGAAACCGTGTAGGAGGTTCTAGGTGAGAGGCGCTGGATGATGGCACTTCTGTCTCATCCCCAGCAGGCCCCCCCTGGGGCTGTGGTGGAGGAGTGGAATGGGCGCAAAGGGCGCCTAGCCTTGAGAGGTCGGCCTATGGGGCTGAGGCTGAGCTCCCAGCTCGTGCTCGGCCCTTCTTCCCTGTGCCCTTGGAGAACGCCTCTCAGGGCCCCACTGCCTCGTCTGCTAATGAAACCGTTTGTTCTGTCTCCTCTCCAGGATGCTAGGAGGAGGGGTGGGAGGACCGTGCATTTGGAATGGGGTAAAATTGTTTCCGAAATCTGACTGAGCCTTTTACTAGCTGTGAGGCCTTGGTCAAGCTACTTAACCTCCCTAAGCCTTGGGTCTTCTCCTCTTTAAAATGAGCTAATGGCATCTGCCTCCAAAGGCGCTCAGTCAATGCTTAATTACTTGTTCAGCACACATTTTTGTGTGTGTGCTAGGCATCCTGCAAGGCAGGGAGATGAGTAAGATCTGGCCCTTTTTCTCCTGGAGGCAAGAAGACTGGCTTGTTGAGAATAATTACAGCCCAGGGGCCTTGCCCTCAGGAAGCCCTGGCGCCCCCGCTCTTGCCCGGGGCAGCAGCAGTGTGGGGGTCTTGTAAGAAGTATTAGAGCTGAGCAGAGGGGGCTGGGCTAGGGTTCAGGAACCCAGGTGCTAGCAGACTCCTGCCCTGATTTCAGTCTTTTCTCTGGGTCCTGGTTTCTGTACCAAGAATGAAGAGATGGGATTGGATGGTCATTAACTCCTTACACCTTTGACTACACGGAGAAGGACCATCTGCCTTGGGCAGGAGCTGGACAGTGATGAGCCTGGGCTCCCTGAGGCCACAGGCAGGGCAGTCTTTCAAAGATTCAGGTTTTCCACAAATCCAGGTTCCCTCCGGCAGCAGACTCTGGGCCTCAGGGGTCCTGAGGAGCCCCGGCCCCTGAAGGAAGGTTGTCCCCTCAGTTGTCTTTTAACCTTCTGATCCTTAAAGGAAAACGTGGGGCTTTTATGCCCCCGACACCTCTTGAATTCCTGCTGATCTCCATCTTAAACATGGAGACTGTAGCCTCAGGACAATGTCTGGAGAGGCAAGAGTGTCTAAGTCAATCCTATCTAATAAAAGAGTAATATGCAAATTGACCATCACTCCAATATTACACAAGATGGCTGCCCCCATGTGGTCAAAGATTCTGCCCCCATGTGGACACAAGGAGGCCACCACAAGATGGCCAGCAGGGAAGGGCAGTTGGGAGGGACCAGCCCTGCAAGGGAGGGCAGTTGGGTACGATCAAGCCTGCAGAAGAGGTCAGTTAGGGGTGACCAGGACTGCAGGGGAGGGCAGTTAGGGGCAATCAGACTGGCAGGGGAGTAGTTAGGGGGTGATTAGGCTGGCAGGCAGAAGTGGCTAGGCAGGTGAGCAGGGGGGAGCCAGCAGTCCTGGATTGTGAGAGGGATGTCCGACTGCCCATTTAGGCCCTATCCTACCAGGATTTCATCCACCAGGCCTCTAGTAATAACATAACTTGCATTGTGTAGAGGTGTATGTTACTTTCTGCTGTGGCAATTGCTATTCACATACCATATGCAGAAAGGATGGAAAGTTTCTTTCAAAATTACATTCAGTTAATAATCAAGGTAAGCCCATTTTGAGGGGGGAGATGTCTTGAGCCATGTGAAATTGCCAATAACTGACCACTTCTGACCTGTAAAAACAACAATTTCATACAATTCAACCTAGCATAAAGTAGTGGTGATAACAATAGCAGCTAGCATTGATTGAGGACTTACTACAGCCAGACGCTGCTCCTACTGCTTCACAGGGGGCTTCTCACATCGGCATCTCACGTTGTCCCCAGAGCCAATGGAGTGCTTGGGAAGCACTGCAGTTAATTGCACACTACATCAAGCAGCCCTGTAACCCTGGCCGAGGCTAGTCCAGAATCTGAGCCCCTCATTGACTGCAGAGTCCATTGCCCTGGTCCACCCTATGTTCATATTTCTTGAACAGCTAATACAGAGCATGGGCTGGTGATGGTCATGGCTGGGAAGTAGGAATATGGGACAGAATTACAGCAACTCTTGGGGAGACAGATGGGTACACGTGATGAGTCCCCACTGTGCAGTCCATGGGGGAGACTCAGCACAGCACTGTGGGCAGGAAGGCTGCTCCCTGAGCCCCTTGCAGGCCGGGCTGAGCCGTGTTCACCTGTGATGGACAGGAGGACCAGGTGACCAGAGAGGAGGAGGAGCGGTGGGGCAGGTCGCCTGCACAGGGCCAGAGAAGACGTAAGATGCCAAGCAAGGAAGGCATGGGAGATGAGGCTGGGAGAAGAGTCACCAGGAGATAGGCATGGCCCCCAAAGGATTTTTTCTTCCAATTATAGGACACATGTAGCATTTTGGGGCTCTGTCCCAGCTTACCCACCAGCCCACATGAAGTGCTCTCATCTGCCCACACGTGGCAGAGATGGTTCCAGTGTCAGTACCATGGGTGACAACCGTACCCAGAGGAGCTGATGACTTCAGGGTCCACTGTCCCTGCCGCCCTCTCCCCAGGGCCTTGATCAGACCAGAGAGGGGAAGGGAAGCCAGTGAGAGCTCAATGACAGTCGATGGGGAGGCACACGGGGGTTGCAGGTGACAGACTCGGTGACTAAGCTTCAGTGGGCCACAGCAGTGGGCAGGTGTTACAAGGTGGTACCAAAGGAAAAATAGAATCTTGGGTTCTAGGTGCCAGGGAGAGCAGACATCGGTAGATGATGGTGACAAAGGTGGAGCTTGTGAGCTGATTTGAATCCCAGGTCAAAAGCTTCTCCTTTTGGTGTGAGTTACATCCCGCCCAAGGTTGATGGTGGCAAGGTGACCAGTGTAGGCACCAATGGAAACATAGACAGAACATTAAAGCCAGGGTCTCCTGACTTAGAGGAGCGCCCGGGTCGGGTGGGAGAAAATGCTGGAGAGGGAAATGGGAAATTGCTGACCCTGGTGGCTTGGGCCGCAGCAAATTGGGCTCTGTAGGCTCAGCAACCAAACGGGGAAGGAAAGCAGGAGAGACCACCGTTACCCTCTGGAGTTGCAAGAGCAGCCTCATTTTCTCATCCATCCAATGGGGATAATATCACTGGTGCTGGCATGACTGTGAGGAGTCCACAGGCCAGGAATTAAACCCCCTTCACTCTCCTCCTTACCCTGGGGTAAAGCATGGTGGCTGCCCGAGGCTGAGGGATCTGGGAGGGCAAAGTCTACAAGAGCTGCTGAGTAGAGGTGCCCCAGGGGCTCAGAGCTCTGGGACGGGCCTGCCTGTCTAGCTTTGGGCTCCTTCCTGCTCCGAGGGCAGGTGGGGCAGTGCGGGGCCTGCAGAGAGCGGGGAGGACAGCAGGGTCCAAGATGGCAGCTCTCCTGTCCTGTGGCTGCTGTCTCATTTGCTGAGTCCCAGAGAGAGAAGGGCAGGCAAGAAGGGAGTGCTGGCTAGACAAACACGAGGAAGATGGACAGAGGGAGAGAGGAACGCCAGGATGGGGGCTCAGAGTGAATCAGAAAGTGGGGGAGAGGAGGCAGGCGGAGATCAGGGCACAGTGGGGAGAGCAGCGGGCAGACTGCATTACCCGCACGTCTGTCGCTAGTGCAGGGTGAGGGATGTCACCCCTTCCCCGCCACATCCAGCCCGGGCTGAGAGAGCCTCACAGGGCGCTGCAGGGAGCTGGAGCCACCCCCCAGCTCTGCCCCTCCCTCTGAGCGCAGAGGGCCTGCAGCTAGCACTCTGCTCTGCCAGCCTGACCCCTAAATCAAGCCCACCCCCGGCAGAGCCCCAGGGGCTGCCCCCCCATTGCCAGCCTCAGCCTGGGAGCTGGTTGCTTCCTTGTTGAATTGTTTGGGCCCCTCTCTGAGCCCTGCCCCTCGCTGCCCAGAGTAGGAGCCCCAGAAGGGCCCAGCCTGCCCACCTCTGACCTGCATCCTGACTGCCCTCCCCTCCCTCTGTCGTCTCCCCATTCCTTCCACTGTTGGCTGCCTAGGGTGGGGCCTTCCCACTGTGCCCCGATATATAGGGGATTAAATATGTACCATTTATATTTCCCCTGGAGCATGGGTCAGTGCTCAACAGTGTTAGCTATTGGCCACATTTTAATCATGTCTTGTCTCTTCAGGGCTGCAGTTCATTCACCTCTGATGTGAAAGCCACGCAACCACGCAGCATTAGGCACCTACTGACAGCTGCACAGAGCAGGGCAGCCTCCCTCTGGGGTTTCTTGCAAAAAAAAAAAAAAAGCAATCTAAACATGAGGAAACATATGACAAACCCACCCTGCTACAAACTAGCTGAGCCGAGCTCCTCCCAAGTGTCAGGGTCAAGGGAGACAGAGAAAGACAGTGGCCTAATATTGCAAATTGGAGGGTTCTAAGGAGACATCACTGCAAGATGAGAAGTGGGGTCCTGCTTACATCCTGATGCTGTGAGGTAACTTGCGAAATTCAAGCAGGCTTGCAGATTGGTTGTTAGTGTCATGTCTGCCGGCGCCCTGGTTCTGACCTGCGTACGCGGTTCACAGGGCATTAGCGTCAGGGAAGATCGAGTGAGGCTGTGCGGAACTCCTGGGACTATTTTTGCCAAGCTGTTTCAAGTCTGAAATGATTTCAATATGAACATTTTCACCAGAAGGACTAGTGAGAGTAGCTACCTCACAGGCTCTCGGGAGCACATGTAAAGCACAGAGCAACGCGGGGCACCCAGCAGACTGTCATCGCTGCCAACATCCAGACCGAGGCCACAGCTGTCGGAGCCAGAGGGCACCGGGCGCCCTCCTTTTAAAGCGCCATCCATCTATCTCCCTACTAAGCACACTTCTGGAAAGCACAAGGACATGGCAGGGAGCAGGCCCACGCCCATCCCTGGCCACCTGGCTCCAAGCGGCAGAGGCAGATGTCCATCATTGACTCTCCCAAGCAGCACCTGGGCACACAGGGCGCTGAGGACTGTGCCGGGGAGTCCCCAGGTCCCCACGTGTGGGAGGGCCTCCTAAGCCCTGTCCCGGGAGGCCAGGCTTCCCTGGCATCTGAAGGTGGCAGAGAACGATGCCAGGAAAACAGGCCGGAGGCAGTGTGAGCGGGCTGTCTGCGGGGCGTGAGCGGGCTCTGAGAGCCGGGGCGGGAGGGACGGCCTGGCCTGAGGGACTGCGGTCCAGGCCGGCCCGGCTCGCGGCCCTGTGTAGCCTGTCACGCCACATGTTCCCCAACGCGGCTGAACTTCAGCTGCAGAGAGTCCCATCTTGCAAATTCGTCAGCACGTGGGCTTTGCGCCAACTTGGAGGGTTTATTAATAGAGAAAAAGTGCAGCTTGGGTAGGACTTGGTGATCTTGAGAGCGGGTCACTCTGCCAGCTTTCAGAAGAAAGGGCGCCTGGCTGTGTCACCGTGAAAAGCAGGGTGTGCTCAGGCAGATAACAAAGCGCCTTCTGTCCCCTGGCACCGCCCGGTGCCCAACGCGTTTCACAGTGTCTTCGCACCTCGCCCGGGGGCGGGCCCAGCAGATGCCCCTGCCCACGTCACGGGCTGAGCATGAGGAGCTGAGAGCCAGAGAGCCGGGGCTCTGTGTGCCCAGGCGTGGCTGCCCAGCAGGGCAGTGAGGTGGGTGGGCAGAGGCCTCTGTGCCTTTTGCCCCCAGGGAGAGGGTGCAGAGGAGGAAGTGCCGGCACAGTGGCCGGACTGTGCTGTTTCATCATCTCCAAACTTTACGCTCATCAGGAAAATGGGCCCACAAAACCCCTCCTGGGGAGTGATGAGCATCCGCCAAGTATTATACTTGTGGGGTGGCCCCAATGTGAGGCACTCAGAAGCCGCTCACTGAATGGAGGTCCCTCCTCTCAGCCTGTAGGATGCCCTGTACGCGGAGCCCAGGAGCAGCCTTTAGGTTCTGACCCTCGTGCTTTCATTGCTCCCTTCATGCTGACGCCACGCAGCCAGCCTGTGAGCACACGGCCGTGCCAATGGCTTTCACTCATCCACACTCAGACACACCTACTGCACCAGGCACCGGGCCGAGGGCTCCACACACGGGAACCCCAACTCTTCAAAAACAACCCTGAGACGTGGGTACAGATAGTAAATGGGGAGGTTGCAGGTCGAACCCAGGAGGTCTGTCCTCAACCACAGCTCTGCCCACCTGCTGCCCGAGAGGATAGCTGTACCACCACGGCATGGCCTGAACTGTGACTCCAGGATTCAGTGAAGTCCTGACCCCTATGCCTCAGCACACGGGACTTTGTTTAAAAACGGCCTTCTTGCAGGTGCAGTCAGTGAGGGCCGAGGGTGGAGCCTGACCCCCTGTGACCGGCGTCTGTCTGTATAGAGAGGAGAAATCTGGGCACAGAGCAGGCACACGGGAGAAGCCCTGTGAAGGTGGAAGCAGAGATCTGGCGGGTGCTGCTACAAGCCAGGGAACATCAGATCCTGTCCGCAAGCCACCTGCAGCCGGAAGAGAGGCCAGGATGGTACTCCCTCAGAGCCACCAGGAGGAACCAGCCCCGGCGACACACCGATCCCAGGCCGTGGCCCCGGGACAGAGAGTGCATTTCTGTGTGAAAGGCTCCTCTCTGTGGCACTTTGTTAGGACAGCCCAGCAAACGGTACCGCCACTGCAGTCTTTCCAGGGCATGTCCCAAAGCAGCCCCCCTTTCTCGGGGATGCTACAGAATCCGGGAGGTAGACTCATAATCCTTTTGGTGTCCTCGATAGTGACTCTTAACGGAGGCAGCTTTAGCAATGTCTGGAGACATTTGAGGTTGTCACCCTGGGAGGGGCTATTGGTGTCGTGTGGGCAGAGCCCAGGGATGCTGCTGACCACCATGCAGGCACAGAGCAGCTCACCACAGAGAATTACCTGACCCAAAACATGGGCAGTGTTGAGGCCGCAAACCCTTTTGACAATCAGAGGACTCCTGTGATCTTCTCCTTGGAAAAATCTGCTAACACGTACATTCACTCAACTCTCTCTCACACACACATGCATGCACTCTCAGAGACATACACACTCACACAGACTCACACTCCCTCCCTCACTCACATGCCATTCTGTGCCCCAAGGAAGGACAGAGTCCCAAGCATCGCAGGTTAAGCACCCTTGTTGCTTTGTTCATGAGGATATGTTGTTCACATAGCTAAGATTTTTAGCATTATGCACAGAGATACAAATATAAGATAATAAAGGCAAGGTTAAAAATCCTATAATCTGCCGAAACCGGTTTGGCTCAGTGGTAGAGCGTCGGTCTGCAGACTGAAAGGTCCCAGGTTCGATTCCGGTCAAGGGCATGTACATTGGTTGTGGGCACATCCCCGGTAGGGGGTGTGCAAGAGGCAGCTGGTTGATGTTTCTCTCTCATCGATGTTTCTAGCTCTCTATCTCTCTCCCTTCCTCTCTGTAAAAAATCAATAAAATATATTTTAAAAATAAAATAAAATAAATAAAAATCCTATAATCTTAACTTGAATTGGAAATATCAATATGAACTCATGATGTGTTTTCCCTTTCCTGAAGAAAGCACCTGTAGCCAAGCTCTGGCCACTGGGAAGTTCCATGAGTAACGCCAGCCCAGCATAATGAGCTCACAGCTCCAGGCTGGGGTCTCCCGGGAGCTAGAGAGCCTTGGAGAAGTGGATGACTCTGGGACTGTGGGGAAAAAAAACATGAGCTAAGCCATCTTGTCCTACCAAAAAGCAAAGACTTTGTCCCAAGTTTCTACAGCTGTATCAGAAGGAGCTCACTCAAAATGGTTCTTATTGGCCAACAATGGGAAAATGTTATCATCAAAAACAAAAATGACTGAGATGGATTGAAATAAACCAAACACTGAGTTTATAATGATAGCTTTAAAAAATTAATTGTCACCTTTGGAAGACACTAGAAAACCAACATATTATTGTGAAAAACTTTTTTAAATTATTATTTTTAAAAGGAAAGGTTCAAACATTTATTCTGCCTTTTCAGGGATATCATTAATGAAGGCGAGAGCTGTTGTAGAATAATTAATTTCACCTAGAAAATGCAAAAGGAATAATAGAATGTTACCCTTTTAAGCCCTGATGAAATAATGGCTGGCATGGCTGTTAAATCCATGAATGGGGAGGGCTGGTGGGAAGTTTATGATGGGCAGGTCCGGCAACGACACCTGAGCCTGCAGATTGGTTGAAACTTTACAGAAAGAGGCTCAGACATGCGCTCATGATGAGATCTAACAGGAAGCACATGGCACTTCGGAGAGGTTATTATAAAAATCTGAACCCAAATCTGGACCTAACTGTGCATTTATAGGAAAGACAGGCACGGGGAGGCTTGTTGACACAGTGTGGTGATGCAATCAGCCACTGGCCAGACCCGGGACCTGGGAAGCTCCAAGTACAAATGACCTGAATTTTGCTTTTGGTTTGTCTTTTCCCCCCAACAAACACGTGGCATAAAAAAAAAAAAAAAAAAAAAAAAAAAAGATGGTGGGGAAAACTGTAATAGAGTGAATAGACTTAGGAGACATATTATTCAAGCAATGTATTATACAGACCCTGTCTGAATTCTGATTGAGGAAATGATTGTAAAAGACGTTTATGGGGAAATGTCAGTGAATGGATGTGACATGATGTTAGGACTTGTTGTTAATATTTTTAGATTTGATAATAATGGCATTGTGAGTTTTTACAGAGAGCCTTATCTTTCAGAGATTCATGCTGAGGTGTGTGTAGCTGAAGTGGCCCAGCAGGGAGGCAGTGGGGTTAGCACAGTAGCCGTTATTAAAGCTGTGTGGTGTGTGCAGAGGTTAGTGTCCGCTTTCTACTCTTGTATCTGTCAGAAACGTTTATAGTGAGCCATCTGAACAAGGACCACTGGGCTGGGCATTGGCTGAGCCCCCACTGCAGCTCTGTGAGTGCCCTCAGGGCTCACACACGCCTGCCTGGGGGGCGGGGTTTGTCAGGAAGCCTTTCAGAAGAGGTGGTACTTGATCTGAGTCCTAAAGTGAGTGTTCCCTGGGGGACGGCCTCGGGCAGGGAGTCGGAGCAGACCCCGGGGCCACAAATGTGCACACAAGAGATACTCAGAGAGGCAGAGACCCATAGCAGACACACAGGCAAGGGGGCGGCGGCAGCCTGATTAAGGGGTGGCTGTGGCTGTGGCTGTGGCTGTGGCTGTGGCTGTGGCTGTGGCTGTGGCTGTGGAAGGACAGGAGTTGGGGGAGGAAGATGGACCGGAGGGGCCCTTTTTTGGGGTGGGGCACGTATAGAAGAAGGCTGGGGTCCCTCAGGATAGGTACCCCAGAAGTGGTGCAGAGAGTGGGATCGGTGCCCAGCAGTCCAGCCACTTGTCCAGGACTTGCCCGGCCACCACATTCAACCTTGCCTGGCAACTAAGAGCCCACTGTTCATGCACATTGCAGTCTTCTCTCGCTCCTGGCAATGCCAGGGCTAGAGCCTAACTCCTGCCGTCTGTCACCTAACACCAGTTTCTGAGCTCGTGGTTCTGTTGGTCCCTCCAATCCTTCCCCGCCCTGCTCCGTGTGCATCCCCAGCCCCCAGCTGCTAGCATCCACCCTCACCTGGGTTCCCAGCGGGGCGTCCCGGCAGGAGATGGGCAGCGGAAGAAAAGTGGCCAGGAGCCTGCTCGGGGGCTGGCTGCGCCTGTGAGCACTGGCTCCTCCCATTTCACCAGCTGTGAGCCTGGCTCCTGAGCTCCGGTCCTCCCTGCCCCTTTGGGCCCTGGGCGGTAACAGCTCCCATGGCGGCCAATCCCTGGGTGCCTTACACCCCCCTTCATTCCCTATAACAGCATCTCTGCAAACAGTCCCTTCACTTACAAGTCTCTTCACCAACGCCAACCAAGTGTTTCTTGCTTGTTATGTATCGAGTGCTCACCCACCCTGCCCCTACCAACTATCCCCATCCTTGAAGCCTCAGGCCCCAGACAAAGCACCCGGATCCCTGCTCACAAATCATGAGCCCACAGCCATGCAGCACCTCTTGCCAGTGCCGTTTGCCCCCCGAGCGAAGGTGTGGCCCGTGCGGACGATGACTGAGAGACCTCTGGAGGAGACTTTGCCTCTGTGTCCTCCGGGGGCCCAGCCCACCCGGCCTGGCTGCCTTACAGGAACGGGGCACGTGGCGTGGAGGGCAATGCGGCTGCAGTGGCTTCATCTGAGGGAGGACAGCATTGTCCTCATTCCAACTCCTCCATGTTAGAAGCAGAGTCGATGGCAGTTCGAAAGCCAGCCCCTCTGGGACTTTTGCAAACACACCAGGTTCCAAGAATAGAAGTTGTGTGCTGGCCATGGCACACGCCCAAATCAGACAAGCCAGAGTGCCCACATGTGAACTTCTGTCTTAATTGGGATTCTTGATCTTGATGAGTGAAACAGACACACACACACATGCAACCAGATTTCAATTTAGCCCGTGGTTGGTAACACTGTTTGCATGAAGAATCAGAGAAAATGAAGGAAACTAAAGAGCAGGCAGGGGCTCACTGGGTGTGGTGTCTGCTCTGGGACCAGGATCTGCCCTGGGATGGCACTGTGTCAGCAGAGGCTGCCAGGCTGAGGACGGGGCAGCGCTCATGCCTCCAGACCGGCCTGGGCGAGGAAATCACACCGCTGCACACGCCTGGCTGACAGGCAGGAATGCTTCTGGAGCCCAGCTCGATCATAAGCTCCGAGAACTGCCTGCCCCATACGGACCCCCGCTGTGGGAAGTCACCAGACAGGCGTTTGTCTCCCGAGCAGCTTAAGGAGATTCTGAACAAGCAAGAAGGGACGGAACGATATTTCCTGGATTCTGGCTGAGCCACCTGGCCAGGAGGAGAATCTGCCTGAGGGGGAGAGGCCTGCAGAGGAAGGCCTGGCCTGCACCAGGGGCTTAATAACTCTTAATTTCACTCAGGTCCATTGTTTCTGGCCACTGATGCTGAGAATAACGATGGTGGTGGTGGCGGGACCTGGCGGTGTGCTTCTTAAGGTCATTCCTGTATCATATTTGTGTTTTGCTTGGCATTCACAAGGACCCCTGCAGTGCGAATGGCAGCTACTGCAGTCCCCCTTCTCCTGATGAGAACACCGAGGCCCAGGGATGAAGAGACTTGCCTGCACAGACTCCAGTGTCCGGAGCTGGAGCCAGAGCCAGAGCCGGAGCCAGAGCTGGCGCTTGGCGCCACGTCTGCTGCTCTTATCGCCATACCCAGGACTTAAAGGCTCAGCAGCAGCTCCCAGAGCGAGGAAAGGCTCCTTGTGTTCCGGGAGTGACGTGAGGCCTGGCTGATCTTCAGCAGCAGGACAGCTTCTGGGGTAGAAGAGGAGGGAGAGCCTGGTTCTCACTGAGATCAGTGCCGGGCACTGAGGTGGGCAACTGCCCAGAGCCGGATGCCGCAGCTCAGGGCCAGGGAAGGAACGGCTACTCCCCACCATGCTCTCCCACCAGGGGCACCACCAGGCGCACCACCAGGGGCACCCAGGGAAGGCTGCACCTTAGCGATGTGGGGGTTCATGGTGACACAGTGTGGCCCTGCACCCTCACTCGCTGGGCTTTGGGGGTGGTTTTACATGCGAATATCCACTTTCACGTGAATCAGCTCTGGGACCAGCACAGGCTGGGGGTTGGAGCTATCAAGTCCTCAGCATGGGCCTGTGAGTGCCCCGCCTTCTGGGTGAGGATCGGACGTCACCATTGCTGTGATGTGTTAGCCCAATGCCAGGGGAGGGCATTGAGAGAGATCACAGCTCCTTCTCAGCCCTGGCCCCGAGAGGGTGGTCTTGGAGAAGAGCCCCTCTCCCTGATACTGTCATCGTGGCTGCACCCCTCAAGCAGCCCTCTCACCCCACATTTCAATCAGTGCTCTCGGGGTGGCCCAGGGAATGCCAGAGAACAGCTCCCCCGACTTCAGGGTCCCTGGCCACTGGGGCCTCTAGTCCATTCCAGCCACGGCAGGAGGACGGGGAAGGCGCGGTGAAGGCGCAGTGGCCAGGCCTCCCCCAGGGCTCCAGCTGGGCTGACGCGGAGCAGAGCCTGCTGAGCCACCTGGCCAGGAGGAGAGCCTGCCTGCCGGGGAGAGGCCTGCAGAGGAAGGATGCCCACGGAGCAAGGAAGCCATTGAGAGCGGAAGCCAAGCCCCAAAATGAAGTGGTCAGCGAGGGAGGCCAGCAGGGCCTGGGCTGGCCCAGGCCTTGTCACATGCCGCACTCCCCACACTCTCACCTCCCGCCCGCCGCTGCTCTGGCCTCTGCCAGAATGAGGGCCCGGTGGGAGACACTGATGGCCTCCTCAGAGCCGGGTCACCGGGGCGTGGCCTGAAGGAGGCGTGGGGCAGAGGCAAGCACAGAGGAGGGAGGTGTGCCAGGCTGAGGAATGGCTGGGGGTGCACGGGGTACCCAGAGCCCACAGCAGACAATGAAGCAGGAGAGGGCAGGCCGTGGGGAGGGTCGACAGCCAATGTGGGCTTTCCAAAGAGCACCAGCGAGCACTGGAGGCCAGCCGCCCCTCCGTCGGTGACAGGAGGCCTAGGGCTCAGTGTGCCGAGGGCCATGGAAGTGGCTCTCACTCCTGGCAGCCAGCACAGCCCAGAGGCTCTATGCTTCTCCCGTCGCTCACTGGGCACCTGGCGCTCACTGTTCCGCCCTCGGCACCCGCCGCCAGCACTGGCCCATGTGCAGAACCAATGTCTGCGCTGGGATTTGATCCCAGAACTGTCACTAGGGACCTTGTCTTTCCCACCATCCTTGTCTTGGGAATCTCTACATGATCTGGGGACCTGCTGTCCATGGGCCAGGTGACCCTGTGCGAACACCCAGTGCTTATGGAGCAGCTTCTATGATGAAAGCCGGGGCGGGGCCTCAGGAAGAGATCGGGAAGGGTGCCCGGGCCGTGTCCACATGCTGATGGTGGAGAAATGAGGCCGGTCACACACAGTGGTCACAAGGGCTCAGTGTGTGGCCCAAAGGGACTCGGGCGCTGGAACTGTGCGGGAGATGGGCAGAAAATGGGGTCAGTCCGTGGGCATCTTGGTTTTCTCTGTCTCCAAATTGTGACTTTAACGGCAGAATCCTGGTAGGTGCCGTCCTGCCCCGCCTGACCTTGGCTGCTGAGATCTCGGGGACCTGCCCCTCCTTAGCCAACTCTCTGCTGCCAGTCGAAGGCCACAGCCAGGGTTTTCTAAACTCTGTGGCCACTACTTCCTGATGCCAGAGCTTGGCTCTACCCGGCCCCTGCCCCACTTTCTGCGTGCCAACCCCAGCCCCATTGCCTCGCATCGTCCTAACCTCCCAATCCCAGCCTTGTACCTGGCAACTGCCATGCTGAGAGAAAGGGCTAGGGTTTGGGGTCAGCCCTGGGTTAAATATAGGCTCTGCTTGTCACTTATCCTCTCCAAACCTTCACTTTCTCCTCTAAAAGGGACAAACGTGCCTGCCTCTTGGGGATGATGGTGAAAGACAGAGAGGATCACAAGGCGAGGAGCTGGCACTACCAAAGGTGTTCTCAGTCAACCGGGCCATCCCTGTACAGGCCATGCCACACACACACACCCCTGGGGACAAAGGGCCGGGCATGCCTGCCCTTATCAAGCGGACACAGTGCGCATGGCTCATCGGGCCATGACAGCTGCATGGTTGTGCAGCACACGTTTATCCAGCATGGTCCCTGTGCTGCCTCCGGCCGCTCTTTGCTACAAGGACGTGGCAGAAATAAAGGTTACCCTGAGCCAACACAGACATTCAAACTCGTGTGGGTGGCCAGTCCCACTGACTTCCCTCCTGCAGAACTGCTCATTGCTGCTCTTCCAGGGAGCAGCAGGCAAGAGGCAGTGAGGGGTCAGGGTGCATGAAGAACTGTGCCTCAAACGCCGACACTCATGCAGCCCTGAGATTCCCCCCAGAGGAGCCCACAGGGCCAGTAGATAGAATGGCAAGTCGCCCACCGTGGGGCTGGCGGAGTCTCCTGCATCATATAGGACACGCTCCCTCTGCATCCAACAGAGTTCAGTTTGCTTGTGTTCAACATGCATTCAATGCTGCTGCTCTGAATAAGAATTCTAAACTTGGAGTTCAATGAATTCATACTCTCTTTTTTCCAACAAAATTAAACATAAAGACCCAATAAAGGAAACACAACTGTTGATCAATCTGGTTGAAGAATGAGCCCTGGAGGACAGTCCCGATTTTTAGCAATTTGTCCCGCGTCCCGCTGCGTTTTTAAAAAAAAGTCCCGATTTTTGGGAAGAATCTTTTAAATCTTTTAGACTTTTTTAAAACGCCGCGGGACATGGAACAAATTGTTAAAAATCAGGACTGTCCCGCCAAAGCGGGATGTCTGGTCACCTTAGACTAAAACCCTGGGGCTCCGGGAGGCCAGCCATGAAAGCCACTAAACCCCCAACTCTTTTACACTGAGTGACTAAGACCTGGGACTGTGCCCGCAAACGCACACGCAGTGGGCAAGAGCACATTGTCCTAACTGTTCCCTGTGTGCTGAGCTGATCTCTCTTAAGAAGTGGACACGTGTTCGCTCCTCCTTTGGGCTCCTCTGAGCCCTGGGCAAACACACGTGAGAGTTCTTGATTATGCGGACATGAATGGGGCCAGAGTGCTGGGCCAACATCTGCTCTGGACTGGTGAACCCTGGTGTCCTTGCCAGAGGGTAGAGCGTGGTGGGGGTGGACACACTCAGCTGGCACCCAGCCTGCTCCAAACCTCAGGAACCTCAGATGCCCAAGCCCAGCACCTCCAGGGAGAGGCCGGCAGTGGGTGTGGTGGCCATGTCTGGTCAGGCTGCCTGCAGGTATTAATAGAATAGGGCCTTTGGGTGTGGGGACGGAGACACAGAGCCAGATAGGTGCTCTGGCCTGGCCAAGTGGGGCTTCAGCCTGGAACAGGGGAGACGTGAAACTCCCACTTGGGGCTGCAGGGGAGAAATGTCCCCTAAGCCACTCTGGGCCAGGGGCAGGAACCGGCATTGCTGGAGGGAGCACCGTGGAGTCGGGACCTCATATGGTGGGGGCTCATGTCTTAACTCATCTCGTTCCCCTCACGGCCCACAGGCTGGCCAAGGCCATCACTCCCATTTACCAACACAGACAATATTTGTAAACATTTTCTTTCCCAACAGCAAAGAGAGAATCTTCATTCGAACCCAGTTCCCAGGACCCTCAAGTTCACGTTCTCCCCACTGTATCTGCCACACTGATTGCGGACGACCCCAGATGGAGCAGAGCAGAGGCTGGGGCCGTGGCCTTCGGGGTCCACTCACAGAACATCGCTGACCACAGAAGTCTGAGACGCCACCCACAGAACCAGGCGCCTGCAGCCACTGAACCAATTCGGCTGCCGTAGGAAGCCGGTGTGATCTCCCGGGTCTGCGAAGAGAAGAAGGAGCAGAGCCTTGAGAAATGCTTCCACGCGCTTCCCTGGAGCAGCTTCTGTTGACCTGCCCTGGCACAGCCGGAGCAGATGCCTCCTCTGGCCCCGCTGCTTTGAGGGTCAATCTCTTGTTTGTTAAAACGAGATCCACTCGCTTTCATGACTCATTAGAGGCTGTCAGAGCTGATAATACACTCAACTGCTCAGTCAACACCAGCTCACGTGGCACCGGGGCCCTACAGTTAAACACTCACGGAGCCTGAATACACAGCTGAGCACAATAGCTCTGCAGTTAAGACTCCTCAGGCTGTTTTTGCCCGAGGGACTTTAATGTTGTTTGCCCTTCGGCCTCCTGCGTGGCCCACATATGCCCATGTGTGTGCCCATATGTGTGCCTATGTCTGTGCTGTGCAGGGCTGTGGCGTTCAGCCCTCATCGTGCCTGCAGCCAAGCCCAGAGGCCAAGTCAGAGGTGACTCCTGGCAGCAGGTGGTCTGTCCTGTGCACCCTGGACACTGGCCTGCCAGCTGGTCCGGTGAGGGGCTGAGTCCGGCGAGCTCTTGGCCTCCTTCCCACGCTGCCTGCCGAGGACCGAGATGCAGGCAGAGCTGCGGCGGGCAGTGGCCTCTCCAGGCTGCCCCCATTTCCTGCGTCCACGCAGCCTTCTCACGCCCCAGCCGCTCCCTGCTGCCTGCTGAGCCTCCAACAACCACCCCCGAGACCACCTTGCCTTCGGGGGTCTTGGAGGGCGGACCGCTCCACAGCAGCACCGGGGAGCCAGAGCTCTAGTGGCAGTGGCACAGGGGCCGGTGATCCTGGCCTGGGAGACAAGGCTTCACAGCCGCAGCATTCTCTGAGAGGGCCTTGCCAATCTAATCTACCCTGTGCCCAAGAGACTGGCTGCAATTTGAGGAGAAGAAAGAATGAGAAGTCAGCTCTACTTCTGACATATCTGAACACCTGTGCACAGCGAAGGGCCTCAGGGCAGACTGCTGGCCTCCGCCCCGAGCTGCCCTCGCAGGACTCACACCTGCAGCTCTGAGGCAGGGGGTCCGAGGGGGAGGATGTGGAAAGCTCCACCGACAGCGCCCACACCCGCCTCCGTCTCTTGCAGGCTCCATGCCTCTTGCGAGCGTGCGCCGCCCTTTCTGCCACCACGTCAACTCCTCCGAGCCTCCCAACAGCTCTCGGACAAGAGCTGGCATCGGGCTGGAGCTGGATAAATATTTGCTGAATGAATGGAACAGCTCACCCGAAGCAGCCTGGGCAGTCACATGGGCTACGTCCCCATAACGGCCTCAACTTTGCTCTGAGTCCCCGCTTGGCTTGCAAGGGGTCGGCTTTTCGGGGGCCTCTTCCCACACGCAGCAGAGCACTGGGGGCCGCCTCTCTGTGGCCCAGACTCTGTCCCGCACACTCACTGCCCACCGGCCCGCGCAGCAGGACTGGCTCCCACCTGCCTGGGGGTCCTGGCGGGAGGTGGCATCATCATCCATGCCCTCAGGACCTCTGCTGCTAAGAGTTCACCAGAACCGCCAGCTGCCAAGCCAGCCCCACACTGTCCCGGCCCTCTGGGGAGACAGAAAGCAGCCAGGCTGTCAGGGGACAATACCAATTGTGTGCCTGCTCTGTGGCTGGCGTGCACGAGCTGGCACTGCTACTAGCTGGGCCAGACCTCCAGACCCAAGAGGCTGAACTGTGTGCGGGGTGGAGGAGGGTCCTGCAGCAGCATCTCCAGGCCCCTAAAGTGGTTCAGCACTGTGCATATGTGTGCGCATGTGTGTGCACACACTGCAGGTTTTCCTGAAGCAAGCTCCTGTTCCCAGGGGAGCTAGCCCTGAGTGCTTTTCTCTTTCATCCTCATGCTGGGGCAACAGCCCAACCTTGACCGTGGGCCGGGGCTGCCCTCACCCCCCTGTGCTGAGCACCCCTCGAGCGCTTTCTGCCCTTCCTGAAGCCTAGCCTTAAGTGGGGTCACTGCAGAGCATTGGACTTGTCCCCACGTACCCACCCTTCCCTCAAGGTAAACCCAGGCCCTGCAACCTGACCGGGCCCTGCTCAGCCGGACGCCCCGGCCTTTGTGAAGGTCCAGCACAGAGCTTCAGGCTGGGGGGGCGGGAGATCTGACGCACCTCAGCAAGAGGAGAAATCCTCTGGAGGGAGTGCCGGCGCTCTCCGGGGGCCTGGGGCTGGGAGCACAGCTCCGGGAAAGTCAGGGTGCCCAGCCCGGCAGCGGAGGCTGGGAGCAGAGGCCTGGTCCAGCCCCAGCTCACCCCGGGCGCCCCTCTGGCCCGCATATGTGCCCTCAGTGTCGCACAGGCTGGCGCGGGGCCCGTGGAGCCAGCTCCAGCCCAGCACCGAAGCGCTAGAGCACTTACTCTGTCACCTTTCCACTCACGTTTTTGCTTTGAAATTTAGCTCAGGAAAGGTTGTTTTTCCGTCATGGGCCAGTTTCTTTTTCTCCCGAGGGGTCTGGCTGCAGGATGGAGGCCGGCGGACAGGTGGGGGCGCTGGTGATCCCTCGGCCTCAGGCCCCACCACACAGGTCAGCACACGTGGCCTCGCCCCTGCCTCCCTCTCCTTTCTGCTGAGGGTAAGAATGAAGAGAGCACGCGGGACAGGGAGAGCGTGAACAGAGGAAAAGAGGGAGAGGCTCCGTGGCAGAAGTCTGCACTGACACCCAAGCCCGGGGCCAGGAAGGGGAGGTGGGCCACACAGCTCCCCTCGCCTGCGATTGGAAGGGGCGGAGGCTGACCAATGCGGCAGGGGGGAGGGGCAGTGACGGGAGGACCTCACCCCAGAGGGCAGGCCTGTCCTCTGAAAGGGCCTTATTCCCGTTTCTGAGGAGATGTCTCCAAGCCGTGTCTTGAGGAACACCCTGCGGGGGGGGGGGGGGGGGGGGGGGGGAGAAGAAGGAGGGAGGCTGGAAGCCGGAGCCCCTGAGTCCCATTCGTGGAAAACCAAGCTCCGGAGGGAAGGCGTCTCAGCTCCCACATATTAATAGTCGATGGCGTCTGGTTGGAATTGAGGACGCGAGGTCCAGCCGTGTCCCAGCGGGCTTGGGCATCCACGGACAGCGGCGGCCACTGCTAACTCACAGTGTGTTAAATATGCACCACCCTTCTCATGGAGTGCGATGTCTTGGTTGGATTTTGTTAACTAAAAGTAGAAATATTTATTCCACAGCAAAATGATCGGGACAATTGTAAGGTCATTCATTCCCCCAGTTATTTCCCCTAATGTCTGAAGCTCGGAACTGAGCCTATTCCTGGGGGAGTTGTAGTGCGTGTGTGTGTGTGTGTGTGTGTGTGTTAGGGGACATTTATGAGCACAGAAGGGGGGTGCTCTGGGAGGAAGGGGGCGAGACTTGGGGTGGAGGGAGAGAGTGTCCTAAGCGAGAGACACAGCAAAGCCCCTGAGAGGGTGAGGGCTCCGCCTGTGGAGGCTGGATGAGGTTGGCAGGGGGCTGGGGAGGGAGGAGGCAGGCCCTGGAGAGTGGGCTAAGGCGTTTGGTTTTCCTCCTAAATTCCATGTCTGGTAACTCCTCTCAGTGCTCAGCCCTGGGCCTGCCAGGGTGGCACTGACTCAAACCCTGTTGGGCTGTAACCATCTCAGCACATTCCCAGACAAAGCTGGCCCCGCCAGGCATTCCATGGGTGGAGCAGGGGTTTGGGTGCTTAAGCCACCACCTGACTGCTGAGCGGAGAAAAGCAGGAGAGGGCTCGCGAGGAGCCCGCAGAGGGGGCACCGGCCGGCCGGGGGCGATGGGGAGCGGTGACGAGCCTCAGCCGGAGCCCTGGGGGCCGGCGGTGGGCCTGGCCCACAGCTCTGCGCCTGCCTCCGGGCCGCTCAGGAAGTGAGCTGGCCGCGTGGCCCCGCGCCCACGGAGCGTCACCGGAGCTGCTGAGAGGTCACGGCAGGTGCTTGCAAACGTGTGTGAGCGCACGTTTTTTAGGCTCTGCCCCGGCTGGGCAGCCTCAGGGAAGTGACTCTGCCTCTCTGAGACCAGGTGTTGAACAGGCCAGCGGGGTGGCAGCGGGCACCACACACCGTGCCGGGAAGCTGGGCAGTGTGTTCAGCGGGAGGAGCCCAGCGTGGCTCCACGGGGCCGTCTGGGCCCCTGAAACAACCTGCTCCCGGGCCAGAGCGGGAAGTCATGTGGGAGGCTCTTCCCAGCAGCTCACAACAGTGTCCCACCCCTACCGCCCGCTGACCCCACCCCTCCCCCGCCCCCCCACCCCCACCCCCACCGCCCACTGACCCCACCCCTCCCCTTCCACCCCCCTACCCCCCACCCCCACCGCCCGCTGACCTCACCCCTCCCCTTCCACCACCCTACCCCCCAACCCCACCGCCCGCTGACCCCACCCCTCCCCCGCCCCCCGCCCCCCACCCCCACCGCCCGCTGACCTCACCCCTTCCCTCCACCCCCTACCCCCCACCCCCACCGCCCGCTGACCCCACCCCTCCCCCGCCCCCCCACCCCCACCCCCACCGCCCGCTGACCTCACCCCTCTCCCCCCCCCCACCCCACACCGCCCGCTGACCCCACCCCTCCCCCGCCCCCCCACCCCCACCCCCACCGCCCACTGACCCCACCCCTCCCCTTCCACCCCCCTACCCCCCCACCCCCACCGCCCGCTGACCTCACCCCTCCCCTTCCACCACCCTACCCCCCAACCCCACCGCCCGCTGACCCCACCCCTCCCCCGCCCCCCGCCCCCCACCCCCACCGCCCGCTGACCTCACCCCTTCCCTCCACTAACCCCTACCCCTCACCCCCACCGCCCACTGACCTCACCCCTCCCCCGCCCCACCGTCCCCCACCCCCACCGCCCGCTGACCTCACCCCTCCCCTCCACCCCCCTACCCCTCACCCCTACCGCCCGCTGACCCCACCCCTCCCCCGCCCCCCCGTCCCCCACCCCCACCCCCTACCGCCCGCTGACCTCACCCCTCCCCTTCCACCCCCCACCCCCCACCCCCACCGCCCGCTGACCTCACCCCTCCCCTCCACTAACCTCTACCCCCTCACCCCCACCGCCCGCTGACCTCACCCCTCCCCTCCCACCCCCCTACCCCCCACCCCCCACCGCCCGCTGACCTCACCCCTCCCCTCCACCCCCCTACCCCCCACCCCCACCGCCCGCTGACCTCGCCCCTCTCCCCCACCCCCACCCCTACCGCCCGCTGACCCCACCCCTCCCCTGCCCCCCCCGTCCCCCACCCCTACCGCCCGCTGACCCCACCCCCTCCCCTGCCCCCCCCGTCCCCCACCCCCACCGCCCGCTGACCTCACCCCTCCCCTCCACCCCCCTACCCCCCAACCCCACCGCCCGCTGACCTCACCCCTCCCCTTCCACCACCCTACCCCCCAACCCCACCGCCCGCTGACCCCACCCCTCCCCCGCCCCCCGTCCCCCACCCCACCGCCCGCTGACCTCACCCCTCCCCTCCACCCCCTACCCCCCACCCCCACCGCCCGCTGACCCCACCCCTCCCCCGCCCCCCCCGTCCCCCACCCCACCCCCACCGCCCGCTGACCCCACCCCTCCCCCGCCCCCCCCGTCCCCCACCCCCACCCCCACCGCCCGCTGACCTCACCCCTCCCCTCCACCCCCTACCCCCCACCCCCACCGCCCGCTGACCCCACCCCTCCCCCGCCCCCCGTCCCCCACCCCACCGCCCGCTGACCTCACCCCTCCCCTCCACCCCCTACCCCCCACCCCCACCGCCCGCTGACCCCACCCCTCCCCCGCCCCCCGTCCCCCACCCCACCGCCCGCTGACCTCACCCCTCCCCTCCACCCCCTACCCCCCCACCCCCACCGCCCGCTGACCCCACCCCTCCCCCGCCCCCCGTCCCCCACCCCACCGCCCGCTGACCTCACCCCTCCCCTCCACCCCCTACCCCCCACCCCCACCGCCCGCTGACCCCACCCCTCCCCCGCCTCCCCGCCCCCCACCCCCACCGCCCGCTGACCTCGCCCCTCTCCCCCCCCACCCCCGCCGCCCGCTGACCTCACCCCTCCCCCCCACCCCCACCCCTGCCGCCCGCTGACCTCACCAGGCCCCCGAGCACCGCCTCGGGACTCACCTGAGGCATGTTTGAAGCTGCTCGTCCCTGCGGGTTCCCACAGCGAGAACGCAGCGATCACTGGCTGCCCAGCCCCAAGGAGGGTGCAGCGTGGGGTGCACAGCTGTGGGGGACAGAATACAGACATGAACCTGCTTTTCACAGCGAACTTCTCGCCAGAGGGCGGGACGGCGGTGGGAAGCGAGGCACCGAAGCCGGGATCGCAGCAGCGCAGTCCACACAGAGCGGAGAACGTGGGCCCCGGCTTTTACCGTGTAAGCCTTTGTGCACCCCTGGGCGCTGCAGTTAGGACACCGGTAAAGCGAGCTGGTGCTGCCTCCCGCCCCCCGCCAGAGCCGGGGAGGGAATGGCACAGGCTCCGGGGCACCGGGACTCGGGAGGGTGCCACCGGAGCAATCACACAGCCACCGACCACCGTGTGAGGAAGGCGAGCACCCCCAGCGGTGCTCGGGGCACATGGTTCTCTCACTGTCTCACCTAAACTTTCTCTAAAGAGCATAATGTACTTTTAAAGTGGAGCTAAGTAGCTTTATTCTTCTTAATGTAAATGTTTGGCAGAGGCCCCGGCCCCGCCTGACAGCCAGGGAGGGCATGTTCCTGGCTCGGGAATGCCCACCTGCACACCGCTCCGTAGACACCCTGCCCCGTGCAGGGGGACGGCATCACCCCCAGAGGCGGCGGGTCCCGGGAGGCAGTGAGTGATGCTCCCTGGACCCCATGGTCAGGACGGAGGCGGTCCTCCCTCTGACGCACTGGGGGAGTGCCTTGTGAGTGCCCTGTGCTGGGCACTGGATGACTAGCCCGCCGAAGCCCCTCCAGGCCTCTGGTCCTACCAGGGCTGGCAGGAGCTGCTGGGGCCAGAATCCTGACTCAGGGGCTAACAGCTCCTCTCCGACCCTTTCTGTGACCCAGGCCGGCTGGCTCTGCCCAAAGACCACATGCCCTGGCAAGCTTAGGCGGTTATCACAGGCCTGCACTGAGCCCACTGCCTCCGCCATGATTACTGTGTGGCCTTGGACAAGTCACCTAACCTCTCTGTGCCTCACTTCTTCTGCGGGATGAAGACTGAACCAGGCCCTCCCACACAAGTTTGTTGAGAGTCAGTACCCATAAGCAGAGCACCCCTCCCCCCCTCGGCTCCTCTCTGCACAGCTTTCTCCTTTGACAAGGAGCCCCAGCGCCCATGTGGCCACTCCTGGGCCCAACATGCAGCTGCTCTCCTCCTCCTTACCCCCCCCCATCCCCCCCTTCCTCAGATTCCAGGCTCTGTGTGCCCGCCAAAGCTGTGCAGCCACCAGAGGCAGAAGGCAGCTACATGCCTGATACCAGGGTCCTCCCACACACCGTGGGGACCAAGCAGCCTAAGTGCCGGGAGGAACTGAGGACACAGGGAGTTGAGGGGTCTGACAAGGGACCCAGGGCATCCCTGAGCGCTCTCCACATCGGAGCTGGCTCCCTTGCCTCACCCTGGGGTCAGCCAGAGGGGCGGGGGTAAGCGGGCAGGACGGACCCAGCTCAGGGTCCAGCCAAGTGGGTGTGGCTTACCCCTCGCTCTGCCTGAACTGCTGCCGCAGCGCTGGGTCCCTCCTCTGTAAGGATGAGCAGCGGCAGCAGCACTCAGGCTCCTTGAGAAAAAAGGTGCCGGGGAGGCTGCGAACAATGCTCAGAGCACTGAGGCTATTGATGCGCGCAGAGCACCAGGCAGACATGCTCGAGCTGCCCGTGGGCCTGCCACTCAAGTTAAACCTCGCAAACCAGGAGCCGCCGGCATGCTCGCTCTGCTCAGGCACAGGAAGCCTGCAGCTGCCTCGTGGGGTCACAGCGATGGAAGGCTGGGAGTTAGGACTTGACCCGGTTTGCCAAGTCCTGAGCCGGGCAATCCTCCCTGTCCGCCCCCTCACTGCCTCCCCCCTCACTCTCCTGCCACCCACAGCTTTCTGCTGTGTGGCTTCCCGGGGTGCAGAGTCCGGGCCTTCTGGGTCTGCAGGACCCCTGTGGGCTCGTTCTGACAGCAGAACACACACCCGGGGAGTGGAGGGGGGGCCCTGAGCGCCAGGAACCCGGGGAAGGGAGACTGTCACTCAGCCCCATTCCCTTATCCTGCCAATGGAGCAAGATTTCCACTGGAGAGCTGGTGGGAGGAGATGCCAACACAGGCATGGCTGGGAGAGGAGGGGCTGGACAGGGCACGTGGGTCCAAATGGGGTGAGGAGCCGGCGGTCAGAGCGGAGAATTCAGGAGCGGGAATTGGCAGGGGAAAGGTGGCCGGCTTATCCGTGCATCTGACCTGCTCCTGCAACCCTCCCCAGCCCGGCGGCCCTGCCCTGGGGGCAGGAATGGTTCGGTGGAACTCCTTACTGTCTTCTCTCAGGCACTAAGGCACTTCACCTGCCCGCTGGCGGGACCGGCTGCACAATAAGAAATCCAGGAAGTGAGCAAACCTGGAGGCTTGGCCATCCCCCAGGCCAGCGCCAGAACCCACAGAGCGGGTGTGGGCCGGGAAGGTCCTGTCCCGGCTAGCACCGCCCTCCGCCAAGCAGGAGCTGTTTCTGCCGAGGCCTGTGTGCTCGGTGGGTGAGAGAAGCCCCAGGAGCACCCCACCCCAGCTCTGGCATCAGCTCTTACTCACCGCGCCCCGGGGCCAGGGAATGGAGTGGGACTTTCACGGCCATTAATGAGAGATACAAAACTTATTGCAAAGAGTAATAGCACTAATGAGTGATCTTCCCGCTGCCCCCCAGCTCTGCCAGCACAGTGTCATGGAGAGGCAGGCGTGAGCGGCCTCCCGCCGGGGCGGGGACCGAGGGCAGCGCCTATGGGACAGCAGAGGGCTGGGCATTGGAGCCAGGCCAGGCTGCGCTCACCGGGAGCCTGAGGCGGGCCCTCTGGGCTCTGAGAGCCTCCATTCCCGCACAGGAACAAGGACCATGGCAGACGCTGGCCACAGGGCCTGGTCCCAGGGGGAGAAGTGCTGAGAGCCCTCAGCCAAGTGCTGGCCTGTCAGAGTCCCCAGCATAAATCAGGCTCCCGCCTCCGTCCAGGTTCCTCACCGGTCCCCAGCCTCCAGCACCCCCCCGCAAGCACCCACAGAGAGGCCACGCAGAAGGAGGGCACCTCGTGAGCTGCTGCCACGGGACAAGGAAACACACGGCCTGTGACTCCACACCCCGTGCCTGGCGCCCGCGAGGGAGAGCGGCTGGCCGCCGTGGCCCTGCCAGACGGCACAGGCAGCTCCTTTGTAAACAGCAATAAAGTAATTTAGTGAGAATGATGAAATCTGTGCCCTGCAGTGCTCGTTATTAATAGGAATTAAATGTATTTTAGGTAACAAAACAGTGAGTAATGTGGGCAGTGAACACAGCGTGCGAGCCTGACCCGCAGGCCTGAGTGACAGGCGCCCCTGGCTCACACTGGCCCCCGGAGAACAGGCCGTGCCCCTGCCACGTGGCCCCCTCTGGGGCCGCAGGTTGGTGAGTCATTGCAGGGCTCTGAGGCTGGCACCTGAGACAGGCCTTCTGTCCCCGCAGCCCTGGGCCCCACGGCTCTGGCATCGCAGACAATGTAAAAGCCTCTCCGCTCTGACACTCCCACAGGCTCTCCTCGGGGCCGGGTGCTCTGTGCACTCCATCCAGCCCTCCGCACCGGCTACCTGCCTGCACCCTGCCGTCCCCTAGAGCTAGAGCTCAGCCCAGAGGGAAACCCCTAGAAGCTCACATGCAGTCACGCATGCCTGTGTACCTGTGCACACACAGGTCTCTCAAGCATACACACGTGTGCACACATGAGCCCTGCCTGCACACAGAGACACACTGAGCAGCAGGTGCTGGGAGGAGTCTGAATCTGGGGAGCCATCAGAGGAGACCGTTCGGCCAGAGAGAATGGACGGCTCTCTGCTCCCCGTTTGTCCCAACTTTTGAAGTCAACCTCCACTCCCACCACTGCCCCCTGTGCCCTGCACCAGCTACACAGACTCGAACCCCTGCAGGCCTTTGTGCCATCATGGCCCTTGGCCTGTCTGTCTTCTTCAGGCGTGATCATCATCCCTCTGTGAAGCAGCAGCTAACCAGAGCTCCCATGGTATGGACAGGCTGAAATGAGTTTTAGTTGGTTTTGACCGGCACCTCGGCCTCTGCTCCACACGGCCAGGCAGGGACCCAGCTGCCAGCAGCATCACCATCCTGTCTTCATCAGCTGCAGCATCCTCATGGACTGTGGCAGCCAGAGGAAGTGTCACGGGCATTCACACCGCATTGGCCAGGGTAGCCACTCAGTGCCACCTCCCTGCGGGGGACAAGGAAACATGGCCCTCTGCCGTTGCATTTGTCTCCTGTTGCTGTTGTAACAAATTAACATAAACATGATGGCTTAAAACAACACAAATTCAGTCTTTTACAGCCCTGGAAGCTAGAAGTCCGAAGTGAATCTCAAGGACTAAAATGAAGCTGTCAGGAGGGCTGGTTCCTTTTGAAGGCTCAGAGACACCCACAATCCTTGGCTCACAGCCTCTTCCCTCTGTCGTCAATACCTGCAGAACAACACCTTCTCTCCTCTCTGGCTTCCTCCCTCGTAGAAGGATCTTTGTGTCCACCTGGAAATTCAGAATAATTGCCCATCTTAAAATTCTTCGCTTAATGACATCATGTAAGAGGACAGTCACCGATGTGAGAGCTCAGGCATGACCATCCCCTGCCTACCACAGTGCTCCAGAAATGAGCTAGGACATGGAGCTTTGAGATACCCAGCACGGCCTCAGCCATTCAGCTCTCTGTCTCTGTGCTGTCACTGCCCACACGGCCTCTCTCCAGCAATCGGTGAGCTCTTAAAGGGCAGAGGCTAGCCAAGAGCACCTCTGCCCAGCAGGTACCTGGAACGCATCAGGGGCCTGGCAACGTTGGCAGGAAGAGACATATGAATGAACTTGGCAAGATCAAGAGGTGCATGAGGAGAGAGAAAGTAGGTGGAAACAAATGACTCTAGAGCCATGACATCACACACAGCCAATCGGGGAAGTAATGTCCTCGCAGTGGGGCGTTCAGCGTGAAGGGGCACTTCATGCCCAGACACGGGGGAATGGTGAGAAATGGTGAGTGGGAGACGTTAGGAAAGGAAGGGCAGGAGGAGGTGGGAGGCAGGCGCGCCAGGCTGAGCCAGGCCCTGGGGGGGGGCACCGCCAGGGGCCTGGCAGGCGGCCTCCACAGCAGTCCCGCACGCAATGCAACGCCGCTGAGGGGACTGGGACGCAGGAAAGACAGGCCCCTGATCCAAATTCACATGCTGGACAGCGGCTGATCAGGAATTTGCAGCCTGTTGGACTGGTTCTGAAACCAGGTGCCACCAGGACACCGAGCTCCCTGCCAAGCTCTGCCACACTTGCAGTGGGCAGTGTCCCCCCTCTCGAGATCTCAGGGGCCTAGGAAGGAGGTGAAAGGAAGGAATTGGGCAGGATGAGCTCCTGGCTCCGAGGAGGCCCAGCCCCCTGCGTCCCGTGGCAGATCTAGTCCATCAGGTCAGGCTTCCCAGAGGCGATGGGGGTCTGAAGTTCTTCCCACGGACAGCAGACACACAGTTCCTTTCATGTTGCCAAGAGACGATCCAGGGCAGGAGGGAGAGGCCCGCGGCAGAGATGACTCCATGCCCCAGCAATGAGAATCCCAGCAGCCCACAGGATTGTGCAACTGCCCGCAAGGCCCTGCCTGGAGAAGGCCTGTTCACACCCCCGAGGCTGGGCTTCCAGTTAGCTCCGCGGCCTGCACAGCTCGCCGACTT
This sequence comes from Pipistrellus nathusii, assembly GCA_963693515.1. NCBI lineage: Eukaryota > Metazoa > Chordata > Mammalia > Chiroptera > Vespertilionidae > Pipistrellus > Pipistrellus nathusii. Next base: position 77,573,438 of record OY882865.1, on the reverse strand, counting down.
CCAGGAGTGGCTGTGTGGGGACGACAGGGCAGCCCCACTAGCCCTTTATCTCACATGCCAGATGCCCATTAGTTCATTGATTCATTCGCTCTCCCGCTCATTCATGAACTTGTTTATTCCCCCGCTCATCCCCGGAGTGTTTGCCAGGCGTTGTGCAAGGCGCTGGGAACGTGGAGGTAAACAGGAGATCGTCCTGATGAGCCTCTGGGATCAAGAACCTAGAAGGACAGCGAGGCACTAAGTATAGATAAAGATCCTCCCGCCGGGAGGGAGCAATGGCGAAGGTATGTGCCTGGAGTTCAGGAAACCCTGGCAGGGACTTTGGCATCTCTCCATGGAAATATTTAACTCCTAGTTTAAAAAAAATAAGAAAGATAATGCTATACTCAATTACCTTAAATTTCGCATAAATGTAGATCTATGCGAATGTCCCATTTAACGTTCTATTACATTCCACGTAGGTCCTGGCCAGGAAAACCACCTCGGTCGTTTTCAGCACTCCCTGCCCGGGTTCACGCCGAGGTCCCTGAGTGTGCACGGTCTGTGGGCGCCGTGGGCGGCGGCCCTGAGGCTGCCCTCCTCCAGTGGGCATGCTCCTTGGCATCCAGTGGCTGCTGAGCTGCCAGGTTTGGGGCTGAGGACATGGGGTGGGGGTGTGCTTTGACTTGTTTCCCTGGATGGAGGGGCCCCATCCCACCTCTGGGACTTGAGAGCCCTTCCCTCTTCCTATGCAGACTCTCCCCCACCCCACTCCTCTGGGGACTGACTGCCCAATTTCTTTCCCAGTGATCCTTTTCCCCAAAGGACAGTGCCTGTCGGGAGCTTTGGGTTGGGCTGTGCAAATGCCCCTGGGGTCAGGGGTCACCTACAAATCTGGGACTTTGAGAGGGAAAATGCAAGGGAGAAAAGGCAAATTAAGATTTCAATAAATCACCTGTCCTGCATAGTCCTTTATTTATCACTTCTTCAGGCTTATTTCCAGAAGCAAAGCCAAAAGATCAGCGCATTTTATTTACTCTTTATTATTTTATTTATCTTTAATTTTATTTTTTAATTACAGTCACAATCAACATTGTTTTGTGTTAGTTTTAGGTGTGTGGCACAGTGGTCAGACAATCACATGCTTTACAAAGTGTTCCCCCGATATTTCCAGTACCCACCTGGCACCACACATAGTTATTACAATATTATTGACTACTAGAGGCCTGATGCACGAAATTCGTGCACGATTAGGCCTCCTTTCCCGGGCTGCCTGCACAGGCTTCCCTCTGGCACCTGAGACCCAGGCTTCCCGGCTTCATTTGGAAGGATGTCTGGTCTAATTAGCATATTAGGCTTTTATTATCATAGATGTTCCCTATGTTTATTATCATAGATTCCACATATAAATAAAAGCATATGGTATTCTTTCACTTAGCACAATACCCTCTAGGGCCATCCATGCTGTCTTAAAAGGTAAGATTCTGTTCTTTTTGTGGCTGTGTAATATTCCATTGGATATGTGCACCACAGCATTGTAATGCACTGCCCATTGGAAAACATGAAGCGCTTCAGGGATTTGTTTGTCGTCCAGGCCGACCTCCTCTTATGGGTTCCTCCGTATGCCATGTGCTGCACAGTCAGCACATTTTAAAGAACTTACTCCCACCAGCAGTGTGTGCCCATTGTGGGTTTCACCACACCATCACCAGCATCAAGTGTCAATATGCTTTATTTTAAACCTCTGATGATTTTATCAACAAAGGAATGTTATTTTCGGTATTTGTGCCTTTCTTTGGCTACCCCCATTGCTCATGTGTTTTAGCAGTGTGTGTTATTTGCAATGCTCCTTTTAAACTCAGGAATCCCTGGGTGAGTGTGAGTGCACAGACCCCAGCGCTACCTCAGGTTTTGCTCAACTCACTTCCGATGTCCTTGCAGATGTCTCTCCTGGCTGAGGCTGTGCCCTCGGCTTGTCTCACCGGGACTTCCCAGCTGGAGCTTCTAGATCCTACACATCTTCCCCCCCCAGAAGCCTCCCGTGCCCTCCCCGGGGCCTGTGGCACCCTGTGCCCCTGAACTGCCCGTGAACCTGACTCATAGTTGGCCTCTTACATGAACCACCTCCTGCAGGCGGGGGGGGGAGGGGGGGGACTGTCTGTGTGTCAGGGCCTCACTGAGCCCGGCTTCCTCCGCAACAGATGGAATCCTGCCCGTCGTTGGCGTTGGAGTGGGCATGAGAGGAGATCAAGTCTGGAAAGTGCCCAGCAAGCACTTGGCATTTGATACGGGCTCAGTGAATTCTAGCTCTTGCATTGTTTTTATTGCTATTATTATTCTCCTTCTCGCTCTGGAAGGTGAGGGGTGGCTTTTATCTCTGCTTCTCTGGTTGCCGGCCCAGAATGGCAAGGTAAATCAATCAGATGGCTTATTGAGTGAGATTCCCCTGCCCGTGGCACCAGTCTCCCTCGGTATGGCTGGGGTGAGCACACCATCTCCTTCGGCAGGCAGCTGCTAGGATGACTCCCTACCCATCCCCTCACCCCACATTCCCCACCCACCCTCTGGCTGGGAGCTGGAGAAGCCCATTCAGCTATTTGCATTTCCAGCACCCCTTGTGGCCAGGAGTAGCCATGTGACCCACATCTGGCAGTGAGGCACCAACGGGGGATCCTGGGAGACCCTCTGCTTTCCTGGTGGAGCTGAGGCAGCCGCCTTGCCACCATGAAGAGACAAGTGGGCCACGTGCTGAGGACGATGCACAGGAAGCTGGGAAGAGCCCCGTCCTTCTTGGCATTACCAGCAGCTGACCCAGACCCGCAGCCCCCCGTTTCCCAGGATTCTTACCGCGATAGAAATACAAATGTCCATTTGTTTAAGCTGCAGTGAGCTGAGTGTGCTGGTAAGTGAGGCCAAGCTCATTTCTGATACCTATGAGCTGGCTTTAAGATGCTCATCAAATACTTCATCCCTTTGCCTTCTCTCCCTTACGCCCTCTCTCCATTTAAAGGGGGAAGCCCGGGGCCTGGGAACACACTGCATGTGTGCGACAGGGACCCAGTGCAGCAGGAGCCGCCGGCCTCCAGGCAACACTCTCCTCTCCTCGTCCCCACCGAGGGGCTGGATGCCAGAGAAGAGGAGCAGGCACCGGAAGGCTAAGGAGCAGACCCACGGTGCAAGGAGGGGGCTCAGGACGGCACTCAGGTCCGGGCTCACAGTGTGTGAGGGCCTCGCTGCCCTCTGCAGTGAAGGAGGGCTGCCTCCGGCCCCCAGCTGCTCTCGGGGATGGCACCTGCCTTTCTCACCCCGGAGCCGGATGTGTAGTGAGTGTCTACCGGAGTCAGGCCCTGCTCCCTTCAGGAGAGCCTCAGATGCAGGACTTCTCGGCCCCCTCGCCAAGGAAGAGACCAAAGGGCAGAGGCCAGCCTGCTGTCAAGGTCGCCCTGCCAGGAAGGGGGATCCGGGTTCCCTCCCAGAGATAACAGCCCTGTAATGTAATATGTTGTTTCAGAGGCCGCTTCACTCGCTCCCATACAGGCCCCATTCATTCCCAACTGAGCGTCTTTGTCCGGCTCCGCCTGCCCCCTGGCCCGGAATCCCCTCCCCGCTCCACTGGCAGCTGGTTGCAGGCTTAGCCTCACTCCCGCCCTCATCATAAGTCACCACTGCCCTGGAGAACACACCACCGTGTTTTGCCACTGCCTTAACAGAGAGAGGTCTGCATCCCCCCTTTCCAGATGAGTATGCGGGACCCAGAGAGGCAGCTGCCGGCCTCGGTCACACAGCCAGTGAGAGAGCCCGGGACACCCAGCTGTGCTTGGTCCCTGTGTGCGCTCAGAGGCTGAGGAGAGGCCATGAGTCGTGTTCCGGTGAAGGTCAGGCCTCCGCACACTGGTCTCTCGCCTTCTCTCCTCCCCCAGGCTCGGCCCTGCAAATTGGCTTTGACCTCTCCTGCCCTTGCCTTTGAGCTTCCCCCCATTCAGTGTGAAACACAAAGGGAGAGGGGGGCTGGGAGGGAGCAGCCCCTCCCGGAGGCCCGGACCACGCCCCCAGCGCAGGAGGCTGGGCTGTTTGCACAGTTGGGGCGCTTGCTGGCACCCCACCCCCGGGAGAAAGGCACCACGAGGTCATCTGTTTACTCTGGGATTAGCGGCTCCCAGCGGGAGCTCTTTCCGGGGAGATGAAAAGAAAGCAGACAATCTGTCAGGTAAACAGGCGACATTGTTCTCGAGGATGTCAGGGCCCCTTTGTGGGCTGGCCTTTGAGGTCGGCTGGGCTCACAGGGAGAGGGCCTGCTCCGGTGGGAGGGGCGCGGCTGAGCGGTCTGCTGCGCTGAGGCCGCACAGGCAGCCAATTCCTGACTTTGCACACGGAGCCCTGCCTCTGCGGGAGGGGGCTCCTGATGGGGCCCACAAGCAGGTATGGAGCCAGCAGGATGGGGAAACTGAGGCTGGCAGCAGCTTCCTCAGCCGTAGAAAGGAGCTCCTGGGACTCCAGGAGGTGTGGCTGGAAGGAAACAGGGGCCCTGGTCTAACCGCCTGGCGCCTCCATGGGAACAACCGGGCACAGAGCACTGGGGGAGCCGCTTCTGTGCGGGCTGCTTCTCCGGCCTCTGCAGTGGGCACACGGTCGGTGTTAGGGATTCTTACAATATTTAAACAGCTGCACAGACAGAGCCGGTTCTGGCTGTGCCTGGTCCCTTCTACATTTTCGTGACAAGGTGTCATCCTTGAAGGAGGGGACAGTGGGTGCCCCGGCCATGAGGCCTGAGTTCCACTACTCTGCCTCCAGCTTGTGGCCCCAGGCAAGCCGCTGGCCTCTCCGGGCTGCTGTTTTCCTGTTCATCAAACAAGACATAAAAAAGATGCTCTCCATGGACCCTTCCTTGTCTGACAGCAGAGGCATGGGGAGAGGGGGACAGAGGCAGGGTGCTGCCTGAACCCCATGCCCACCTCTGACTCTGAGGCCATACCATAGAGGGCGTGGGCACCGGGCCTAGGGCTGACGCTCCAGGCAGGGTCTGCCACAAGAAGTCAGCCATGTGATGAGGTGGCAAGACTGTAGGCCTGGGGTCATGTTGACCCGGTCTAGCTCCTCCCCTTGTCACTTATCAGATGGGAAGTGGCAATCACCGCCCATATACCCCTGGGCTCCTGGAAAGGGGACTTGGGGGAGGAGCTGGGGCTGTCTTCCCGGCTGCTGCCCCTGCCACCTTGAGATCCCGGCCCCCTCCTGGCCTCCCTCTCCCCAGCACCCTTAGCCACTGGCCCCTTGTAGGAAGAGTCTGTCCTCTTTGCCCTCCCAGATGCAGGTCACTGTTCAGCCTGCAGGGGGCAGAGCCGGAAGCTCAGAAAAATCTGCTCTCCTGGGATACAGGGGGGCCGAAAGGGGCCCCACAGCTTTGGCTTCGGGAGCAAGCGTCCACCACACACAGGGCTGCCTCCCTGAGCCCAGCACTGCCTGGACATGGGCTTGGTTACTCATGGTCAGCGATGCACCAGACACATGCCCTCCCCGCCACTCCCAGACAGCACCCAGCTCGCAGGCGACGTAGAGTTCAACATTCACAGGCCTAGTGTTTATCATCAGGAAAGACAGTGGAGGCCAAAATGTTCGAACCGCTGCTTCCAGGGGCCAGAGCCTGGAGAGGGGTGACAGTACCAAGCTCACCCCTCCTCTGACTTCCCCAAACCATGGGCTGTCCTCCGGGCCCCCGCTGAGTGTGAATGGGCTCTGTAGCCCTGGGCCAGTGCTCATCTCACCACATGAAGCAGACGAAGGACGCCAGCTGCACAGGCTTTTGGGAAGATTAGGTGACATGTGCATACAAGTGGCTGGCAAACCAGAGCAGCTCCATACGTGTTTGTAGTGCTGGAATCCTCCTCACTGTTGTTGGTTTTGGTTTTGTTGTTGGTTTTCAGTCCTCACCCAAGGATATGCCTATTGATTTGTTTATAGAGAGAGAGGAAGGGAGACAGAGAGAAACATCGATCAGTAGCTCCTGTGCATGCCCCAACCCATAACCCAGGCATGTGTCCTGACCTGGAATTAAACCCACAACCTTTCCATGTATGGGATGACACTCCAACCAACGGAGCCTCCCGGTCTCCTCGCTGTCTTTATATCCACTTCTCTCGCTCTTCCCTTTTCCTGTGGTTCCCAAACTTTCAAGGAGGTGCCAGTGTTGTTCCGGGCAAAACCGATAAGAAAAGCAATGACAATGGCCACCATTCACTGAGAACTTCCCATGGCCAGCACCCGTGCTAAGAAGCTACTTTATCCCACTTTAGAGGAGGCCAGAGAGGTTAGACCCCTGGCTGAGGCCTCGGCAGGAGGTGCTGGGCCAGAACTAGAGCCAGGCCCGTGCCCTCAGCGCCGCTCTCTAAGGTGATAGTCACGCCACGAACGGAGCACTGCTGCACGCCAGGCCCATATATCCTGAATGCTGCGTGCTGGACAGCACTGTGCCCTCTGCAGAGATGACAAAATGGGCTCAGAAATATTGGTGTGCAGCTGGCACCCTCTTCAACTCAGGACCCCTCAGGGGATGTCCAACTGCCAGTTTAGGCCCCATCCCAGGAATCAGGCCTAAACTGGCAGTCAGACATCCCTCTCACAATCCTGGACCGTTGACTCCTAATTGCTCACCTGCCTGCCTGCCTGCCTGCCTATTCACCCCTCACTACCCCCCTGCCAACCTAATCACTCCCAACTGCCCCCTTGCTGGCCTGGTAGCCCCCAACTGTATTCCATCTGCTGGCTTAGTAGCCCCCAACTGCTCTCCCTACCAACCTGGTCATCCCTCATGGCCCCCCCACTGGCCTGGTCGCCCAACACAGCCTGCTGTTCAGTTGTTTGGTCTTCCCTCACTAACACCCCTGCTGGCCTGGTTGTAGACAGCCATCTTTGTGAGGTGTGATGGTCAATTTGCATATTACCTCTTTATATATAGGATTAGTAATAATGGCCATATCCTTATTGGCTGATTGTATATTTTCTATGGAAAAAAGACTGTTCAAATTTTTAAATCAGGTTAGAAGATTTTTTAATTGTTGTTTTTTAATCCTCACCTGAGGATAACTTTTTATTAATTTGAAAGAGAGAGAGAGAGAGAGAGAGAGAGAGAGAGAGAGAGAGAGAGAGAAACATTGATGTGAGAGAGAAAAACACTGATTGGTTGCCTCTTGTATGTACCCTGACTATGGATTAAACCTGAAACCTAGGTACACGCCCTGATTGGGATCAAACCTGCAACCATGTTTGTGTACAGGCAACGTTCCAACCAACTGAGCCATTGACCAGGGCCAAGTTGTTAAGAGTTTTCTGTTGTTGAGTTGTAAGACATATTTATGTATTATAATTGTTAGCCCTTTATCAGATCTATGATTTAAAATTTTTTCTTAGTTCCATGGGTTGCCTTTTTACTCTATGTCCTTTGATGAACAGATGTTTTTAATTTCAATGTAGTCTAACTTATCTATTTCCTCTTTTGTTCCCTGTGCTTTGAGTGTCAGGTGCAAGAAATCAATGATAAATTCAATGTCATGATGCTTTCCCCTGTTTCCTTTAAGAGTTTTATCGTTTTAGTCCTCATGTTCAGGTCTTTGATCCATTTGGAATTATTTTTATAGATGGTTAGGTTCCAACTCCACTCTTTTGCATGTGGATATTCAATTTTCTTAGCAGTATTACTGAAGATGGTTCTTTCCCAATTGGTTGGCCTTGGTTGGCTTCCTGGTGGAAAATCATTTGACCATATCATTGGGATCTTATTAAGACAGAAAACATCCTATATAATGAGGTGATTTGCAAATTGACCATCACACCCTTACACAAGATTGCTGCCCCCATATGGTCAAAGATGGCCAGAGGGGGAGTGCAGTTGTGGAAAATCAGGCCAGCAGGGGAGGGAAGTTAGGGGTGACCAGGCCAGCAGAGGAGGGCAGTTGGGAGGAGTGGGGGGACCAAGCCTGCAGGGGAGTGATTAGGGGCAATCAGGCAGGCAGGCAGGTGAGCAGTTGGGAGCTAGCAGTCCCAGATTGTGAGAGTGATGTCTGACTGCCGGGATCGGGCCTGAAGCTGCAGTTGGACATCTCCTAAGGGATCCCAGATTGGAGAGGTTACAGGCTGGGCTGAGGGACAACCCTCTCCAGTGCACAAATTTCATGCACCGGGCCTCTAGTTTAGTCAATAATCACCCTACACCGGTAAACTACTACATTTAAATAATGTGACTCCTTGCCCTGGCAACTGAAGCCATGTGGGAGCCTACATCTCCACAGAGACTGTAATGAGGAGCCCCATACCCTGCTAGGTGAGAAGACCCTGCTCCTTAATCATGAATTATTTCTTGATTTCTAGTTTGATTCCATTGTGGTCAGAGAAAACATGCTGTATGAATTGAATTCTTTTAAATTTGTTAAGGTTTATTTTACATCCCAGAATGTTATCTATCTTGATAGATGATGCTCTGTGGCCTTTGAATGTGTATCAGCTGCTGTTGTGTGGAACATTCTATAAATGTTAACTGGATTCTAGTGGTTGATAGTGTTGAGTGTATCCTTGCTGACTTGATGTCTAGATGTCAATCGTAGAGAGAGGAGTGATGAAAGCTCTAACTATAATTATAGATTTGTCTATTTCTCCTTTCAGTTCTGTTAGTTTTGGCTTCACGTATTTTAGCGCTGTTGTTTGGTGTATCCACATTTAGTTTTGCTATATTTGCTTGGTATATTGATCCTTTGATCATTATATACTGTGCCTCTGTGTCTCTGGTAATTTATTTTGCTTTGAAGTCAACTTTATTTGATATTAATATATCCATTCTTGCATTTATTTGTTACTGCTTTCATGATTTATTTTTTCCATCTTTTTACTTTCAACTTAGCTATATCATTATCTTTGAAGGGAGTTTCTTATAGACAGAATGTACTTGGACTGTGTTTTATAATCTACTATGCCAATCTCTGTCTGTTAATTAGTATATTTAGATCCATTATATTTAATGTAATTATTGCTACCGTGTTTCCCAAAAATAAGATATCCTCCGAAAATAAGACCTAGCGCATGGAGAAATAAGACATCCCCTGAAAATAAGACCAGAGCAAATTTGGGAGAAAAAAATAATATAAAACACTGTCTTATTTTTGGGGAAACAGAGTATTTAGGGCATAAGTCTGACAATTTATTTTTTTGTTTTCTATTTGTACTCTTTTTTATTTCTCTACTTTCTTTTTTGCTCCCTTCTTGTGGGCTACTTGAACATTTTTTGGTATTCAATTTTGATTTACGTAGAGTGTTTTTAGTAGATTTTTTGTGTAGCATTTTTAGTGATTGCTCTTATCACAGTCTATTGAAATTATTTCATCCATATGAGTGAAGTATTAAAACCTTATCTCTCTTTACATTCTACTTGTATTATAATTATCTTAAATATTTTCTCTACATACCTTTAGAACCACATTATACAGTGTTATAGTTTTTGCTTCATCTGTCAAGCATAATTTAGAAACTCAAGAGGAGAAAACTCAGGAGGAAGAAAGTCTATTGTACTTACTCATATTTCTGCTTACTACATTCTTTCTTCTTGACATTCTAAGGTTGCCTCTTCTATCATTTCTATCTATTTAGAGATATTTCCAGTCTGTTGAAAGAAGTTAGCCATCCATTTAGGATAGATGTGCTGGTGAAAAAATGTCTTAGTTTTCCGTTATCTGGAAATGTCTTGATTTCCAATTAATTGCTGAAGGTTATTTTTGAGCACAGGGTTTGGGATAACAGTTTTTTCTTTTAGCACTTGAAATATATTGTGCCATTCCATTTCATTATTCATGATTTCTGATGAGAAACCCACTGTCAATTTGAATTGTTTCTGTCCTATTGGTAGTGTGTCATTTTTTATGTGGCTGCTTTCAAGATTCTTTTCTTTCTCTTTAGTTTTCAGAAGTTAGATCATGATATGTCTTCAAATAGATTTCTTTGAAATTTTTCCCCCATGTGGGATTTGCTGAGCTTCTTGATTCTGTAGGTTTATGTCTCTTGCTACATTTGGCAGTTTTCAGCCATTATTCCTTTGAGTTTGTTTGCAAATCCACCCTCTTTCTCCTCCTCTTCTGGAACTCTAGTGACATGAATGTTAGATCTTTTGTATAAACCCACATTTGGTTCTTTTCATACATTACTTATTTGCTGAGTTTTTCTATTTCTTTGCCAAGGTTTACGGCTTGTCTAAGGCGTGTTTAATTGCTCACTGAAGGGCTTTTTGTCATGGTTGCTTTGAAATCTTTGTCACATAATTTTAGTGTCTCTGTCATCCCAGTGGTGGGATCTATTGATTGCCTTTTATTCATCCATTTGGAATCTTCCTGGTTCTTGGTATGATGAGTGATTTTTTTATTGAAAACTGGACAATTTTGATATTATGTCCTGAGACTGTTTTAGTTGACTCTCTGTGATACCACTCCAGAGAGGCACTGGAGGGCACCGCAGGGTGAAGGGAGACATACAGGTCCCTCACTTGGCCATCAATGCCACCTGAGAGGGACTCCTTTTTGCTGGTGGACAGGGCAGGAGTTCTGACTCCAATGTGGTCTCCACGGACACTGGGGTGTCTAGTTGTCAATGGTTGAGAGAAACGTTAGTCTCATTGATCGGTGATGTTGAAAGTGCTAACTTTCCACAAAGCCTCTTCTGACACCACCCCAGTGCCTGGAGGGAGGGGATACAGGAAAGAGAAGCACCTCATCACTTCTGGGAGGGCATGAAAACCCCAGCTCCCTACCTGGCCTTCTCCAACACCTTCCAGCATGGTTGCTGGGCCATCATGTTGTAGCATCACCAGAGTGGTAGTCTAAGGTCACTTGGTCTTTGCTGACAAAGATGAGGATGGGGTCACCGTTTTTTCCATGGTGTTTGGCCAGAGTAGGGTGGTTGCTATTAAAAAGTTGGGCTTGCTGGTCTTTTCCTTTTTTGGTCCTTTGCCTAGTGAGAGCAATCTTTGTTGGAACATTTTTTTGGTCTGTGCCTTTAGGTGTTTCTGAGCTGATAGCTCCAAGTCTAGGAAACATGCGGCAAAGCATAACCCTGGCAACTTACCACCATGATGTCCCTTGAACCTGAGGTCCCTAAGCAGTCGCCTTCCCCCCGCCGCCTTTCAGAATCTTCTTATGTTTGTTTTAATAACAATGCAAAAGTTTTAGCTGTAGGTAGTGGGAGGAATTGGGAAAGTACCTCTGCCTCATCTTCCTGGAACTGGAAATCCCCTCCTGTGTCCTGTATCCTTTTGATATGCAGTTTTTTAGCATTTATTTTCCCTGCCCAGGCCTTCAGTCAACCACTTCTCCAAGAAACCCTGGTCTTCCCTTTGAGAATGATATTTAGAAACCAAGATTCATGTGCTAGATGTTCTCATTGGTACTGAGCTTCCACTGCTTCTGGGCCCTTTCAGTGGCACAGCTAGGAAATATATGCATATATACTAACCCATATATATGCATGTATATATGTTCACTTCTATGTCTTTTTATTTGTGTATACATGTGTGTGTGTACACACATGAGTTTACACCGATACCTCCAACTCCCACCCAGTACTACAGGGTTCATTTTAGCATGATAGCATTTTCCCTTTACTTATCTGTAAGTCCTTTGTCTGAAGGGAGAAACCTGACTGTCATTATCTACAATAGGTTATTTGTTAGTTCAGCCCTAGTATACATGCACACTAGTTTCAGAATGCTAACTTGTACCCTTATGAGAAACAAATTTACCATCCAAAATACCGTGTTTGTGAATAGTCCATTTTGATTTAGCTTACAGCACCCAAACAGAAGACCATTTTTAAAGTTACGTGGGTAGCTTCTCTCAGCCTCACCTCCTTTGGTGTATGTCACTCATAAGACTATTTAATTCATTGGTCTGCACACACTTCAGTTCTCCACACCCCAATTTGGTTTTAAGTTTGTATATAGTAATATTCACTCTTCGCGGTGTAAAATCCTATGTGTTTTGACAAATGTGTAGAGTTATGTATCCAACTATGATAGTAGCAAACAGAATAGTTCCATCACCCCAAGCTTCCGTCTAGCTGATCCTTTGCACTCAGCCCCTTCTCCTCAACCCTGGCAACTACTGATTTGGTTTCTGTCCCAACAGTTTTATCTTTTGTAGAATATCATGTAAATGTCTTTATTCATTTAGCAAAATGTATTTAAGATTCATCCATGGATTTTTGTGAATCAGTACTTCCTTGTTTTTTATTGCCAAGTAAATCCCATTGTATAGATGTAGCACAATTGTCTTATCTATTCATCTAAAGGCATTTGGATTGTTCCAGTTTTTACTGATTCTGAATAGTGCCGCCATAAACAATCACATACCAGCTTTTATGTGGACATAAGTTCCTATTTCATTTGAGTAATATCTAGAAGTAAAATGTCTGGATCATATTGTATGGCTATGCTTAACTTTTAAGAAACTACAAACTATTTTTTTAAATGATTGTACCTTCCTGCAGTCCCACCAGTAGTGTATGAGAGATCCAGTTGTTCCACACCTTTGTTACCATTGGTACAGTAGGGTTTGTTGTTTATCTTAACATTCTAATAAGTATGTAATGGGATCTCATTGTGGCTTACTTTGCATATCCCTGACAACTACTTATGCGGACCATCTTTTCATGTGCTTATTTGCCATTTGTATGTTTTCTTTTGTACATTTTTAATTATATTATCTCTTTTTAATCATTGACTTTTAAGAGTTCTTTACATATTATGAACACAACTCTCCTATTTTCATTTGCCTAAAAGTGTCTTTTGAAGAACAAAAGTTCTCAATTTTTATAGATTTCAATATATCAAATTTTCATGTTATGAATTGTCAATTTGCCTAACCTAGGTCACAAATATTTTCTCCTAGAAATTCTACAGTTCTAGATTTACCTTCATATCTGCAATCTATTTTTAGTCAAATTTTACATATGGTATGAGTGAGCTATGAATCAAAGTTTATATTTTTAAAATTGTTCCAGCACCATTTTTTAAAAGACTACCTTTTTGCCATTGAATTGCCTTTGTACCTTTGTTAAAAATCAATTGGCTATGAATCCAAGATGGTGGTGGGATAGGTTGGAGCTACACTCACTTCTTCCCAGGACCAAACTGGAATTATAACTAAATTATAAAATAGTCATCCTGAATAAGCAAGTGAACAGAAGTCTTATAACCAAGGATTTACAGAAGCCCCACTGAGACTGGTAGGAGGGGCAGAGCTGTAAAATAGCCCAGAGGGACATCTCAGCTGAGGAGAGTTACCTGAGAAGTGTGAGGTCTCAACCCCAAGCCTAGCTGCCCAGCCCAGAACACCAGAGCCTGGAAAAAGTCCCCAAATAGCATCTGGCTGTCAGGGAGAGACAAGCGTCCACTAGAGACACAGGCACGAAATGTCCCTCACAGCCACTCACCCCCGGCTCTGACAGAGAGAGGGAAGAGCAGACTAAAGTTGTGTGAGGAGATTTTTGAGCTTGTGGCTCTAGAGAGAGAATTGAAGGGACAGCCCCCAGAAACCCGTGCTGAGTCATTCTCCCACACTGCAGAAGCCTCTTCCTTGGGTGGAGCACTCCCCGCCCGGTAGCATCAGCCCTGGGAAATCAATAGCTCCGCCCTCAGACTCCCTCTCATATCACCCTGCACAGCTCATGCCCCATTGAGAGGTCAGTTGCCTTGGCCAGGGTGTAGATGTCTGGGCAGACTCAGGGGATGTCAGTGACTAAGTTGTGTGGCTTGGAGTGGCGGCCATTCCTCCCACTTTCCTGTGAACTTGAATGCTGCTTCTCCCTCATGGGAGATCTACTAGGACCACCCTCAGGCTCTGGCAGATCCTCCTAGTGGCTCTGCCGGCCGCTGAGGTCAAGGCAAAATCCAGACAGACTGAATTGTGTGGCTCTGTGACAGAGGCCACACCCCTCAGCTTTCCTGAAACCTGATAGCATCTCTCCTTCATGGGAGGTCCACTAGCCCCATCCGCCCAACACCTGGTGGGCTCCCCCCTGCTGAGTTCCATCTTCTCCTGACAGAATTTGGGACAGACTGAGTTGTGTGGCTCTAGGACAGGAGTTATTTTTCCCTCATAGGCCTGACTGGAGCAGGGTCCTCTCCTCACACAGCCAAATATTGGTCTGTCTGGGTCCAATAAACTGTGATGGCCTCACTTTGATGCTCCCTGATACCCTGCCCCAACACAAAGGTGGCAGCTATACTTGCTAAACCCTGGGGCATTTGCCAAGTAGCCTCAGATCCAGCAATGGCACTGAGTTTGAACCTGTATCAATCTGGTGAACACCACTCAACCCCCTACCTAGTGACTCACTGAGAACCTACCTCGTGCAACTTGAGTACTGCCAAAGGCTCCTTTAGGAACTGAGCCTAACGGGTAGTCAGCAGGTGAAAGCAGGTAGAGGTGGACCTTGGAGTATCTGAGGCTTTTATTGACCTGCCCCTAGGTCCAGTCCTAGTAAAAGCTGACCTTGGTGTTCAGCTTGGTCCTTCTGATGTGTATCCAGGCCCAACAAAGGTAGCCACAAACTGTGGATCACTTGTAGCTCCAAGTAGGTTAACTAAGGCCAGTCACAGGCAGCATCTGACATTGGCCTGCACCAGAGTCCCTCCCTAGAGGCCCAGAACCAGCACACCCAGTGGCCAGTGGCCAACAACATCAGAGCAGAATCCAATTAGTTTCACAATCAGAATATTCAAAGGGAGATCTTGGCAGGCACCAAACCGTGCTGAGGTGAATTCCACTTCCTGTGGTCAGCACCTGCATAGCAACTCACACGCTGTGCTCGAGGTTGAGTCTCACAGTCAGCCAATCTGAGGGTTGATCCCACACACAAATAGACCAATAAAAATCAAGACTCCATCTCAGAGGGCTGACATAACCCACATATGGGACATTTCTGGAACACCCAGCTCAGGTGATCAAGGAAACTACATCACTGGACACCACAGGACACCTACTATGTAAGATCACCTCACCAAGACTGGGATTCATAGCAGATCTATGTAATACATAAAAACAAACACAAAGGGGCATCCAAAGTGGGGAGATAAAGAAGCATGCCCCAAATGAAAGAAGAGAAGAAATCTCCAGAAAAGAGCTAAATGAAATGGAGGCCATTTATCAGCTCTATACTTCAAAGCGATGGTTATAAGGATGATCAACAACATGAAAATAAACAGACACCACAAAAAAAAGGACCAGTCAGAAATGAAGACTACAATATCTGAAATAAAGAATACACTGGAAGGAATAAACAATAGATTGGATCAAGCACAGGACTGAATCAGCGATTTGGAAAACAAGGTAGAAAAGGAACAACACCCAATCAGAGCAGCAAAAAGAAAGAAGAATTTTTTTAAATGAGCATAATAAATGCCAATAAATAAATAAATAAGAGACCTTTGGGCAGCATGAAGTGTAACAACATCCACATCATGGGGGTACCATAAGGAGGAGAGAGAGAGCAAGGAAGGAGAACCTATTTGAAGAAATAATGACCAAAAGCTTTCCTATCACGGAGAAGGAAAAAGATGCATGAATTCAGGAAGTGCAGAGAGTCCCAAACAAGGTGAACCCAAAGAGGCATACACCAAGATGCATCATTATTAAAATGGCAATGGTTAAATATAGAGAGAATATTAAAAGCAGCAAGCAAAGGACAGTTAGTTACCTACAAGGGAGCTACCTAAGATTGTCAGCTGATTTCTCAACAGAAACATTTCATACCAGGAGGGATTAATATGAAATATTCAAATTGATGAAAGGCAAGGACCTACAACCAAGACTATTTTGCCCAGCAAGGCTATTATTTAAAATTGAAGGAGAAATAAAGAGCTTTCCACACCAAAAAAAACAAACAAACAAACAAACAAAAAAACTAAAAGAGTTTGTTATCACCAAACCAGTATTACAAAAAATGTTAAAGAGCCTGCTTTAAGAAGTGGAAGGAGAATAAAAAGGAGAAGGAGGGAGAAGAAAGGAAAAGAGAAGGAGAAAGAGAAAGAGAAGAGTAAGAACAAGAACCAGAGGAACATAGTTAAATGAATAAAGTGCCAATAAATGCATACGTATCAATAATCACTTTAAATGTAAATGGCTTAAATGTTCCAATCAAAAGACATAGAGTAGCTAATAGATAAGAAAGAAAAATCTATATATACACTGTCTATAAAAGCCCAACCTCAGAACAAAAGATACACAGAGACTAAAAGTAAAGGGATAGAAAAAAATATTAAAATGCTGAGGTAGCAGTACATGCATCTGACAAAATAGACTTTAAAACAAAAGCTACAGTAAGAGACAAAGAAGGACACCACATAATGATAAAGGGAGCAATCCAAAACATAACCCTTTTAAACATTTATGTACCCAACGTAGGAGCACCTAACTATGTAAAACTAATCTTGATGGACGTAGAGGAAGATATTGACAGTAATACAGTCGTAGTAGAAGATTTTAACATCCCACTGACATCAATGGATAAACCTTCCAGAAAGAAAATCAACAAGGAATTAGTAGCCTTAAATGACAGACAGATCAGCCAGGTTTCATTAGTATCTTCAGAGCATTTCACAGCAAAGCAACGGAATATACATTCTTTTCAAGTATACATAAAACATTTTATAGGATAGACCACATGATAAGACACAAAAAAATCTTAATAAATTTAAAAAGATTGTAAACATATCAAGCAACTTCTCTGACCACCCTATTAATAAAGAGGTAATATGCAAATTGACCCTCATGCCCTAGTGTCACAAGATGGCTGGCAGGGGAGGGCAGTTGGGGCAACCAGGCCTGCAGGGGAGGGCAGTTTGGGGGGGACCAGACCTCAAGGGGAGGGCAGTTGGTGGTGATTGGGCCAGCAGGAAAGGGCAGTTGGGGGCAACCAGGACAGCAGGGGAGGGCAATTAGGGTAAGGTGACCAGACATCCCACTTTTGGTGGGACAGTCCCAATTTTTAACAATTTGTCCCGTGTCCCATGGCGGTTTTTTTTTTAAAAATCCAGAATCTTTCCAAAAATTGGGACTTTTTTAAAATGTCACGGGCCACAGAACAAATTGTTAAAAATCAGTGCTCTGACCCAAAAGCAGGACGTCTAGTCACCTTAAATTAGGGGTTACCAGTCCAGCAGGAGAGGGCAGTTGAGGGCAATCAGGCTGGCAAGGGAGGGGAGTTGGGGGCAATTGGGCCATCAGGAGTACAGTTAGGTGTCAATCAGGCTGGCAGGGGAGTGGTTAGGGGGTGATCAGGCTGGCAGGCAGGTAAGTGGTCGGGAGCCAGCAGTCCCAGATTGTGAGAGGGTTGTCTGACTGCCAGTTTAGGCCCAAATCTGCAGGGATTGGCCCTAAACCATCAGTCGGACATCCCCTGAGAGGTCCAGATTGGAGAGGGTGCAGGCTGGGCTGAGGGATACTTCCCCCCCCCCCACCCTGAGTATATGAATTTCATGCACTGGGCCTCTAGTTTTATATAAGAAAACTGAGACAATACTTAGAAAGCTGAAAATCAAGAAAGAGGATGCAAAGTGTGGGATATACACATACACAGGTAGACAAGCAAGAGGAGAGGGTGCCTGCCCGACTAGGTGGGCTCATGGAGCAGCCTCTGCCAGGTGGGCTGCCCTGGGAAGGAGGGAAGGAGGCCCTCAGGCTCTGCTGGGACAGCAATCTGACAGGACAGCCAGCCAGAGGGACTGAGGTCCACACCTGCCCTGCAAGGTTCCCTCTGAATGGGGATGAAGTGAGGGCAAGAAGACAGGAAGGAAGGTGACGGGGGTCTCAGGACCATGCATGTCTGGGTGAGTGTCAGGGTCTGCAGTCATTTCTAGAATTTATATCTGGGAGGTGATAAACTGAGCCCGGCCACACTAACTCACTGGCAAACTCCTTCATCTCCCTCTGAGCACTGACTTCAGGCACGACTCGCTGCTTGCTCCTAGGACCCGGGCCAGCTCCCGACTCCTCAGCCCAACACTGGCAGGGAGAAGGCTCTTTGTGGGCCACTCAGGTGTCAGGGCTCTCTCCAGAGCGCCTGCCTTATTTGGCAGATGAGGGCAATGTGGCTCAGAGATGCTCAGAAACTTGGCCAAAGTCACAGAGCTGATCGAGGGCAGAGCTGGGATCAGAACAGGCTCTACGTGAACCCCGGAGCCCTGGCGCTGCTCAGAGCACTGTGGCCTCGCGTGGGCCCTGCTTTTTCTGCTGCCTTCAGCTTCCTGATCTCACACACAATGCCTACCACCCTGCCTGCTGTGCCAAGGCTCCCCTGCCTTTCCTCGATCCCCTTCCCCAAGCCCTCCTCCCTCAGGAAGCCCTCCCTGTCTATCATAACAAGTATCAGATATTGATCACTGCATCAGATATTGATATAACAAGATACTTGATATAACAAGTATCAGATATTGATCACTGCATACATAACCTACCCCCAGATTATGCACAATCTTACAGTATCTTCCAAGAGTTTCTCTGATTAACTTAATTCCCTGAACTCTATTCATTCCTTGCAACAACAATAGCAGATATTCAATAAATAGTCTTTTGAATGAAAATCTTGCCTCTTTCTTCTGCTACCTTCTTATAACAGAAACTTTAGACCCAAGCCAGGGCAGACGTGGGGAGGGGGCAGTTTAGGGCTGCTATCCCTTACCTGACAGGTAGACATGGACAGGCCAGCAAGGGCCCCTTCTTCAGGCCAGGAGGCCCCGGGAGCTGGGTGATGGGGGGGTGGGGGCTGAGGCCAGGGAAGGAGGTGGAAACCCAAGAGCAGGGTTAGGCAGCATTCTAGAAAGTCCACCCTGGCCCCACTACCCGCCTTCTTCCCCATTACTCCACCACCTTCTCTTCGCCCATTAGACAGAGTGCCTGCAATCCCACCATTGCTGCGTCCTGCCAGGTCATGGCAGCTTTGAAGCTTCAAGAGTCCTGAGGCTGGAATGTCTCCGTGAGCCTCCCTCACTCCCAGGCAAGCTCCCCAGGCCCTCATGTCTGACATGCGGCATCAGCGGGGAAACTCCTTCATGCACTGCTCTGCCTGGTATCCTGTTCCCACATGGGTTCCCCAGTACGGCACCAACCTCAACAAACACCAACAATGGTGACATCAGCGTCACCTCTCAAAAGACACTGAGGATCGAGGACAAACCAGGGCTGGTGGCCTGCGGAGAATGGAGACCAGTGCTCCCAGCAAGGCTAGTCCTGCCCTGAGGCCTTGGCTAGTTCACTGCTTCCTGCCTCCACCTCCTCACCCTGACTCCCCATCCTCCAGCGCTCAGCCTGGATCTCCATGGTTCTCCCCCAGCCTCTCTGGGCCCGCTCCATTGGGGTGCAGGGGGCGAACCCGGCTACAGAGGGCCTGGCGCGGCACCCAGAGCTCCCCTGGGCAGGGAAATGGGCAGGGAGCAGGCAGAATCCAGCAGCTGGGGTTGCAGCCTGTGTGCTTATCTTCACCCACGAGGTGGGCAGTTTCTGCTTTGCGCTGCTTTCCTCACGTCCCCCATGCGGGCGCCTCAGAGCGGGTAGTCCCACCAGCTTCCCCAAGGGCTGCTCAGAGAAAGGGCGCCCGGAGGCCCCTGTCTGGGTTGGAGGCCCCGCCCTGGCCCCACTCCCTCAGTCGGGTGTTCCTGGAGGCCAGGCCCTGGGGCCCCTCCTCCAGCTCCCAGGGGCAGCCCCAGGGAGGGCAGCCCCAGGGAGGGCAGCCAAGTCTGGTGCTTCACACGGCCCTGGAAGCTGGTTCCTGACGCATGCACAATCAGTATGGGTGTTTGGGAAAACGCATAAAAGCTAAAATAAAAGAACATAACACAGCATAAAATGAAATAAAATTAGCACCACTATAACTCCGCTAGTCCCAGGTGTGTACTTCCTACATTCGAGGCACTCTCTCTGGGGTTCCCTGCCTCTCTGCTTAAAGGGACAGAGCAGGTTGCACTGGGCACTGCTCTGCCCTGCGGCCTGTGGGGCTCTGAATGATGGGGTGTCCCCGCCATTCAGCACCGCATGTGTCCTGACCAACGCAGAGCAGTCAGGCTCATCCTCTGTTAGGTAGCCGGTCCCCCATTGCTGGGCGCCGGGGCTGCTTCCAGTTTTTCTTACTTTGTAGCGTATTTCTCAGCCACTCGGCAGCCATATCTCCATGGCCCCACTCAGGGCAGAGTGAGATTTCAGGGCCTCAGAGCCCTGGGAACGTGGTGCTGCCCGCCTCTCCGCACAATATGCGCTACTAAACACAAGCGTAAGGACATGCGGCACAGTCCTGGCCTCCCCGATGCACTGTGCTTTGTCTCAGTATTAAATTACTTTCTAATTTTATTTTTCGCTCCTTTGGGGAGAGGGAACGCCCCAGCTTTGCTGGCATCCCCCACATCCGGGACTTCCTGGTACAGCTCCGACGCTGGCCTGGAGGTGAGAACATCGGGAAGGAGAACATGGGTGTGGGTGCTCCCACGTGTAAGGCTGTTGGGTCTCCGCGTGTCCTGGCTCAGCAGGGAACCCAGCGCCTGTCACAGCCTACACTTTGTAACTCTCTGTCCAATGAGTGCTTATTGCCAAGTATCCCCACCCCCTCCCCGACAGAGGCTTCCCCAGAGCAGTTGGCATGTGATTGGACGGTAGAGAAACAAGGGGTCTGGCCATCTTGAGAGCAGAAGTCTGGGGCCTTGCAATGAGCCTGAGCCTGAGCCTGAGCCTAGAGGATTCAGGGCAAGATGTCCTCGCCCCTGCGACAGGAGGGCGCCTCTCAGCAAGGCCGCACCCAGCCATGACCTGGGGGATGGAGCCACCGTGACGGGCCTGGGTGCTGACACTGTGCAGACTGACAGCCTCCTGCTCCCCTCCAGCCTCACTCTCTCACGTATAAAATGGGCCTCTGTGTGGCACCCCACTGTCCCCAGAGATGACCCCACCCGCCCCGTACAGCCAGGGTGCTTTAAGCTCTGTTAAAGGGCACAGCGAGGCACCACTGCAAGGCGGCCAGGCGAACCGGGGTGCAGGGGGCGAACCGGGCTACAGAGGGCCTGGCCCGGCACCCAGAACCCCCCTGGGCAGGAAATGGCACTGTGCTCCCCCATCTCACCTCTTGCTCCGCCCTTCAGAGCCTCCCACCCCGATGCCACTCCATCCTTGGCAGGCCCGTGTCCAGCAGCTGACGCCCTCAGGTGCCCCCTGCACCTGCCTATGGGAATCCCACCGCTCCTCCCACGTCACCCACTCCATGGCGCCTTCCAGAGCGCTCCTTCCCGGCAGGTGGTGAGGGTCTCCGCCATGGCTCCCGTGACATTGTCCCTGGGAAGGAGGCAGCTGTGGCCCTCACTGGACTGGGACCTCTTGAGAGCAGTGGCCTCGGCTGAGCCCCTTTGTGGCTGAATGACCAAGAATGATGGAGGGGGAGGGGTGTTGAGGCATGTTTTTTTCCCCTCTGGTTGTTTTCCTAAACCCGTCTCAGTGACCCCACAAAGCTGGCAGCATAGAAATGCACTCAGAACTGGAGACACGAGGTCAGAAGGGCTCGTATCCATGAAGCCCTGACCTGTGCTGGGAACGTGCAGAATTCCCAGTGAGCACCACTGCCACCAGCCTCCCTGTGTGCAGCCCCCACTGCCCTGAGCTGCAAGGAACCCCCTCCCAGGAGCGCTGGCCTGCTTCCCTCTCAGGACAGCCCGGCTTCAGCTGAGCACTCACCCCATAGCAGCTCTGCCCATTCGGTCACCCCAGGTGACACGCTGCCCACTCGGTGCCTGCCTCCCAGCCCTGCACATGCACACTACAGCTACAGCACTCACGGCTAACTCGTTAAGGACTTCCTTAAGGCAGCTCCCAGGCTGCCCATCCAGAAAGCCATCCTGGACTGTTAGTCTCCAGAGCTCTCTCCCGCCTCTGGCCCGCCAGAGCAGCTATTCTCTGCATCAAACTCATGGGACATTGCAAGCTCAAGGGGTTTTGAAATTTCTCTCCAAGGAATGCATATATGATGGTAGAAATAGGTTTGGACAGAGACTGTGGATGTTGACTGTGATGCTGGCCCCGCCAAGGCTGGGCCAACCGGTGCGGAGCTCTGGGCCAACATGCCACGCCTCTGTCGGGGGTGGGAACACCCGGCCCTTGGGCCACACAAGGCCCGAGAAACCATTTGGTCTGGCCCTGCCAAGGCACGAGGGGTGAGTTAACCAAATGTTTGACCAAATACTAGTGTAGCAGGCTAATTTTTAAGTTGATATGTTTGTATGGCCCGTGAATGATGTTATAAGTATTATCCAAATGGCCCTTGGCAGGAAAAAGGTTCCCCACCCCTGCCCACTATTCCACCGCACTCTGTCCCTGGCTGTCCCCCAGGGTGTGGCTCAGGGGACTGACTCTCCAGGGGCGGCCACCCTGAGGATGCAGCCCTGGGGCCGCCCTCTGGCCACACTCCCTGCAGCTGGGCAGCAAGTCCTTTGTCACAGGAGGACCTGGGCGTGCTTTTCCATGTCCATCACAGACAAGACATGAGCATCGAGAAACAAACATGGAATGATTTTAGCACTCTGTTCAGGGACTGACAAACTGTGGCTCACAGGCCGGATCCGGCCTGCTGCCTGTTTTAGAAACCAAGCTTTATTGGGACACAGTCTCGCTCGTTCTCTTTGGTCTGTGTCTATCCGCTATGGCTGCTGTGGCACCACGGCAGCAGTGCTGAGCCGTTGCGACAGAGATCGTATGGCCCATAAAGACTAAAATATTCACAATCTGGCCCCTTGCAGACAAAGTGTGCTACCCTGCTCTGGCTGACACTTTTTGGGATGGAAGCCTAGCTCATGGTGATTTCTTTGAAGATTCATACCACACACACATACACAAATACACACACACGCTTGCACACAGTCACACACACATGCACATACACATAATGGCATCTCAGGGCTGCATTAAGTGTTCTTCTGGCCCTAGTCGATTGGTCTGGAAGCATGCACCTGACCCAAGCTGGACCAATCAGATTCTTACAGGGATTTGGAAGGGAGTAGCAGGTACATTTATGGCCTTGCCTGCAGAGCGAGCCCATGATCGTCCTGCCCGGTCTCCAGCGCTGCCCTCGCTCTAGCCCTCCCCGACGCCACCCAGCGCGGCCCTTTCATACCAGAGCTGCAGTCTCTTCCTTGTCTGGCTTCTCCCAAAGATCCTGTGAGGCTGGTGTCAGCATCCATATCATTAATTGAGAATCCAGGCTCTCCTGCTGGCTGCACAGGGCACCTCCATCAGCTGATGGATTGCTGGGGAGAGAGACTTATAACACTGCAGCTGCCTGCCCATGTTGGGGTGGGGGAAGCAGTCAAGTTCAGCCTGTGGATCAGGGGAGATATGACCTAGACAGATGTGCAGAGAAACACCCCCCAGAACCCTCCCACGCCCAGATTTACCGGCTTTACAGAGAGGTCTCAGGTGGGAAGACCTTAGGAGGCCCAGCACCATCTCCAGCGCCTGGAAGTACCCCAGAAGCAGAAATCACGGGCCAGCTCCTGAGGCCTGCAGGTATCAGTTTGAGCCCACAGCCCTGGGCCCTCCTCAGCATAGCTGCCTCTGAGACGGGAACACCATGGTGACATCCAGGCTGCTGGAGCGTGTCCAGCGTAGACTGGGCCATGTGAGGGTAGTGAAGGAGAGTTGGGTGTTCTGATCCCATCTTTGCCCTCCTCGTTGTATGAACCTGAGCCAGAGGGCAAAGATGAGCCTCAGTTTCCTTATTTAGCAAGTGGCGTCCTAAACTGCCTCATAGGGTTGCTGTGAGGATGAAAGGAGAGGATGCATGCAGAGTGCCCAGCATGGCCCTGGCACAGATGAGGTGCTAAAGGGGAGTGACATTAGAAGTAGCAGCCCACCATAATAGTAGAAGTTAGAATACTCATGACGACATTGTTGTAGGCATTGCTAACGGCCCATGGGTCTTCCCTGTCTGAGTTTTTTCCAATACCTCAGTCTGTAAGTAAAAGCCTGACCCCTTCAACTCGCCATCTGTGTGGGCAGCCACCAAGATGGCCCCCGAGATCCTAGCCTCCTGGATCCCTGCTCTGTGTGGCCTCTCCCGTGGAATCAGAGCTGGTCAGCCACATGGATAAAGCTGGGAGCTCCCCAATCTCCTCCTGCAGGAAGCCAGCGCCCTGCTGGGAGGACACTGAGGCCTCCTGCTAACAGGCGGCACTTCTTGTTAGCTGTGGGAGTGGCGAGTGAGCCACCTTGGAGCCAACCTCCAGGCCTCACACAGGCTGTCAGGTGACCGTAGCCCAGCCACCAGCCTCATTGAACCCCGTGAGAGACTGCAATCCAGGACTGTACAGTTCAGCTGCTCCTACATTTCCAGCCCACAGGAACTGTAAGCAATATTAAATGTTGACTGTTGCTTTAAGCCACTCTATTTTGGAGTCATTTGTCACAGCAGACACGATACAAACCTATTGTCCTCACGTGCTTGTTTCAGAGAATGCCATCCCTGCCACCTCAGCCTGAGGTCTCATTTCGATCACCATAATCTGCTTTTTTCTTTGCTGCATCCAATCTGCTGATTCAACCCAAGGTGTCTCTCACTTTCAGCCTCTGTTCTCTGGTCCCTATTTCCACCAGCCTGAGAGCTATAACAGTTCTTCAAGGAGCACTTACTGTGTGACAAAGTACCTACTGTGTGCCCTGCTCTTAGTGCGGAGTCTCAGTACTCATGGGATTGTCACGACAACCAAATGAAATGTTTGTTGTCCCCATTTGATAGCTGAAGCGACTAAGACTCTGAGGTGCTCAGCTGGTGGATTACGGAATCAAATTAGAAGGCAGGTTTGTCCCAAAGCCCATGCTTTCTCTGCAGGGCAGCAGGGCCCTGGGTCTGCCAGGCCCTCTGCATGGGGGCCCGGAGTTCCAGAAGCAGCACCTGCTGCCAGCTTCTGCCTTGGTAGATTCGTCTTTCCCGTCACTGCAAATAACTCTCCTAAAACTCAGGTCTGGCCATCTCCACTGCGCTGCTCAAAGGCTCCAAGAGCTCCCCTTCCCCGAGTGCCCATCCCAGTGGTCAGCAAACTCATTAGTCAACAGAGTGGCAAACCGCGGCTCACAAGCCTCATGTGGCTCACGAGCTGCAGTTTGCTGACCACTGGCCCCTCCTGTCCATTCTTCAAAGTTCAGCTCAGCGGCTCCCTCCTCACAAAGCCGCCTGACCCTCTCCGGGAGCACCAGGCCCCTCTCCCCTGCCAGCTACACATTCAGGAAAAGTGGTGACACAGTCACCCGGAGTACACCACAAACTCCTCAAAATAGAGAGTCCCCAGGCCACCCAGTGCACCCAGACCCTGCAGAGGACTTGTGTATGTGGGTAAAGTGACTATAGCATCATTAACAACTGAGTCTATGAGTGACTACGCATGGGAACCAATCAATCATCAATAGCTCTCTACATGAGTGACTAAAGTCCTGAATGAATGAATGGTTGATTGACAAGGACACTGCCTACATTCAGTGCCCCAACGTTATTTATATGTCTTTGTTGACAGTAACATATTTTATAACATATATAATCAGGGTAAAATTCAAAATCTTTAATAATAACCAGTGCAGCATGGGCACCAACCAACAAGAAAGGACCTCCCCAAAAGCTGAGTCAGGCCGATCCTGGCAAGGTTCAGGGCGTGTTCCAGGAAGGACCAAAATGGCCAGGGAGGCCGGGGCACTGAAGAAACTTAGACACGCTCTTTGCCAACCTTGCAGCCCTGTGCAGAGTTTCCTGAGCACATCGGTGGCCAGCCCTCCGCTGAGCTTGACGCGCCAGCAGATCCCATTCGTCCACACAGAGCACCAGGCGGCGGGAGGGTCACCATGGCCCCACGGCACAGTGAGGACACTCAGGCGCAGGAGGCTGAGACAGCGATTCAGGGGCTTACCCAGGCCCTGGACCAAGCCTGCGGAAGTGTCCTCCCTCCTGGCTTCGCAGAATGCATTCGCATGAAAGTCCTGGATCTGCAGCGGCCAGCCAAGGTACCTGCGCAAGTGCTGGGCGGGGCCAGCAGGACTGCGTGGTTTTCAGGACCCGTGATTGGTTGAGGTGCTGCAGCTCAGGAGGCGTGGCCTGAGACAAGGCCCTCCCCTCTGGATGCTGGCCCCACCCTAAGCTCCACACTCAGGAAAGGGTGCCTGGCATCCAGCTGGCAGCACTGCCACGTCTGCTGGCGTTTGCTAGGAGCAAGAGCCTTTGGAAGGACAGATCCCACGCCACTCCCCACTCCTCACTCCCCACTCCGCACTCCTCTCCACTCCTCACTCCCCACTCCTCACTCCCCACTCCCCACTCCCCACTCCTCCCTACTCCCCACTCCCCACTCCTCCCCACTCCCCACTCCTCCCCACTCCCCACTCCCCACTCCCCACTCCCCACTCCCCACTCCTCACTCCTCCCCACTCCCCACTCCCCACTCTCACTCCTCCCACTCCCCACTTCCCACTCCCCACTCCCCACTCCTCACTCCCCACTCCGCACTCCTCCCCACTCCCCACTCCCCACTCCCCACTCCCCACTCCCTACTCCTCCCCACTCCCCATTCCTCACCCCTCACTCCCCACTCCCCACTCCTCACTCCCCACTCCTTACTCATCCCCACTCCTCACTCCTCCCCACTCCCCACTCCCCACTCCTCACTCCCCACTCCTCACTCCCCACTCCGCACTCCTCCCCACTCCCCACTCCCCACTCCCCACTCCTCACTCCCCACTCCGCACTCCTCCCCACTTCCCACTCCCCACTCCTCCCCACTCCCCACTCCTCACTCCTCACTCCCCACTCCGCACTCCTCTCCACTCCCCACTCCCCACTCCTCACTCCTCACTCCTCACTCCCCACTCCTCCCCACTCCCCACTCCTCACTCCTCACTCCCCACTCCCCACTCCTCCTCACTCCCCACTCCCCACTCCTCCCCACTCCCCACTCCCCACTCCTCACTCCCCACTCCCCACTCCTCTCCACTCCCCACTCCTCACTCCCCACTCCCCACTCCCCACTCCCCACTCCCCACTCCTCTCCACTCCCCACTCCTCACTCCCCACTCCCCACTCCTCCCCACTCCCCACTCCTCACTCCCCACTCCCCACTCCTCCCCACTCCCCACTCCCCACTCCTCCCCACTCCCCACTCCCCACTCCTCCCCACTCCCCACTCCCCACTCTCCACTCCCCACTCCCCACTCCCCACTCCTCCCCACTCCCCACTTCCCACTCCCCACGCCCCACTCCCCATTCCCCACTCCTCACTCCCCACTCCTCACTCCTCCCCACTCCTCACTCCTCCTCACTCCCCACTCCCCTCTCCTGCTGTGGGGACTTGGGCAGCATCCCCCTCTCCTAGCTCCTTTTCCTCATCTACAGCATGTATGTCTTTCAGGCTCGGTGTGAGGGTTGAAGAAATGACCGGTAGCAGGGACATTTACCGTCATGTTTTAAACGTGTGCAGGAGCTGGGCAGTGAGGAGAGGCTGAGAGCGAGAGGGGTGGCGGACCGGTGGGAGCTGGCTGGGTCCAGCCACCCCTGGCGCACCCCTTATCTCAGAGCCCCCCGCAGCCACCACCCCCACCCCTCCCAGCCCTTCAGAAGGCGGAATGATTTCTCTTTGGTTTCCACTTTTAATCACAAAATAATCTTGGTGCCCAGAAGCCTTCCTCCCGGAGAACATTTGTGTGGGATGATATCAGCCTAATTAAGCGCTCCAGCTTTGGGCTTGGTTTTCTCCCCAGACCCCCGCGCTCCCTGCCAAGCGCCCAGCCGCCGGCTGTCCGGCTACCTGCGCCCGCGGCCCGGAGCCCCGGCCCCGCCCCCGAGCCCCGCCCCCGAGCCCCGCCCCGAAGCCCCGCCCCCCGTGATTGACGTCTTGACCGGGCGCCAGCGGCGGCGGACCAGGTGCGGCCGCGGCGCGGGCGGGGGGCGGCGCTGCGCGGCCTGAAAGGCGCGGGCATGTTCGCGGCAGCAATGAGCCTTTGTTTGCCTTGGCAGCGTCGGGCCTCCCTGGGGCCGGCCCCATAAAGGGTTTCTGTTCGGGCTGGAGGACTCATTGTCGAAAAATTGTCCCTCGAAAAATTAGCATGGTACAGTGGAGAAAGCGGAACGCCGGCAGATGACAGCTGCTGGCCTAGCAGAGGCCAGAAAGCAGCGTTTGTGGGGTGCCCGCTTCCAGAGGCACCCTCGTCCCGGCCCCAGGGTGACGCGGGGCCCAGTGCAGGCAGGGTGCAGACGAGGGGCGCAGTGGGGTTTGGGGTTGGTGGTTTCCCTGAGATTTGGGGCATTTCCCCAGGCACCGGGAGCTCAGGACTTTGGTGTGGGGCGTTTGAGGGTGCCTGAGCCAGAGTCAGACTCAGAGGGGCAGCTGGCTGGGAAACAGGGTGGGGTGCGAGGAGGGGGGAGGAGAGAGAGCCTAGAGGTTACGTGGTTAATTGAACATCAGCCACAGATACAATTATGCCCCTTTGTATCTTTCTCTCAGTGAGTTGATGGAGAACTAACTAGATTAAAAGCACCGGGAGCCGGGGTTGCAGGGGCTGGGGGTGAAGCGGGGTGGTGATGGCAGTTCCTCCTGATTGCTGACTGGGGCTCCCACAGCCCCAGCAAGGAGGGAGCAGAGTCCATTGGGGAGGAGAGAAAAGCCGGAATTTGGCATTTGCAGAAAAACTGGGCTCAAGGCTGCCACCGTTAGTGAAGGGGGCAGGGGTTTCCCGGGGAGAGATGGGGGGTCATGGGGTGAGGCACATGGTAAGTCTCAGCCCAAAGCCTGTGGCACACACCATGCATGAGGTAGGGGTGAGGGTGATGAGGACTGTGTACGGGACATGTGTGTATTGTATGTGTGTGTGTTCTTGTTTCATCTGCTTCCCTCTGTGAAGTGAGGGTATCTCCATAGGTCCGTGTTTCTAGCATGCGGCACCTGTGTGGCTGGCCTGGCTCTCCCATGCTGTGACCACCTCTCTGGTGGGCTCGGAGCATGGCGGGTGGGCGGTAGTGGATCTGCCTAGGTGGCCCTCCAGCATGGGGAGCGGAGCCTCAGGTTCCCTGTGACTCTCGGCAGCTGGGACCAGAGCTGGCCCCTGGGTTCGCTCTGCATTCCAGTTTCCGGGAAATCCTTCCCGGTCCTGCCAGCCCTCCATGCCCACGAAGCTCCTGACCCTCCCAGTTCCGCCACCGCCACTCCCTTCACCCACCCTGCTCCAAGCAGTGTCTCCTCTGAGCAAGCAGATCTTAGGGTGGGAGGAAGGAAGGCAAACAAATCTGGAATCTGCACGGCCTGAGGTCAAATGCCAGCTCTAGCTCTGTGACTCTGAGCAAAGGACTTACCTCTCAGAGTCACTGTTCAGTCTCATGTAGGCAATCAGGTCCAGTTACAGGGTTGTCTTGGCAATTTAGTGAGATAATATATACCAGCAGCGGGGAGTCCATGCACCTCAGTTTGCCTGGGACAACCCCAAAGTACACCAGAGGCCCCAGCAGAAATTCACGGTGCCCTTTACTCTCACAAATGTCCTGGTTTGGATTATAAACTATAGAGTTACCCAAGTAAACGGCACCATGACAATAAGCAGTTTCCCCTTCTCTTCCTCTCGCCTTCCCTCCCCCTGCATTTAATGCTTCGCTCCATGGAGTTCTTAGTCCGTGAACTCCCGAAGGCGGGAGCTTCCCCTTCTCACCACACCATGGGGCCAAAGTGTCAGAGACACGCATGGGCTTGGCCGCCACCAGGCACAGAGCTGGCCCGCCCTCTGCCCGCTGGGACACAGCAGGGCAGTGCCCGGGGAAGCCGGCGAGAACTGTTCATTGTTGTGAACATGGACGGGGGCGGGTCCCATTATGCAGCTTGTCCATCTGCGTCGTTCTTTGGTGAGGACGGGGACCCTCTCCTTGTTGCAGAGGTGACCCCAGCACGTCCAGGCCGGAGGCTCAGTCTTTCCCTGGCCACCCAGAGAGCGGTGTTGGCCAGCATCTCCCCATAGGCCTGCTCTTCCCGTGCTGCGGGGGCCTCGCTTAAGCAAGGGAGCGGCTCTCCTTCCCAACAGACCCACAGAGCCCCTCAGTAAGTGCTCCCGTTTGGGACATTCCCCCACAAAGACTGAGGCCCTCCATGACGCAGGAGGGCAGCCTGGCGGCCTGGGCGCAGCACACCGAGCCCTCTGCAGTTCACATCCACCCTGTCTTGACAAGTTCCGTACGTTTACAGCTCTAATAATAGAGCCGTGAGCTCTTCCCAAAGCCAGAGACCTTTCTGCCTCTAGGTCCAAAAAGTGGGATTCTTCTTGTCTTCTCAGGCCTGGAGCCCCGGGAGCCCTGAGCTCTGCTGGCCTTCTCGGTCAGCGAGGCCTGAATTCCGAGGTCTTTATCCTAAAGTCCATGCTTCTCCAGAGAGGTCAGCAGGACTGGACCGGGGAGTGGTGGAAAGTCACCCTGAAGCACTTGGACTTCACCCTGAGAGCAGCAGGGCTGGAAGGTCTGACTGGCATGCCCGATGCTTGCTTTGCCCTCCGTGTGGAGCACAAAGGAGAGGGGGAAAGACGGAGGACCCTGTGCACACAGCTGGGGAGGCGACTGTAGGAATCCCGGGGGTGGGGGACTGAAATATAGAACTAATGAGCACAGAGGGGGGGGGGTGTTAAGAGATCCCTTGGAAGGAGTTTCTCTGGCTTGGGGACTGCTTGGATGAGGGGATCATGCTGGGGAGACAGGGCCTGGATGAGCAGAGAGGGGGCCCAGGAGGAGCGTGGAGGAAGAGGGGGGATAAGCTCAGGAGGAGAATGCCTTCCCCCACACCCCTTTGTGACTATCCGCTCCCTCCCCTCCCCTGGACGGTGACAAGGCCAGGCCTGTGTCCGCACCGCATGCTGTCCTAGCGCCGTCCGCTGGCTATACCTCCTCCCACCTGCCCGCCGGTCTCCCTGCAGGCCTCTCTCCCTGCTGGACGCTGGCACCTTTTCTGGCCCCAAGCATCACCTCCGCCAGGAAGCCTGCCCTCACCCTCAGTCTGGCTTCCGCGTGCTCCTACATCAGTGCTCAGCGCTTAACATGAATGCCAGCCCCGGGTACGAGCTGGCACCTTCGCCCCCTCACTCTGCTGGAAGATGGCCGGTTATTTTCCTCTGCGGCCAGTACCTAACGCACAGCAGAGGCCCTGCAGGGACTTGTGGAAGGAGAGGAGGGAGGAGGGGCCAGGCAGGAGGAGACAGTCCTAGCCAAGGGGAAGAAAACCATCAGCTGTCAGGCCACCAGCCCTCGGCAGCGTGGGGCAAGAGCCAGCGGGCAGAACCCCTACCGCCCTGCCCGGTGAGCCTCACTGTCGCTCATTGCTGGGACGGTGGGCATGTCCCTTGCCCTCTGGGCCTCAATCTGTCTCTTTTGTTAGGTGCAGTGTGTGTGTGTGTGTGTGTGTGTGTGTGTGTGTGTGTGTGAGTGTGTGAGTGTGTGTGTGTGTGTGTGTGAGTGTGTGTGTGTGTGTGTGTGTGTGGCGGGTGTGTGTGTGTGTGTGTGTGTGTGTGTGGCGGGTGTGTGTGTGGCAGGTGTGTGTGTGTGTGTGTGCGTGTGTGTGTGGCGGGTGTCTGTGTGTGTGTGTGTGTGTGTGTGTGTGGCGGGGGTGTGTGTGTGTGTGTGTGGTGTGTGTGTGTGTGTGTATGGCGGGTGCGTGTGTGTGTGTGTGTGTGTGTGTGAGTGTGTGTGTGTGTGTGTGGCAGGTGTGTGTGTGTGGGGGGTGAGCTAAGGAGGGAGTGGTTTTCTAACTTTGTTTAGAGGAAGGGATGTGCACCAGAGTAGTCAGGCATGCAGCAGCCCTGAGTCTTGGCTCTCTCCTGGATCTCGCTCTTAGCTTTTTGTGTGTCTCCCACCCGCAGCAGGTTCCTCTCTCACACTTCAGAGCAGGGCCAGGAGATAGAGGCTGATGTGAGCATGCGCCCTGCCCGGGGCAGTGCCTCCTGCCACCCCGGGCTCAGCTCGGAGGACCAGGTTTCCACTCCTCAGGCCCAGTGCGAGGAGTGGGCTTCAGGGGCTGGGAGCCTGGCTTTTCATGCATACTGAGGCGCAGGCCCCTGGCAGCTTTGAGAAGCAGAGGGCAGAGAGGGGAGCTCAGGCAGATGGGATTTCCTCCCCTTGGGGGTTCTGCAGTGAGGTTGGCACTGAGACCGACGTGGGCTGTCCCAGCGACGGCGGGTGGAGGGTGCGGAGTGCTCGTCACTGCTCACCCACCACTCCTGCTCGTTTGGCTGGACGCAGAGCAGGGCACCAAGCTCAAGGGCACCACCCCCGAGCCCCCGGGCACCCACCTTGCCTGCAGCCATGGGCGGGGCTGGGCCCGGGGTGGAGCTTCAGAGGAGCAAGGACACTGTGCACAGGGCTCCCAGACCCCGAGCGCTGCCCTCAGCCTCCGCTGCCGCGGGGAATGGTGGGGCGGCGGCCATTGCCTTCCGGGAGAGGTCAGGCCGCTCGCTCTGGGGCTGACAGGCGGTGCCGCCACAAGAAAGGAAATTGGGAGCGAGGCTAAGTGGCCGATCCAGGGCCACCTGCTTCCACAGTCGAGCCCAGGCCGACTCGGGTCCCCTGAGGGATGGGGCCTTCAGCTGCAAGTCAGCCAGACGAGGTGCTCAGGGGACACGCAGGGACGCCACCAACAGGGAGCGCACGTGGGAGGAAGGAGGGTGGTGGAGCGGCTTTGGCACGAAGAGGGCGCCAGCAGGGAGTGGCCTTTCTCCCCGTGGGAGGGAGCCTGGCATCCGGGGCACCAGGCTCTGATCACAGACATCACCCCTCTGGGGACTGGCAGACCGGTGCCTCCCCTTCTCTGAGCCTGAACCTAAGCTTCCTAATCGTGTTTCCAGAGTGACCTCTGACACCAGAGCAGGGTGCCCTCAGCAGAAAGATGCCACTTCCCCTGTGCCCGGCTCTCCATGGAGGGGGGGGGGGGGAATCTGTGCTTCCTATCCTCCTAGCGGCCGCAGACACCACACACCGAGCCCGGGCGCTCTGCGAGCTGATAACGTGCTGGTGCTCGCCGCAGAGACCAATGCGCTATCACTTCCGAGATACATTCCCATCCTCGGAACAGAATACTTCAGGCAGAACAGCAGGGCAAACACTGTTATCTCAGTGTCACAGATAAGAAAACTAGCGGGGAGAGGGGGCAGCAAAAAGAACCAGCACTCCCGGCCCAGCTCAGTCGGGGAGCCTCCTGCCGTGAATCTCCTTGTCCCCCGCAGCTGTAAGGGGGCGGTCTTACACCCCCTTTACAGACCAGGAGCCTAGGTCCAGAGAGGTGAAGGGCCTTGTCCAAGGTCAGAGTTTTACAAGAGGCTGAACTTGCCTCTAGCACAGGCCCTCTGCATGGAGAGCAAAGCCAGAGGAATGTGTCTGTGCACGAGTCCACACACGGCCCGGGCCTCGGCCTCCCGGTCACGGAGAGGGTGGTGGACAGGTGAACTGACCTTCGAGGCCTCTCAGCTCTCACCCTCCCACGGACAGAGCACGGGACACCGAGTCCTCAAAGCCAGGCTGATGTGGGGCGAGACCGGCCCCCTTTCCTGGGTGTCCCTGTCCTCCCTGCAAGACTGGGGAGAAGGCAGGTGAGGCCAGGGCAGAGGCAGGTAAGACCCAAGGGGCACCGCCCACTCAGGGACCCACTGGCCAGACCCGAGAGCACCTGGTGCCGAGGCCGAGGCGGGGACCTGAGCAGCCTGGGGGCTCGCAGAGCCTCTGGGGCTAATTTATTATGATGCAAAAGTCAGGCTCCAGAGTGGCGGGAAGCAGAGCCGAGCGCCAAGCACGCTCCCATCCTGTTCTGTTCCACATATTTTCAATATTTATTGTCCCCATATGTGATGCTGAACATTAAAAAACATGTTGCTGAGATTCCTCCAGAAAGGGCTGACATTTCACAATATTCCTCTGATGCCGGGGATTACTGCTCAGGATGATGAAAACGTGGTTTATTCAAAACAGATTGGGCGGAAGAAAACAATGGCAAGGCCAGGCACCGTGTGCTGTGCTCCCAGTCCTCCCAGTCCTCCCAGTCCCTCCAGTGAGTGGCCCAGGGCCC
Organism: Pipistrellus nathusii; assembly: GCA_963693515.1. Lineage (NCBI taxonomy): Eukaryota > Metazoa > Chordata > Mammalia > Chiroptera > Vespertilionidae > Pipistrellus > Pipistrellus nathusii. Next base: position 77,539,357 of record OY882865.1, on the reverse strand, counting down.
TGCCGGAAGTCCCGCCTCCAGGCACCTCTGTCCAGGTCAGGCCCAGAGTCCCAGTGGGAAGCCGCTCAGACAGACAGCCGCCACCCTGGCGCTTGCCCGTGGGCACTTCCAAATGCCAGCAGACATGCCCACTGCAGCCCGGCATTGCCCTGTCACCTCACCTTTCCCATTTTAAAAGGGGAGAACAGGGGTTTCGGCAACTTGCCCGAGCTCTCCGGCTGGCTGGGCTGTCCCTAAAACAGGTGCCTGGGCCCCGGGCCTTCATTTGGTGCCTGTAGAGTGAGCATGTGGCTGGGGGCATCGGGAAGGAGGCCCAGCCCATCGCAGCCTGCAACTGTGACCTCGGGTCTTTCTGGCTCCCAGGCTCAGTTCGCCCATGAGCTGTTCGGACTGGCTCATGGGGAGCCGTGAGCACCGGTGGCCGCTGTGGAGGAACCACTTCCAACAGAGTCCACCCAATGGGGCCCCGCTGCCCCCTCCTGCTGGGGGTGCACAAGGTCACCCACACAATCTCTCTCACCCTCAGGCCCTTCCCAGGGCTCCGGGCACAGGTGCCATTGCAGACGCCCTTCTCTCGAGGCCTGCACATCCCCACCATCAGGAGCCCCCCCCCCCCCCCCCCCCCCCCCCGGCTCCTGCTTCTGCAGCTCTTGTGTCTCCACAGCTGTGGCCCCGCAGTCCCACCTCTGCCCTGTTGGGTGCCATCCCTGAGCGGCGGCGAGGTGAGAAGGGAGTCAGCGCTCAGGCACAGGGAAGGCATGCCCTTGGGCGGCAGTGCCAGGCCCCGGGTCCTGTGACAGCTGTGCCCGAAGGCAGTGGAGCAGCAGCCAGATGCCCTGGGACAGGCAGCAGAGGCCGCCTGCAGAGCCTGTGGAGGCCCGGCCAGCGCTCTGCCAAACCTGGCCTTGCCCGGTGCCGTCCAGGGACCCCACAGGCCCTGTCCCCACAGGGACTAGGGCAGATGCTGCCGTGGAGTCACCAGGTGCCCGTGTTGGATCCCCCAGGAGCCGGGACAGAAGGCAAGGGCCTGAGGGGACTCCGCCCCCAGCTTGGCTCGGGGGCCACAGGCAGCAGGCAGAGTCCCCATTGGTGGCCTGTTGCCTTTGGCAGTGGCTCTGAGGTCTCCAGATTCCATTTCTCCAGCGCCTGTGGCTAAAGCACCAGCTTCCTCACTGGCTTCTCCCAGGCTCAGGGTCCAGCTCCCCCTGCACCCACCTGCCGCCTCTCCTTCCTCCACTGCGGAGCCCTTGCCCAGCTGTGGGGCGCTCGCTGGGGGGAGCGGCGTGGCCTCAGCACACGGGCTGGGGGCCCGAGCGCCGGGCCGTTTGCTGCTGGAAAGAGCTTCGCAGGGAACCAGAGCACAAGCAGGGCATTTGAGGGGCGGCAGAGACAGCTGCTCTGCAGACGGGAGCCCAGCAGGTTTGAGAACCAGTGAGGAGGAGGCCTGTGAGGGGCCTTGGTAGGGGCCTGTGAAGGTGGGGAGAGGGCGGAGGGCAGGGGAGGTGGGACTCTGGGGACACATCGGAACCTGAGACTGTCAGAAGGGGGGCGGGTTGTGGGAAGTGCCTCGCTGATTCCACGAAGTCCCTGCTCCGTGCAGGGTTCCAGCTCCCCCTAAGAACCATCCTGGGAGAAGGGGTGCGTGACTCTGGAATCCTCTCAGTGTGGGGGAGGAAACTGAGGCCTGAGAGGTGGTTCCACATTCCTAAGCTCACGAATCCTGGGATTCCACGCCACAGCTGTGACTTCAGAGCTCGTCCCCCGGCTGGGAGTGGGCGGTGGGGGTTACTCGAGGCAGCGAGACAGGAGGCCCCGAGGAGGCAGCGGGGGCAGGGGCTGTGGGCCGGGAAGCTCAGGGTGGCCGGGCCCCACGCATGCACCCACAGGACACAGAGACTGGACAGGGAGCTGGGCCTCAGGGTGATCATTTGTATCTGGAGGGACTGGGCCCAGGGTGCCAGGCCCACCAGGGTGCCAGGCCCACCAGGCCCCAGTGCTGGCACATGGGGTTATGGTCCCACTTCCAGAGCTGCCCTGCGGGCTGTGCCCCGTCTACACTCTCTGAGCCCCCGGAAGCTGCCCTCGGCCGCCCGGGAAGGAGGGAAATCACAGGCAGTTGTGGTGTTCAAAATGCTTCTCACCCGACCAATTCCAATGCCCCTGCAGCCAGGCCGCCCTAGTCCCTTTCCCATTTATCTGTCAGACACGCTATCCCTGTCGCCAGTGCTGCTCACCCTGACGCACGTTATAACGCATCTTCCACCAAGTCTGTGTGAATGTCTCTTCACCTGGTCCTCGGACGTGGTAGTGAGATCACCCCACCGCCCTCCCCACTACCGTCCCCACCCCTGTCCCCACACAGTCCCCACCCCTGTCCCCACCGCCCTCCCCACCGCCGTCTCCACCGCCATCCCCACCCTTGTCCCCACCACAGTCCCCACCGCTGTCCCCACCGCCGTCCCCACCACAGTCCCCACCGTGCCCAGAGTCTTTAGCGCCCCGGTGGCCAGTGCGCCTGGACACCAGCGCCTCCCGTGTGGCCTTGCCCCAGAAGGACAGCCCCCCCACAGGGAGAGGCCCCTGCAGCCAGGCTGCCCTAGTCCCTCAGCAGCCGAGGGCCTTCCGGGTCTGTTAGCAGCCACGCTGGCCCTGGCAGCGCAGCCAGGGACTGGGCAGGTGGATGAGTAGAGGAGGTCCCCGTCCCCGTGGTATGAAACGTGTCGCTGTCAGCCACTGTCAGCAGCGAGGAGCTCTGTGTGACAGCTGTGACCCCGCCGAGCCCCCTCCTGGGCTGGGGCTGCAGCACGCCGCTGCCGGGCAGGCACGGGGGTCCTGGCAGGAGCGGGAGATCAGCTGAGCTGGGGGCAGGCGGCGGCCGAGGGGAGAGCCGGTACAGAGACAGGCTCCCAAGGAGACTGCAGACCAGCAGGAACCCGGGAGGAGGTGGCAGTGGCAGAGAACGAGGAGAGAGGGGCGGGTGGCAAAGGCCCTGGGGAGGAGTCTGCTCCTGGCAGGCGGGAGCCCTCCGAGGGTTTCACTCAGGGGAGCAGTGCCACCGGAGCGCCTGGTGAGAGGGCTAGCCTTCCTGTGGGGGTGACTGCAGGGAGAGGGTGAACTCCAGGCAAACAAGGAGTAAACTGTTTAATTTACACACCTTTCATGCAATAGTTGGACATATGTATACCAAGACTTATTTGTTGCGTATCTGAAATTCAGATGTAACCTGGAGTTCTGTATTTTATCTGGAAACCCCAGCACCGGGGCCAAGGTAAAACTTAGGGGGACAGAGAAAGCCACTCCACACTTCGGCCCCGCCCCCTCCCCCCCTCCCAGGCCCCAGCGGCTGCAGCTGCCCTGGCCCTTCTCCTGGCAAGATCCCACTCGGCCGGGCGTTCTCTGAACACAAGGCCTTTGCTGACCAAGCCTTTGACCTGTGCTGGCCTCTCACCAAGGTTAACACGCTGACCTGGTCTCCAGGCTAAGCCTTCCTGGGCCGGGCTCTGTCCCGGGCCCTGGGCCTGTTCCTTGGGCTGGTCCCTGGAAGAGCTCGCTAGTCTCCCGGCACCTGTGTCCTGTCTCCTGTGGGGGCTCCGTCACTCAGGAAGGAAGCACCGAGCGCCTACTGTGCGCCGGGCGCATGTGAGCTCTGCGAGTTCAGAGGTGAGTCAGACACACCCCAAAAGGGAAGTAGGGCGATTGAGGCAAAGCAGAGCCGTGCAGGAAAGGAGGTGATTTAGGGGAAGTGGCTCATGAATGGGTCAGGAGCACAGGATTTGAACCCGCCCTGCTCCTCACGCTGGGTGGTGCTGGGCGGCTGCACTAGCCTCTCTGGTTCTGGAATCCAGTCTGTGAAATCTGTGCTTCTTCCTTGCACAGCGTGTGTTCTTCTTCTTCTTCTTCTTCTTTTTTTTTTAAATATATTTTATTGATTTTTAACAGAGAGGAAGGGAGAGAGATAGAGAGCTAGAAACGTCGATGAGAGAGAAACATCGGCCAGCTGCCTCTTACACACCCCCTACCGGGGATGTGCCCACAACCAATGTACATGCCCTTAACTGGAATCGAACCTGGGACCTTTCAGTCCGCAGACCGACGCTCTACCACTGAGCCAAACCGGTTTCGGCAACGTGTGTTATTCTTATAGCTGTAGTGCACACTATAGCTGTAGGTGCCACCAAAGGTTGGTTTGTTTTACTCATGCTCTGTGGTAGCGAGAGGGAAGAAAAGGAGAGGGATATATAATCATGAGTTTACACCCCTGTATATTAACTTGAATACAGTAACATGTGCGGTATCTTTGAGGATGGAACAGCAGTTTAGTATAGGAAGGACCCTCCTGCAAACAACTGAGAGAGTATAGCATAGCCGAGAGCAATCTATCTGGGTTCGAATCCCAGCTCCCCTCTTACTCAGCTGTAGGACCTTAAAAAAAGGGCTTAGTTTTCCGCGTGAGTACTGGCAGTGAGGCCTTTTCCTCTGGAGAAGAAACCAGAAGGACCTTCTCTGTGAAATCTGAAGAAGAAAGACCCAGAGTTCCGCCAAACGATGCAGCGAATCACACAGCCCACGAAGCTCACCTGTGCGCTCTGAGCCTCGGCCCAGCTCTGTTCCCTGTCTTAACTCCGAGGATTCCTGGCTCCTTGGAACCGCCTCTCATGGAAAAGCCATCTCATGGAAAGAAGTGAGCCCAGCCAGCAGCGAGCTCAGTGGGTGAGTGTTTATCTATGAACCAGGTCACAGTTTGATTCCCCGGTCAGGGCTCCTAGCCAGGTTGTGGGCTCCATTCCTATTATGGGCTGTGCAGGAGGCAGCCCCTCAATGGTTCTCTCTCATCCTTGATGTTTCTATTTCCCTCTCCTGGCCTCTCTGAATCAATAAAATATACATTTTAGAAGGAAGGAAGGGAGGAAGGAAG